>CM052538.1:45660576-45844214 GCA_028533065.1 Trachops cirrhosus
TTAATGTACTACTATGAGATTTACCAGGTAAATACTTCATTAAAAACTAATAAAGGAGTGCTACATTTTCCATTACTTTTAGATTAAGTTACTTTAAAATGTGTCGTATGAACAATAGAGTTCACATTTTTTCACTGTAAATTGCATAGTAGGTTTGCAGTAAGCCAAACAGCTCTAGAGACATCTTAGGTCAAGGACAAGTTTAAAGGACCTTTTGGTGGTCTTCCAGGGAAGTGTCATAAACTGAAACTTGTTTATAGTTTCTCTCACTGAATATAATTAACTGAAAAACTTTCTACTAATAAAATGATCTCATTTATGTATCAGATGTACTGATCATTTATCATATTTTTGGTTATATAGCACCTTTGGAATACCTGTCCTTTATTTGAACAGTTCCCTTGATTTTATGCTTTGGTCTCCTGTTCTAAAATTTGTACACTGGATTTTGTTTGAATTTGGTATGGTAAAGTGACAGGCATGAAGAGAATGCCTTTGAAGAAAAGAGTTTTTACTTACATTTTCTAAGAGAAGGGAGAATGCCATGCCAGGTAGGGCCACGTGGAGAAGCACCAGTTTTTGTCAAGAGGCAGAAGCCAGAGTGAGAGGAAGAGCATGGCGCAGAGACTTCACTGTTTTCCATGGGAAAAGGCAAGGCAGGGCAAGGCAAACAGTTTGTGATTGGCTATTTTAAATAATGTCAGCAGATCTCTGAGCAACATGGGTGGTCTCTAGTTGTTTGGTACCTGGCTCTGGGTGATGAAAGGCATGAGAAACATTGGCTTGGCATGTGAGAGTTAGATGAAGGAGATGGTTAGGAGTATGGAGCAGCAATTGGTTGGGTATATGATCTTCACATGCCTGCGCAAGCTGTGTTACAGGGGAGATGTAAACAATGTTGATTGTTAATTTGGCCCTCTGATTAATGGAAAACAAATAAACAAATACAGAATTTAAGAAAACACAGAACGCTTCCCCAAAGTAAAAGGCAGAGATCATTCTCCTTGCCTGTCTTGGGGCATGAATATATGACTTCAGCTTGACTAATTAGTGCATTTGCAAGTGATGCGGATTTGGAGTGGGGCAAGAGGAGGGGAGCGGAAACATAAGGAATGCCTTTTGGTGAGTAAAGCATCTAGTTTATGAAGCCAGCAGTAGAAAATTTTCTAGAATCTTGTCTTGGTATTTATATATAAGCTATGGAGTCTGTAAAAGTTGCCATTTCTTGGCCAAGTGCTGAGGCAATAATGTTTCACCAAAGTTATCAATTCAGTGTGGTTGAGCATTTTCCAAGAGCTTCAGAGTCTGAATTTCTGACCTGCTTTCAAGTTCTGTGAGCTCCTTAACATCCTTTGATGGACCATTTGTGCTTACCCCAGCCAGAGTGGATTCTGTTGTTTGCAACTAAGAACATTAAGATGTTGGCTATATTTCTACGAGTCTTTGTTTTCCTCAATTTTCTTTTAGTAAATAGAAAACACAAACATAAATAGCTGAAAATTTGTTTTACTATTTTAATTAAATATGATTATCAATAAAATAATTTTGGTTTGAAACAGAAATAGCTACTGTGCCATGTGATAAAATGGAGAAATTGTAAGCAGGTTGAGAAAATAATATGTTACAAGACTATATAATTCGAATATCCCAAATAAGGACAGAAAAAAAGTAGTCAAATTGACTTGTGAACTACAATTATAAATATAGACTTTTATGACTATTTTAATGGCACAAAGACATTTAGAAGAAAATGGCTCTTTATAATTAGCAACTTTAGCTAGAAACCAAAACAGAGTCTGTTTGCATGTAACAGAGAGAAAAGACAGATTTGATGATCATGCTTCAGAATATCCAGCACACCCCTGCACATGGAGAGCAAGCTAAAAACCTCTGATTCAAACAGGGAGGATGAAATGTATATTTTATCCGTATGTAGTTTTTTTTTAATTTCCATGATGTAAATATTGTATACTTGAAACTCAGAAGTAATGAAGAACTAGTTCTTAATATGCCACAAATGTCCCCAAGTAATTTTTTCCTATGCCATGTAAGAAACCTTTGTAGTTATTAGCAGGCATCTATCGAACAAACTCTTTCAACTTTTGCAAAACTCTCATATGTTCCTTTGAAGGGGACTATTATTCTTGATAATTATCAGAGCTGCTAACCACAGAGAAGGATCAGAGAAGCAGATGACTCAATTCTTGCTCTGATCTTTGTGTCCCAGTCAAATTAAAACCTTGTTACAAAAGAGAAATTTGCTGTCTCTAAGACATTTAGAAATATAATTTGCTTTTTCCGAGAAATGTGATGGAAATAATATGTGATTTAGACATACTGTGAAGAGAAACTAAATGTTTTATATAACAGGAAGGATAATTGTGAAAAATAATATACATACAATTTTTCTAATTTTCCTTAGATATTGCAGAAATATAATTTCTCTGTTTATGTATATTCTATGTAAACATGGTTAAGTTGCTTTTTGCTTTGTTTTTATGCTGTTTCATCATGGTTGGTAGTTCTGACCATTATAAGAATTAACCATTTCTTCAAAGAAACAGATGGGTTAGTTCAATCAACGTTACAAATGTGTTAAAGATACGTGTGTTTTCCTTCCTAATGTTATATGTTAGTTAAGAGAACCTTAGAATATTTTTGATGTAGTATTATATACCATTTCCATAGGCTTGTTTGGTACTCATTATATCACATAGATTTTACCAAACTTCTTTTAATTATCTACTTAATATTCTATATTTCTTTACTGCATTTATAACTTTTTAAGGGAAGAAATGATATGTTATCACATTTCTTCTTCTAGTTCTTATCAGAGTAACTGGTGCAGTAGGTAATTCATTTGTATACATTTATTAAAGCATTCTGCTACTTATTGGGTATGCAGAGTTAAGCAAAATTGATTAGGTTCTTGGTCTAACTGGATTCAGCCCAATGAGGGTAATAAACATTTGACAGTTAAAAAAATGCTATATATTTATTTTATATAAGTGCTATAAAGAAAAGGAACCCTGGCTGGCATGGCTCAGTGGATTGAGTGCTGGCCTGTGAACCAAAGGGTCACCAGTTTGATTCCCAGCCAGGCCACATACCTGGGTTGCGGGCCAGGTCCCCAGTAGGGGGTGTGTGAGAGGTAACCACACATTGATGTTTCTCTCCTTTTCTTTCTCCCTCCCTTCTTCTCTAAAAATCAATAAATAAAATCTTTAAGAAAAAGAAAAGGATTCTAAATGAATTTATGGGGACTCTAAAATGACATGGTAGGTGTTCCAAGTAGTTTACTTATTATCATGGTACTAAATCACTATGAGATACTGGCCAAGTGTGAATAAGGGAAGCAATTGATAAAAGGTGTCTTCATAAGGGAAAGCTATTGTAACATATGAGATCTAGGCTCTAAAAATATCTATCTTCATAATTATGCAAACCCTAAGTTATAAGAAGCTCTGGTTGTATGACTGCAGTGTGTTCTATCTTATCCCAATGAGGGTAACTAAGGCTCTACCATCTCCTCTCTCTTTGTGAGTTTGTGTGAATTAGAACTCTGACCAAGGTATGACAGTTTGCTTAACTCATTCTCTACCTAGTATTACTATCTTACAAGGTCCAGAAAAATTCCAGCCATTGTGACTACAATGAGAACAGTTTGCACAACATCCATGTAACCTGACAGCCAAGGAGAGCAGACTGGAATGCATATGCATGAACAATGATGGCTTCATTACACTAATCAGTGGGAGCTTTATATGCTGTTGAGTGAGCATGTAAACTGTGTGGCTGTCGTATTCAAAGTGACTGAGTGAGTAGAGCAACGAATCTGCATCAAATTTTGCGTTAAGTTTGAACATTCCTTCGCAGAAACTATTTGGATGATTCAGAAAGACATAGCTATGGGCAACTGGTGATTGGCAGCTTCACTACAACAGTGTGCCCATTCATTCATCACATCTTGTGCAGAGTTTTTTTTGTCAAACATAAAATCACACATGTGACTCAACCTGTCTACAGACCAGATTTGATGCTCTGCAATTTCTGGCTTTTCCCAAAACTAAAATGACCTTTGAAAGGGAAGAGATTTCAGACTGTTGAGGAGTTTCAGGAAAATATGACAAGGCAGCTGATGGCAACTGGGAGAACTGTGTGAAGTCCCAAGGTGCCTACTTTGAAGGGGACTGAGGTGTCATTGTCCTATGTACAATGTTTCTTGTACCTTGTATCCTCTGATAAATGTCTTTTTTTCACATTATATGATTCGATACCTTCTGATCAGAACTTGTCATATATAATATAATTTTAGCTTTAATCTGTTGTATTTTCAAGTGCTGTGATTATCTTTCACTGAAATCGTGTATTAGTCTGCTATGTGACCTAAATTAGAATGGAGATCAGGGAGGTTGCTCTGAGGATATATTTAAGCTGATATAGATAAGCAGGAATTAGACAAAAACAATCTTACATACTATTTCGGCAAAGGAAACATCTTGTAAGGAGACCTGAGGCAGAAAAACCATCACGTTTCAAGAACTATGCATGGCTGTTATGGTCAGAGAGTAGTGAGAGGAGAAGAGTAGCAAGCAAAATCTTGCAGTGCCTTTAGAACAGGTTTGTGATTTTTATATTTTATTCTAAGTTCTACAGTAAACTGTTTGATCAAGCAATCAACACACACACACATTTTTAGGGTACTCTGGCTTCAGTGAAGAAAATTAATTGAAGACCAGCTCAGAGGCTATTGTAATTAACATAAATGATGATAATGGGTTGGGTTTAGGATAATGGCAAAGAACGTAGAGAAAAGTGACGGGATTCTAGACATATTTCAGGGAGAGACTTAGCAAGACTTCGTGAAGAGAGATGGAATTCAGAAGTTAAATTATTAAAGTGTTTGCAACAGCATTTACAAAAACATGTAAAATATGTTAATGTGTATACTTGTTACATATATGTTAATAAATGTTCTTTGAAATGACAGAAACAGATTCTGTGGTAAAAAAAAACATTTGGAAGCACTGAATTTAGGCTAAGTTTTAGAAGATTCTTAACTATAAGCCTTTTTCTTTTTAAAATGATAATGTGCATTGTAGATTTTCAGCAGGGTGACCATGGAAAGTTATTTTTAATGAAATTCTTGTAGGCTTAGTCTCACTAAACACACTTTGTGATTTGTTGCTTTATTAAAGGGGTCAATAAACTTTCATAGAAATATAGTTAGTTCTCATTTTTAGGATTAAAGTTTTATTTTATTTTTTAATTGTTCAATTAAACTGAATTTTAATGAATTATTTTAGCTGATTGAGAGTATTCATTTGTTTTAGGAATTGAGAGCAGAAGATATTTTCAAAAAGAATGAAAGCAGAATATAATTTTTGATAAGTTTATAAAACAGAAAAACATTTGTATGTTATAAAGTCCAGTTTCTTAGTGCTGCAAGGTAAAAGGAAAAATAAAAATTTATCTACACAAATTACTCATTGTCAAGTGTTTTTGTTCAAACTCCTTAAACTTTACTAATTATTAAATGACATCTTCATTATTATGCTTTGCATAGTTTATTCACAAAATACTATTATAATTTTATTAATGCATATGATGGTAGGAGTAAAACATACAGCTAAAGGTTCACACAATATTGATTTAATCTCCCCATCACAATAGATTGTATTTACCTATCGAACAATCATTTATTGAGCTCATACCTGTGTTAGGCATGTATGGCACATAAAATTATGGATAAAACATGACAATTATATTATACCCAGTCAACATATAGCCAATGTTAATATTTATTTTTTTATTTAATCTTTATTGTACTTTTTCCATTACCTGTTGGTTCCCTTATAATCCCCTCCCCCCAGTAATCACCACACTGTTGTCCACATCCATGAGTCCTTCCTCCTTGATTGCTATTAAGTGCAGGTTATTCCTTTATATTGTAATTGTATCAGCTGAATCCTGAGTCACCATATCCAACTCTTTCTTTCTTACATTTAATTACATGTTTATGTACATATGTTAAGCCAATCTGATATAGATAAATTCTACATTTTTGTAGCAAATTTAATGCTCAGACGTCTTTAGATTTGGTATTTGAGTAATAATATTCTTGCTTAAGTGGTTTAAAAATAGATTCCACTTTATTATTTACTATTATTAATTAGTCATATACAAAATGATGTCAGAGTTTGACCCTGATTTCTCTTCTTTTAATTCGTACCATTTTTGTCCTAATATTAACATTGTCTGTTTAACTTCTTCTATGACTCAGGGTGTAGCAATGTATATAACTTATAATATATTCTAAATATTTAAAAGTAACTCTCAATACAAACACCATACACATAGACACACACCTTTCTAAATATGAAATATGAAGTTCAAAAATTATCTCTTCATATATACTGACCTACAGTACAATCACATAAAGGGAGCTTCTCAGTTACAATTTTTTTTCTTCCTGGAAGTGGTGGGTTTTACAAACTTAGCAGAAAGCTGATAAAGGAACTTTAAAATTTATATATATTGTTAATGCTGGATAAGGGACATGGCCATGCTGCTGGTAGCTCTGTGAACTGTTTGAAAGGTTCGTGCCAATGTTTGGTCAGGTGTGGGCTTCCAGTGTAAGCCAGAACTCTGATAACCATGGAAACTGTTCAACTGAAGTATGTGAGCAATAATAATATTTTTTAAAAATCATTTACTCTGTGGAGTTTCAAATATCATATATTAAGTGTAGTTTTTACAATTACTTGTTCATTTTATTAAACGATAAAATATGCGGTATTAAGGTCGTTACAAAGGCATTTCCTGTACATTAGATTATGTAAGTAGCAATCAAATTTTTATAGTAGATTTTTCAGCTGACAAGATGCCAACAATGTCAAAATGAGTAACAGTCTAAACTTTAAAAATGACTTCCTAATCCAATTATTTCTTATAAAGGATAAAACAGTTAAAACGTATCTGTAATTCAGAAATAAAATACACGATAGAAAGATATGTATACATAAACAAAATATATTTAATCTTATACCATATAAATAGTTATCTCTAATTCATATGTATTTTAAGTCTAGATATCAACTAACCATACTATAAATAATAATGTCATGTGTTAAAGTTTTTTTCTTGGAGTGGATTTTATTTTTATATGTAGAAATTTATGTGTATAATCCCTCCAATATTAAACCTACTATTTCTTCACATGACTAATACTGGAATTTCTGCATGTGAAAGCTTTTAATATAAGTAATGTATTTGTTAATATTTTTAAAGAAGCTGAAACCATTAATTTACTTAGGTAAGAACATGGCATTCTATGCCTTTCTCACTCAAATAATAGAATAGAGTTTGTTTTCTTAATTGGGGTAAAACAAATAAATGCCTGGGACATCAATTAATAAAAGGTATTAAAATATTTCTGCTTTAAATTAGAAATATGGTACTAGTTAACTCAGATTACCACACTCAATAGTTTTTATAATTGGGAAACTAGAAATAGATTCTGTTTTCAGTGAAGTAGAGAATGCCTTCAAATGGAAATGAAAAGAAAAATATCTTTTCTCTGGGCCTGACCTGTTCAATGTTTTTGTAGCACATGTATAATCGTGCCACCAACTCTGAGCCAGCCAGGCGAAATTCTCAACCAGAAGAGCATGGGCCATAATGCTTTTTATTGGAAATGATTGGTTTATTTTATTATCTAGACTTTAAAGCCTTCTAACATGTCTTCTAAGTATTTGTATGGTCCAGTATATTACAAAGGAAACTGTAGAGAGCAAAAGAATTATAGAAAAGAGGAAATATTTTGTTAACATGAAAACTGACTTCATAAAGACTTAAATATATTTGAACAAGAGTCCATAACTACATCAGTGATTTTATTCTTAGAGTGTGTTGAATGAATAGCTAGTTATGAATGAGAGACAATTTTATGAAATGAAAGATAAAATGTGGCTTTTCATTCATTGCACGTGAATATCATTCATTTTAAGCATAAAGGCTTGTAATAGTTTTTCAAAAGAAATAAATTCTATTCCACATCTTCTAAATATATATTTACTCTGGTTATCTATTTCTACAAAACATACCACAGCTTTCAATATCTATCTTGTTTTGCTCACAGTTCTGAGGGTCAAGACTTCAGGAAAGGCTTGGCTGGGCTGCTGATCTGTGTTCAGTGGGTGTCATGTGACGGGCTGGGGGTGTAGGGTCAAATTCCAAGAGGGTTTCCTCACTCATGTGAGTAGGGTCTCAGTGCTCTTTCTCCCAAGGTCTCTGTCTCTCTCCTTCTCCCCATGTGGTTGCTCATTCTCTAGGGCTCCTCCACATGGCTTGGGCTTTTCACAGCATGGTGCTCTTAGTATGGCAGTTGAGGTCTAGGACAGTGCATTTCAAAACAGAGGGAGAAAAGATGCCAGTTTAACCACAAGCCTGGTCCAGAACTGACACCATGTTTTTTCCCTGTAACTATTGTTCAAAGTAATCTGATTCAAGAAGGTAGAGAAGAAAAAAAAAGACTTTCTGGGAAGATGGCATGGACATGATGCATAAGAGCATGTAGGGTAGGAGACATCATGGCTGCCACTTTGGAAAACACAATTTAGCACAATGACCAATAAATCTTGTAAAAACAGTAGTCTAGGTGGACAGTTTGAAATTAGCCCATATATCTCCTTAATCTGAACATAAGGAGAGACAAGTGAAGATAAAAGAGACTCAATATTTAAATGTCCAAGTATATAACCCCAAAGTTTGTTACACTAGCAATCTCTGTTTTCTGTTTTGATTTTCCATCAAATAACGGTAATGATAATCATAATTATAATAAAACTAGCTTTATTTATTGAGCACCTTTTATGTGCCAGGCAATGTGCTAAGGGCTTCCTTGCATGGATTATTTCAAAGAAATCTTATTGATTATATACTATTATTGTTGATGCTGTTTTTTTATTCTGGGTTTATTCTGGGATGCTAAACTATCAGGCATTTTTGTTGATGTTGCACTTGTCCAATGTTCTTTGCTTCTCTTTTTCTGCTTGGATGTGACATCAATCACAGTGAGTCCACCTTGTATATAGTACTCTCTTAAAGACAAAAGCAATGAGAAAAAAAACTTAGATTCTTCTTTTTTTTTTATTGTTGTTGAAGTACAGTTGTCAGATTCTTCTTATTATTAAATTAAGAAAGCTATCAAAACATAAGAACAGTTAGAAAAATACATTTGTTAAGTAAAGGAACATAGGTGTGATTAAAAGCCACGCAGAATAGTTTAGCAGGAACAGAAGATAAAAAGGAGAAAAACAGTAAAAATTAGACAGAATGAAGTGTTTAAAAAGATGTGAAAATAACAGAAGATAGGTAAAGACTATATAACAGATTAAAGAACATGGATAGCATATATATATATATATGTATATATATATATATACAGTACTACTAACTGGAGAAGAAAAACAAAGCACCAAATTAAAGTTAAAACTAAGCATTATACTTTAAGGAAACTTGAAATTACACATCAAAAGGGCATAGACTACCTTGAAAAAAAACACAGAATAGCCAACAACAAGACATGGTCTAGAAAAATGGAAATTGAGGGGGAAAAAAGCTGCTGAGAACAGAGGCAAAATAGCCAAGACTTACAAGAGAAGGAAACTCAGATTGTTATCATATTTTTTAATGTTTTATGCCAGCAAAATAATAGACTAACATTTAAGAGACTCCAAGGAAGAAAACATGACCCAAGGATTTTATACCCAGCCAAACTAAATTTTGTGAATAAAGGTACAATCACCATCATGGGTGTGGGAGAACTCAGGGCATATTGTTCTCATGAGGCTTTCTGAGGAATTAGCTGGAGAATACACTTCAGAACATCAAAATGATGAGAAAGTCATAAAGCACAGGATTCTTGGTGAACACCAAATACATATTTATCTGTAACACTAGGACTAACTGGGACATGAGCAGACAGTATAGTATGAAATTATCACGTGCACTGACAATACAGATAAAGTGACTATCAAAAATGAGACAAAGTATTCAAAAATAGAATATGTTTACTGAGAGTAAAAGCTATATTATTTTAAGTTAGATGTTTAGGGATAGAAAAGAATAAGAGGAAAAAATGCTACTACTTAATTTTAATATTTTTCATAGTAGAAACAATAAACATTAACTTAAAAAAGGGAGATAACAAGAATTTCATATAAAGGTAATCATTTGAATAAAACACAAACCTTTCTTAATGCCAGAAAATATAGAGAGAAAGAGGTTTGCAAAGTAGTAATGATGTAACTTCATAGTGAAAAACTGTGTGTGTGAGGCAATATGAATTAATATGACATATAATGCAATATGACAAAACTTAGGCTGTATTTATTAATTAAACCAATAATATAAATGAACTTATTCAGTCATAAGAGCAAAATGTTCTGTATTCCATATGGAGAGACATCTAAATTAAAGAAATATAGAAATGTAAAAATAAATAAAGACCTCAAGTATTCTAGACAAACAAAAGACTAAGAGTTAAAATTTTGACATTTAACAAATTAGCATTCAAATCAAAATGCATTAATAGGCAATGAAGGACAAATTATAATTTTTAAAGCTATAATTCACATTGTAGGAATAAAAGTTATTAATAATTACTTAACTACTCAAAAACAAATTGATAAATCAGAAACCATAGTGAAAGAAATAACAAATAACAGGAACACACTGATAATAGGAGGCTCTAACACATTTCTCTCCATCTGAAACAGAGCAAATGGATGAAAGAGATAAAAGAAAATGTATTGATAAGGTCCATTTTAATAAATGTGCTGTAAACTCTAAACTCTAATAATAAAAGCTTCACCTTGGAAAGACCACATGGTGAATAGGCTGTAAATTAGACTATATTTTTCCCAAAAATGTACACCAAAACCAAAATCCCTTTAATAAATTTCATCACCCCAGTTACTACAAAGACCATTAGCAAACCATAATTCAAGAAAATGTCATTATAATAACAATAAAAAGTATTTTGAAATGGGACATTAAAAAGTGTATTATTAAATAACCCTTGAGTCAAAGGGGAAACAGAAAATCAAATAGGATTTCTTAAAAATGATAATAGTGAAAATACAGCTATTAGAATATAAAGGATACAGTTAAAGCAGTTTTCAGAGAAAAATATATAACATTAGATATCTATATCAATGAAAAATAAAAAAAAGAAAAACAAATGAATCAACTACCCAATGTAGAAAAAGGACTACAAAGTACCCTCAAAAAGAAAAAGGAAAACATTAAATAAAAATCTAAAATCATAAATTTAAAAATCTAAAATAAGTGAATAAGAAAAATGTATAATTAATAATAAATCCAAATGCCAATTCTTTGATGAAAAAATATAAAAAATAGTCTAACTGCTAGCTAACAACCCAATTAAGATAAAAGAAGAAACTACAAATATGTAAAATAAGAAATGACTAGGGTGGTATAACTATTAAAATAGAAGAACTAAAAACATCAATAGAGACTACTTTATACAACACTATGAAAATAAAATTGTAAACAGTAGGTGAAATAAATTTTCTAGACAAACGCAACTATCCAAATGGCCACAGCAGAGATGAACTGACTGAACAGATCAATTATTACAGGTAAAAATAGAGTAGGTGATGTGCAGTATGATAATTTTTGTTAGTTCAGTTTGGTGATCAGACTCATAAAATACATGATTTTACTCTAGAACAACATTTAGTTAGCTCAACAGAAAATTTTAGTCTAGAGAGAAAACAAGAGGAGCATCTTCCTCTCCAAAAGACCCAGCACTAATTTAAGTACTCAGCAGGAGCTGAGATACGTGTGCCTCACCATGGCCCATAAAAGCTACAGCTCTAGCTGTACACCAGGCCCTTACACCGTGCTACTCAAGGCCTACATTTCAGTTGAACGCTCCCTCAGTCCTGAACAATCCCACATAGCAGAGAGAGCAGATAAAAATTTTCATATTAATGTCCATTCTGTAGTTCCAAAGAAAACAGTGCTTTGCAAACGTTTTAGAGGTCCTTTTCTTAGGCAGGCCTGGATCAACACCAGCCCGAGGCTAACTCTTCATTCAAAGTAGTTAAAAAGCTACACAAAAAGATTTACAGGCACAGATGGTGTCATGGGGAATTCCACCAAACTTTTAAATGTGTGATGGTCCTAGATGCTACTCAGAGTATTTCAGAACATTAAGAAAGAAGGAATGCTTCCAAATTCATTTTATGAAGTGTTTAACATTGATTCACAAATATTACAGAGCTTTTACTTAAAAAGATATATGACCAAACTTGCTTATGAATATAATGCAAAATCTTAAATAAAATTTAACAATGCATTCAAAATAATACATCATGATTAAGTGGAGTTCATTCCAGGAATTCAAGGGTGATTCAATAGAGGGAGACAAGAAACAATATAATCCATCATAAAGTAGCACTAAGGAGAAAAATCTTGATCATTTCTATTTTGGTTATTTTATTTATTGCTACAAATCAAACCTCCCTAAAAGTCAGTGGTTGAAAATAATAATGATCATTTATTTGCTCATGATTTTGCAGTCTGGTGGGCATAACTTCTCTTAGTCTGTGTAGTATCTGTTGGGGCTGGAATATCCAAGACGGCTTCAGTTATATGTCTTTTCAGATGGGATGGCTGAGACAACTATGTTCTGGCCAAACATCCATTTCTCTTTATGAGAACTGTCCATGTGGCTAGTCTGGGCTTCCATATAACATAGCAGATTCAGGATAGTTATACTTCTTACATGGTGGGTGGCTTTCCTAAAATATAACAGTAGAAGGTTTCAGGCTTTTTAAATGTCACTTGTTCCATATTTTACAGGTTAAAGAGAGGAGGAGTTGATTCTACCTCTTAAGGGGTAGAGCAAAGCTCACTTTACAAAATAACCTATTAGGTGGGAGATATTATTGCAATCATCTTTAGAAACACAAGCCATGACATTTAGAAATTTAAAGTAATTCTAGTAAATTGTGATTAGTTTTTGAGGGTTTTTTTGGCACTCAACAACTTAATTATAAAGTTTACTTGGAAAAAGCAAACAAGAACACACACAGAGACATACATACAACCTGGAAAAGAATAACAGCAAGAGAAGCTAATTTTACCAGATATTAAAACATATAACTTCTATCATCAAGACAGAGTTGTTCTGATGCATGAACAGACAAATCAGTGACACAAAATAGAAAACACAGAAATAGACTCAAGTATACATGGAAATTCATTATGGAAAAAGAAAAGACATCTCCTCAAATCAGTGTAAAAAACAAATGTGGAGTTTAAAAAAATGCTGTTGGGATAACTGAATAGCCAAATGAAAAAAGTTAAAATTGGATCAATTTATCACACAGTATATCAGGATCAATTCCAAGGAATTAGAGATATATATGTTAAAACAAATGAAAAATCATTTAAGTTTTAGAAGAAATCATGCAAGAATTCCTTTACAATTTGTAAGTGATTCAAAATCAATAGTCAGTAATGGAAAGACTGATCATTTTAATAACATAAAAATGAAATATTTTCTTGGTAAAATGCACTATAAGCAAAGTATGACAAAGAAAAATCTGGGAAAATATTTGCAACCTGTATCACTTCTCTATATCAGAGAAGAGCTAAAATTCTTCATGTTTACAGAAGAAAATAGAGAAGAGGTCAACAATACTATTGCAAAATGAGGTATCAACATATAGTTCACAGAAAAAGAAATAGTCTAAATATATGAAAATATGTTCAATTTTGTTTATAATAACATAAATGCAAAAAGTATACTTAGATACAGTTTCTCACTTATAAGATCAGCAAGATCTAAAAGCTTTGCAACGTACTTTGTTGATGAGGCTGTGCAGAAACTGGCACTCTTATAACCTGTGGGGAGGACTGCCAAATGGCCAGAAACCAGTGAAGGGGAACTTGATAATATTTAACAAATGAAATATTCCTGCAATCTTGGACTGGGAATTCTACATCTAGGAATTTATTCCAAAAATATATTGGCAAAAGTGTGAAATGACCTATGCACAAAGTTATATATACTAAAGCAATATTTGTGATAGCAAACAACAGGGAAAAACCCAAATGATCATCAGTAGCTAAGTGACTAAAATATTATATACAATATTTGCATAATGATTAGTATGCAACACAGAAGTAGTGAAAATGTCTCTTACTACTATGGCATAATTCACTGAATATAATGGTAAGTGAAAAAACAAAGCTGAGATAAATGTATGGGATGCTATTATTTACATACATAAATATATAGCTAGCTAGGTAGATGATGAATAGGTAGATATGCTATATTGCCTATAATAGTTTAAAAAAGCAGTATAAGGCTAATCTGCTTTTTAAAATTATCTGTCTAGAAGGGAGGCAACAGAATAGAGAAAGAGAACTGAAGGCGGCGAACTAGAGTTCTTTACATCTCTAAATTGTAGATTTCATTTTAGAATTCTATGAATATTTTATATAATTATAAAGTAAAATTTAAAATATATTAAAAATTGGAATAAAATCCACACATGAACCTAATTGTTCATCTTGTTAGTGTCATATCCATAGAGAAAGAGCGTTTTCCAAGTATAGTGATTTTCGAGCACAGTAACCTGGCTGCACATCCCCAGTGGGATACACCCCAAGAAAAAAGAGATCTGCAAAATGTCTTCAAGTGCTTCCAATAAACATATTATTGATGACAATATTGGCAGTTTTATTTTGAGACTATATTTGTGATAAAGCAAGTGATTTATATGTTGGTGTTTTTGAACTTTAGAATATTTGATTCAGATGAAGAGAGAGTTGTCAGGAGAATGTGTCTTATATAGGGAGTGTATTTAAGTGTGGGTCCCACGACATGCTCTTTGAAACCAATTGTGTATTTGTACCCAGACCACACCTCCCGTAGGCTTCTTTCCCCCAGTGAGTGAGTGTGGCAGGAATATTAAGATGGATTCATTTCTGGGAGCCATCACTCTTTATTGACTGATTTTGGATCAAAGGCCTTCCTAACAGTCTTCTTTAGGTATCTTTCTCCCCAAAGTCCACACCGGTACTCTTCTTCCTCCATGCAGTCCCTTCTCTCATCTGTACACTCCTCTGCTCTGAGCACTCATGTGCACATCATTCCTGATACATGACAGTCCCAACTGTCTTGTACAATTACTGAGAAATGCAGTATTCTTCTACTCTGACTGCTTTTCTCTGGTGAGGAGTTGCTCCCTGGAATTTCATTGCATCAGGTTCTCTTCTTCCTTATATAGAACCTTTCAGAAATTATTAACTACAGTTATACATGTGGAGACTAGGTAGACAAAACATAAAGATGTTGAGCCTTGAGACTTTCACCTTTTTAAAGCCTCACCTGCTCAGGGTGCTATGCACGACTAGCCTCAGTGTTCTGTGGAGCAGTAAGGCTGATTCTCACGGACAGAGAGGAGTTGAGAGGCAAGCATATTGAATGGGGGATTACTTTCCTTACCTTTTATTTTCCCATTGGCTTGCACTGTATAAATATAACAAGAAGATCTGAGAGTATATTTCAAATCAGAAAAAAGATTTAGCTGCCTCCCAGAAGAGAGAAAAAGTTACATTTTAATGTGTTTTCAGAATAAAATCAGACACATTGAGAGACTAAAAACATTTACTTCCTAAGCAACCTTTTCCCGTCTCAAAGTGTGAGAACATCTTAACCTACCATATTTAAGAATCAGCTGGAGATATATGCCAAATGCACCAAAAAGAACTAGGAATTCAGAGACGCTTTCTCACCCAGAAGCCAACCCATTTTTGTCCCCTCAAAGGAAAGCACAAGTTTTCATCCCGGGGAGTAGAATTTGATTGATATAAGATGCCACAGTTTTCAGGACTCCCACTTGGGTTTTCCTCAAAATAGGAAAAGAAAAGAAACAGCTGTCTAGTGTGCATGCTAGCACTTCCCGTCTTTCTTCTGTGTGCTGCTGACAGTTGAAGTTTTCTCCCAGAGATGCCGAGGGCTTTACTGAATATTTGACCATTTAAACACTAGCATAGAAAAGGGTGAGGAAAGTGGTGCCATTTATCTTCTCAATGGGAATTTGATTTTCATTCCTTCTTACCAGTAAATGAATCTCATTTCTCAAGTAGTTTTCTTTTCTGAAAGCTATTAGAATATAAATTGATGGCCTCCTGGAAATTCCATGGAAATCACAGAATGTAGTGTAAAAGTTTCTAAACCATAAATCTCTTTAAATGTAATCCTGACTGATCTGACTCCTAAGGAATATTATTTCAAAAAAATATACATATATGAAAAAGAAAGGCCGCCATGAATAGCTTACAAGAAAAAAACAGGAGATAAAAAACTACACATTGGATTTACCTCCACTATTTTCTCCTCTTAGATCTTTAAAAAATAATCCCTCATATATTAAAAGTAGATTCTCCTATTGAATTTATGCTTGAAGGACAGGACTTAAAATTGTTCCCTGGTTGCTTTTATCCTTCTATACAATTTCTGGTATTCATGTAACTTTTAGAGGACATACAAATGAGACATAAAAGTATGTCCATACAAGAACAAAAATAATAGGTACTGCAAATTAAAAACATGTTGAAAGACTAGTAAAAACCCTCTGATTTGCTTAATATTAAAAAGTTCTAAAATACAATATGTTGGAAATGATGTGGAGCAAAAAGAAAGTTCATGCTGTGGTAGTGGGTGTGTAAATTTGTTTAACAGTTTTGGAAAGAAGTTGGCATTATTTTGTAAAGTTGAAGTTACAAATATCCTATAACAGCTATTCTATTGCTAGCTGCAGATCTTAGAGGAATTTATGCTGAGGATACATGTGCTGGAAATTCTAACAGCATGTTTATAATAGACCCAGAGGAGAGACAACTCTGAGGTCTGTAATAGAAAGTATAAATAGTTGTATATTTGTGTAAGAGAATACAATGAAAATGAGGTATGACCATAAAGAACAGGAAGGTTTCTTCATGCTATTTGAAGCAAATCCCCACGGTCTATGCCACTTGGATCTTTTTGTTATCTGGCTTGAAATCATTTGCACCTTATAGAGAGAGCTGGAGAGGAACAAATAGCTGACTTCGGTAATTTAATCAAGTCTATCTCAAGAAGTACATCCTTGAGAAAGGAAAACTTGAAATTGTTCCAAGCTGTATAGAGTATGGTGAAAAAAATAAAATGTGGGAAATGAGTTATGAAGGGAGAAGGAGCACGCTGTAGAAGGAATTGTGCCCTCTATCACCCAAATTCATATGTTGAAACTCTTAACCCCCCGTGTGACTGGTATTTGGAGAAGGACCTTTGAGAGAGAATTTTGTTTAGATGAGATTATGATGGTGGGCCCCTTGTGATAGGATTAGTGCCACATGAGAAAGACACCACAGAACTTGTTCGTACACCCTTTTTGCTGTATGAGGACACAGTGAGAAGATGGCTGTCTGCCAGCCCGCAAGAGGGCTCTCACTAGAAACAAACCGTCTGGTACCCTGACTTTGGACTTAGAGTCTCCAGAACTGTGAGAAAAATATCTGTTGTTTAAATCCATACATTCTATGGTATTTTTATGGGGGCTTGAGTTGACTAATATTGAGCATATTGACAAATATGCTATAATACATGAAGAAAATAAATGTGAAGATTTACCAATGTTGAAGATATTTTATAAAAAATTTATTTGGGGAAAGTAAGATGTTTTTCTTCATAATTTATGGAAAGGACAAAACAAAAAATACTGTGCTGGCCTGGACAAAATGTGCAAGATTTATTTCTCTCTGAGAAAGCATCAGGTGTCCTACATTAAAGTACTATAAGAACATATCCTCCATATTTAATACTCAAATGATTGTCTGAAAATCCAGACATTGTTTTATATAAAATTATATTTATAACAAGTCTGCAAATAATTTTCCAATTTGGCCTCTAAAATATCAAATTTAGATTATTTGAGACCAAATAACTACATACATATATATATATATATAAATTGTTTTATCAGAATACTTATAGGAACTAAAGCCATTTCTGTCTGAAAACTGATTTTTCATAGACAAGTGTGCTCTTTTCTTAAGCAGATAACATTATAGAGTCTTTATAATAAAGTTTTAGTAATCTATTATTTTTTTACTTTCCACTAAATTTTCCCAAACTTAGTAAATAAAAACATCATTTTAAAGTAACGGAGGCACAAAGAGGTTTAATTATATATTCAAATGAATGCTATGAGTAAAATATGAATTCTAGAAATATGAAAAGTAGGCTACATCAGAGTTCACTGGCTGTGAAAGAAATCAACATTGACTCTGAACAGACCAGTTGATCAGAATTCCAGTCCAGACTGGATGGATGATTATGGCTGATTAGCTTTCCAAAGAGGTCTCGAGATCTGACTCTGATAACTCCCACAGGCCCTTTCAAGGTGAGAGTTTGTCCATACCTCTCCCCACCCCCAATCCTGCCACCAGCTTCTGTCTCTCAAGTGCATTCTCATTGTGTTTATGATGTGAAAATGACATAAATATCATGTTTTGATATATTTTTGAGCCTTCCCTATGGTAGAATAAAGCCTTGGGAATGATGATATCTAGATTAAAAGGCAAATTCAAGCTAATTACAATAATCTCTCAAGTAAAAATAAACATATTCTGCTTTAGGACTTGATTTGGGGATAATTAAATTTGTTTCAGAATGTGGCATAAAGACTAGTACATAGACTTCCAAATAGATTAAAAATATTGCTATTAAAATAGATGTAATCTCATATTTGATTTGTTGATCATTCAGAAATTGCTTATTAGAACACATCACAGTGATGTGTCAAACCTTGCCTATTAGAACATGCCCATTTGTACATTTAAAATGCTGAGGTGATTAATGTTATAAATATTTATTGAAAGACCTTATCTTTAAAATAAGTGAACTATTAAGAAAATAACCTTTGGCAATAAGTTTCCCATTTAACTATTTTCCAAATTTTTTTCTTCTGAGAGCATGATCATTTAAAATGTTTCCCTTGAATGTTAAGGAAACATTTAAGAAAGGTCTGTTAAGAAAATATGTGTGGGACACAAACAACATAATTAAATTATAAAACCAGTAGCCTAATTGTTGAAAATTACAAATGTATTTGGAGTCACTGAGGTAGGATTACATAAACCTGTTTAGCTAATGATTAAACAAAGTTGGTAAAATATAATTCATCCATGTAAACTTTACCCCATTTTGAAAGTGCTAGAGTGTAAACAACAAAACTGGAGTATTTGCCTTTGTAAAACTTATAACCCTGAGATTTTGTAACAGACCTACTTCACTTCTTGAGGAAGTAACTCTTTTTGTAATATTTATTTAGGCAAGGTTTCTTAGGTCACTGTTAAATAAATCTAGTTAAGCAAGAGTAATGCATGTTAAAAATTTAAGAATTCCTAACCACACACTCTACATTAACTTTCTTTTCTAATATTTCCCCTTGCTGAGAAGTTTCAGGTTCTCAGATGTAGTGTGGTATAATAATTGATTATTTATATAACTTTTTTAGTCTACTGCAAATAGTTTAAGGGTTATAGACTTTATCCTTTTTGTTTCCAATTTATATGACAAAAATACTTTTTATCTCCCTCATAGGTATTGTAGGAGATAATGTAAGTCTGTGTACGTAAGAATTGAATAATAGTAAAAGAGGAACAGTATGATCTCAATATATTGTTAGTATAATGGTCATATTTCTTAGACCGATTATAAATTAATATGTTTGGTGATTAATGATAGAACATGCCATTTTAAATCATAAGTTTTGCAGCTGCTAGGGGCTTTGAGATAATTTAGCCCATCATGAAACTAAAGTTCAGAAAAATGTGGTCAGTTGATAAATAAATAGGAATTAAAGACTGATGTCCATTTTAAATTTTAGTTCCATTATTTCAGGTTTCCATTTAAAATGCTTAACTTTATGACTATTTTAAAAATAACTTATTTCATTTACAGAAGTAATACAGTCTCCTGGGGGAATTCTTACAGTATTACAGATAAGGTTAAAGTGCACTTCGATTACTAAGCCAATTCTACAACAACATCTTTTTCAGAAGGATGAGCAAATTTCATAGGGTGAATGTGCCTATTTACATTAAGTTTAGTTAAAAATAATAGAAAAGCCCAAAATGACAGTGGCTGAAACAAAATGTAATTTTTTCAGCCCTGTATTCCAAAAATGCATATGGTGTCAATCAAGGCTGGGTTGGTGTTCTGAGCTGTGAGGGACCTTGCTCCTTTCTCTTGTCTCTCCATGGCGGTGGCCCTCCATTCAAATCATGGTGGCAGCTGGAGCAACAGTCATTATGTTGCCTTCCAACTATAGCAAAAAAGTACGCTTCCTCTTTAAGTACACTGCCTAGAAGTGATACATAATTTTCACGAGGATACCATTGTGGAAAAGTTAGTCATATGGACATAAATAGCTGCAAGAGAGGCTAGGAAAAGTCTTTATTTCAGAAATCTTCATGCCCAGGTAACAACTGGGACTTTCATTTTCACTGAAGAAAGAAAAACAGTGTCTACCATAGCCCAGAGGCAGCAAGAATTCTACTGCTATTACTGCCTTTTTCTGTTTGGCCAGATAGCTCCTAAAAACCTCAGCCATGATTAATAAGAGAGCCAGGCCTGGCAGAATACTAGGGGTTCCTTCCCTGTTCATCAATGGTGCCTAGAAATCTATTCTTTTGGCTATTTTCATGTCTAAATTTTTATCTTTCTCTCAAAAACTATACCTGGGAACAATAACAACAATGCAATAAAACAGTAAGCTACAAATTATGAAATAAAGAACCAATATATGTTTTTATGGGTACACAAATATATATGTAAATTGTAGAAAATAAACTTGAAGAATGCATGTGAAGCTGGTAATGATGGTTACCTTTCATGTTCTGGGATAGTGGTTGGTGATTAAATTGGACTTTAACTTATCCATAATGTTCTAAAGATTTACAATAAAACAACGTGTATTTGGGGAGATGGGGGGAATGAGGAGTTGACTTACTGTAGGGAAAACTTTAGGAACTCTGGTGTGTCTTCACTGGATAATCACTGTTATCAATCACAGGTTTTGTTTGTGAGCAGTAGAAGCCAATTCTAATGAACTGAATCAAAAAGGGGGATTTGTTGGAGGAGCACTGATTATCATAGATTTGAAGAGAAAGTTGAATAATAAGGCTATGTAGTAAGAATTAGGGGCAGTCACTACAACTCCAGCTGCTTGTCATCCTGGGTCTCTCTGTTTATGCTGTATATTCACAGGAGGTGCAGTGACATTGGTCAAGCTTGAGGCATATTCATTGGCTGAGGTTTAGCTCATAAAAGTTGTGAGTAAGCAGTTACCTTGATTGACTGTTCTACTAAGTTACAGAATGTGGGAAGGACTATTGCCCAAATAAAAATAAGGCTCTCACTCTGGCTGCTGTGGCTCAGTGGACTGAGTGCTGGCCTGTAAACCAAAGGGTTGAGGGTTTGATTCCCAGTCAGGGCACAGCCTGGGTTGCAGGCCAGGTGCCCAGTAAGGGGAATACAAGAGGCAACCACACATTGATGTTTCTTTCCCTCTCTTTCTCCCTCCCTTCCCCTCTCTCTAAATATAAATAAAACCTCTTTAAAAAATAGTGTTCTCTTACCAAAGGGGAGGCATGTTGGAGAGGCAAAAACAACAGGCATCTACCACTGTCACAGAAGACTACATGCCGAAGTGTGTTTCATTCACTCCACCATAATTTTAAGAATGTTTTATGGGTCTGCAGGGAAATAATGTGTTTTGAGGTCAAGATAAATTCTCTTTGTTTTCACACAGGTCTTAATTTGGTTATATTGCAATGAACCACATTGTTTAACAACTTTTCTGTGCTTTTAAATTTCAATCAAAAAAATATTTCCTTTGTTGCTCTTGTTTGCTTAGCTAACTCGTCTCAAGCACGGGCTACATAGGTTAATGTTTACAACTATTTGCTACTCTTCTCTGGACAGAATTATACTTTCCTATCTCATCGATTTCCGGCTTGGCTTTGACTCTGGCTTTGAGCAATAAAATGTGAGTGGAAATGACATGTTTCTGTTACAAGCAGATCTCTAATAGCCAGTTGTGGCCATGTTCTCTTTTCCCTCTACACAATAATCAAAGATGTTTCAGATAAAGGATGCTTCATCTGCTTCTCTGCTCCTCTCTCCAAGATGAAGAGCCACAGTCATCCTGTTACTGATGCACAGTATTATTGAGAAATAGGCCTTTGTAACTGTAAGCCATTGAGAATTGAACCATTTGTTACTACACCATAACCTAACCAGTCCTAACTGATGAACTTGTAAAACTAAGTCTCTGTTCAAACATCACAGAGAATTTCTAACTGATTTTTGTTTTAAATGTAAACCATAAGCAGGAAGTTAGGTAGAAACTGACCAAGTGATAAGATTATCTTGTGAGCAATGGATAGACAATACATATTTTACTGGGCAAGCAACTGACAAAATAAATTTTATATTTTAGAGATTTAATATAAGACTAGTGCACAGGAAGACTCATTTTTGTACTGAATGGTGAATTGAAAAATTTCTCAAATATCTGATTCTTTCCATTGGTACTAATTAGTGTGTTTAAAATGCATATTTAGATGTTTAAATTATTAGTGGGTATTAATATCAAACCAAGTCACATAAAGCTAGAAAAGCAAAAGCTGACACGTTATGACCAATTTAAAGTGTCACATTTCTAGATCAACAAAATAATTAACGGGTGTCATAATGTACATGTCTATATTGATTTAATGAAACCTGATAATCATCTGTCTTTAACTCTTTACAAAAAGAAATAAGCAGGTCCACTTTAGCTCTTCAATATTTTTCATGCCTATCCCTTCTTATCCTTACCGCTACTGCTTTGAATCAGGGTCTCCATCATCTTTTAGTAAAGCTTTGTAACGGCCCCCTAATGAAGCTCTCCAGTGCTGCTGTCCTCCAGGTTATATTTCTCATAGCTACTGAATGTTCTTTCTAAAACACAAACTTGAAATTTTTTTCTCCTCACATAAGATCCTCATAGTTCAACATCTTCTGGAAGGCAAGGCACAAGCTCCTTAAAGTAGCATACAGGCCTTAGTGGGAGGGCAATGATTCCTAGTGATTATGAGAATGAGTTCTAGAACCAGATTGCCTAGGTTTGGATATGGGTTCTGCTGCTAGCAGCTGAGTGACCTTAACTAACTACTTAGAACAGTATGCCTTTGAAAATGTTCATTTTTATGAGTATTATATGGTTTATCCTTCACTTCCTACACTTACTCTCTGACTACTTTGCAATTACTGAAGGGCACTCTACAGTTTTTATGTCTATTCTTTCATTCCTTTGTACTGTCTGATACCTCTCTCCTTCTGCCACCCTGTCTTTGCCCCAAACTGGCTAATTCTGCCTTATCTTTTAGCATCTAGTTCAACAGTTGCTTGAAAGCTTAAGATTTAGTGACTTTTGCTTAAATAGATAGTATATTTCTTTGTCCTCTGATATCCATTCATATCTCTATTACAATTATCACATGGTATGACATTATAATGTTCATATATCTCTTCAACTCTATGAGACCACAGGCAACTTGAGAGCAGGAATTACAAATTATATCTCATTTATCTTTGTGCCTGGCATAGTTCTCAGCACATAGTAGGCAAATAATAAATATGTTTGTGAGAAATTCCCATGTAAGGAAAAGATTGTTATTTGGCAAATTATTCTTGGACCCCCTTTATTATGTGGTTCAATGCTGCTTGACTGAGATTTTTGTGATAAATTTCCTTTAAAATTTACTTCAAGAGAAAGTCATTTCTCTCTTGAATTTCATTGTTGTCATTTTACAGTTCATATTTTTGATCATCTTCTTTTTCTTAGATAAGTCCTTTTAACATGTCATATAATAAGGGCTTGATGATGATGAACTCCTTTAATTTGACCTTATCTGGGAAGTATTTTATCTGCCCTTCCATTCTAAATGATAGCTTTGCTGGATAGAGTAATCTTGGATGCAGGCCTCTCCTCATTTTTTGAATTCTTGTTTCTTCATTCTGTTCTGATAGATTGTTTATTTCTTCCTTCTGCTCTAAATCATTGATTTGAGTCCCAATTTCTTTCCCTTCACTGTTGATTCTCTGTATATTTTGCTTTATTTCACTTTGGATAGCCTTCACTTCTTACTTTATTTTGCAACCATACTCAAAATAGCATCCTGATTACCAGTGTACTGAACTCTGTCTGCATCTGATAGGTTGGCTATCTTTCATCGCTTAGTTGTATTTGTATTTTTCTGGAGTTTTGATCTGTTCTTTCATTTGAGGCTTTTTTGTTTGTTTGTTTGTTTGTCTAAGAGCAACCTATTACCTAAGGGGCAGAACCTTAGGTATTTGACAGGGTGGAGGAACCCACATCGCTGTGCAGCAGAGCTATCTGTGGGGGAAGGGCCCAAGAGGGAACAATGCTACTTGCTCAACTCTTGGCAGGCTTTCAGTCATTTCTCCTGCTACCCACAAGTATATTGGGCCCTTCTGGTGCTGATTTCCACATGGGTGGGTTTGTGTACATTCTAGGACCCTGTGGATCTCTCCAGTGAACTCTCCTGTGAGGCTGGGAGTTTCTCCCACTGCTGCAACACCCACAGGTTTTTTCAGTCAGAGGTTTTGAGGCTTTATTTCCTCGCACTGGAACCCTGGGTCACGTGGTTTGTCTTGCTCCCCAGTTGTTCCTCCTGGTTTATCCTCATGCAAATGTGGGACTACCTGCTCTGCTAGCTGCTGCCTTGCTGTGAATCCTCTCTGCCCCAGCTGTTCATCTCCACCGCTCCTACTGGTCTAGATCAATGTATATTTGATCAAGATAAAGAAATGTTTCTTTAATTTCTTGGTTGTTGGACGTCCATACAGTTCAATTTTCTGGCAATTCTGGTTGCTTTTTGTTTTTAAATTTGTTGGTGTCCTTTTGGTTGTGTGAAGAGGCACAATATATATATCTACACCTCCATCTTGGCCAGGAGTCTCTCTTGAATTCTTAATGCTTCCTGTTATAGGACAGAGATAACGTAGTTCCCTTTCTTACCTTGATTATCTCTGGTCATAAGGCTAAACTTAATACTCTGTTCCAGTAATTAATTGCCTTAGGTGTATAGTATTTTAATTTTCTTATATAAGATAAATAAATTGTACTTAAATTATAGTAAATTTAAAATTATTGTGGGTAGTGGTGATTATAAATATATTGAATTTTCATGGTGTAATAAAAGAATAAAAGGGGCATGTAAATGAAATTAACTATCTGCATGAGTATTAAAATGGGCATGTATATTATTTAGAGAAGTTATTCCAATCATTTGTAAATAAAGACTATAGTTGCATAAAACTAAATTGAGAAATCTAGTAGATTAGTATAATTGTGTATGATTTATAATGATTGGGTATAATGTGTATATATATGGTTTTAGGGTTATAAGAAAATTGTCATTTGAAATAAAGAAGCATGTTGATGGACCGAGAGTGTTCTAAATGTATTTGCTATCTAATATATTATAACTGAAGACCTGCTTTTTATAGGACATTAACAAGTACATCTAAAGAACTGCAAGATAATTTTCTGAAGGCTCTGGCAGTGAGAGAAGAAGACAATCGCAATGGAAAAGTGAGTGTGAGTACATTTCATTCAAGAACTAAACATGTACACAGAAGGCAGAAGTTAGTATATAATATATAGTCAGTTCATGCTATAACTTTTAATATCTTCCCCAAAAGTAATTCATAAAGGACATAATATGGCTTTTTATTATTCATATATTATGGAACTGTATTTAGATGTTTTATTCCAATTTATATCTGTAGAAGTAACCAAATGGTGAAAATAAAGGATTCTGTATATCTATTGCAGATAAAATACCTATATTTGGCAAACTGATTGTCATCCCCAACTGTGTACTAGTCCCTCATTAAAACTCCCTGCTTCTTTTCAGCCCAACTTCCTCCTAGTAGGCTTCTTGGAGTGACAACATCACTTCTTCCCAAGTTGTGCCCCCACCTACCTGATTTCATACTGCCCCTATAAGATAGTCCTAGAGTCTGCCTTTTAGTCCCTCCTTGGGAGATGTAATAGATCCCACATAATGAGAAACATGCTCTTGTTTTATTTAAACGTGCTACTTTCAAATATGTCAACTTGCTATTTGGAATACTATTTACTTTTACCCTTTGTTAATGTGATATTAGTGATAACAGTCGTCTGTGAGTCTTAAAATGTTCCAAGTCAAAAACACAGTTTCATGTTGAAACTGTAATAAGTGACTTACAGAAAAGTAATGATAGTAATATGATGAAAAATTTAGAGCAACAGCAAAAAAATATGTGTATAAGGAAGTTTATTTCATCAATTTTCTCAATAAAAAGTTGAAATTTTTCTCATATTCAGGTCCTTTGAAAATTTCACATATAAAATTGTCAATGTGCTTTACAAAGAAAAAATGGTAGTTTGGCTATATAATTTTATAGAATTAAGTTGGACTTGAAATCAGGGAAAGTGTCTTGAAGGAAGTGGGCTGAGTGTGATTTAAAGATGTGTAGTTGGAAATATAGGCAGAGACTAGATTCTGGAGGATTTTACAAATCACAATAGCAAAGTTTGAAATGTTTTAAGTCTTAAAAAGAGCAGGTAGAAAGTTTGAAAGAAAGGCAGAAAAATGTGGTGTCACAGGAATCTCTAATAATGACTTTCAAGAAGCAGCAATCGATTGTTAGTGATCAAGCACTAAAAAAAAAATCTATTCTCTTT
Source organism: Trachops cirrhosus (assembly GCA_028533065.1). Lineage (NCBI taxonomy): Eukaryota > Metazoa > Chordata > Mammalia > Chiroptera > Phyllostomidae > Trachops > Trachops cirrhosus. Next base: position 45,687,471 of record CM052538.1, read on the forward strand.
GGCAACATGCATATTTTTAAAATGTCCAGTCACAGGAATGTAAAGTTCAGCATAGGGAATACAGTCAATAATATTATAAAAACTATGTATGCTGTGAGGTAGGTACTAGAAATATCAGGATGGTCCCCTCATAAGTTATATAAATGTCTGATCACTATGTTGTATAACTGAAACTAATTCAATATTGCATAGCAACTGCAATTGAAAGTTAAAATTAATTTTTTAAAAACAATTTGACAAGAAAAAATTCCATCCATAATAAGCATAGAATCAGTTTCCATAGGGTTGGAAACATGCTTCATGTTAGACACCAGCTCCACCAAATAAGAAGTGCCTCAGAGAAAGTAAGTCTGTGTTTTTTACCACAATTATATATGCTTCCTATCAAATTCTACTGAATATGTCAAATCACTTCACTTTTCACCATTTCAAGTTATCATCTAGTTGATTTAAATTCCCATTATATCTTAAATAAATTACTGTAACAGCCTCCTAAATGACACACTTAGTGCATTTTTTTTTGCCCAACTTTCATCCATTTTTAAATCACTTGACACATTCATTGTGTGTGTACCTGCTCAAACCCGAAACTGTTGTAGTCACTTGGGCACTGCAGTTTTTATGACCTTAAATAGTTTATATTTTAGAAAAGAATACAGAAAATAAATAATCAAAATAAAAGTAGAACAATTAATTTCACCTCTGGAAAGATGCTTTGGAGAACATCAAATTAGAAAATTGAATAGAGAGCAATCAAACAGAGTGTGCCTGGTTGCTTTTAACTGCTATATACAGAAAAAGCACTTCGAGGAGGTGACATCTTCAGGACTTGAATGAAATGGAGAAGATAACCATGAAATATGAAGGGAAAGACACCCCAAACAGATAAATATTTCAGAGGGAGAGATATTCCAAGAAGGAACAACATATTAAAATCTCCTGAGTTAAAAGAAATAGAGGCATATTCAAGAGATGAGAAGACCAAAATGACTGGAATATGGTTATTGAAGGGGATAATAAAGACAGATGCAGAGAGGAGTCAGCAGTCAGATCATATGGGTTTTAAGAAATTTTGATTTTATTCTTTAATTTTTATATTTATTCTTTTATTATTATAATAGAAAGTTGATGGATGATCTTTAGCAAAGAAATGACCTAATCTGGTTTACACTTCAGAAAGGTTGATCTTGCTGCTGTTGTGTGGGGAAGGAGATGGGGGAAAGAGATTTAGAACACAAGCAAGGAGACATTAGGAAGCTCTTATAAACAACCAGCAAGAGATGAAAATTAAAAACCGTGGTAGCGGTTGAGATAGAGGAGGACATCATGTCTGTGTTTTGGAGGAAGAGCAGACAGGACTAATGGATGGATTGGATGTGAAATATTAAAGAGGAAATTAGAATGACTTTTAGGTTTTTGGCTTGAACCAAGTAGGTGGATGAGGTAGCACTTTGACATGGACACTTTTGAGGAATGCTTATTTCTGGAATCAATAATGAAATAGTTCTGTTTTAGCTATATTAATTTTGTGATGCCTATTTGATATCCAAATGAAGAAGTTGATTGGTCATTTACATATATCAATCTGGAATCTAGTGGAGAAGTCTTGGCTAGAATATAAATTTAAATTAAAAGTTATCATCACTTAAATGGTATGAAAGTTATGAACTTGCAAAAGCTTACTAGGCAGAGGGTATAGGTAAAAAAGACTGAAGTCCTATGAAAAATCTTTAGGACACTCCAACATTTAGAGATCTGGAGTGTGCGAAAGAGGCAGATAATGATACCGGGAAGTAGTAAGCATGAAGAAAATCAGCTGAGAGCAATGCTACAAATATGGGAGAAGAAAACAATTCCAAAAGAAAGAATGCTCACCAATTCAAATGCTGCTGAGAGGTTAAATGTGATGATGTGTTAGTTTTCCATGACGGCTGTAACCAATTGTCACAAGCTGGGTGGCTTAAAACAAAGGGAATTTATTGTCCACAGTTGTGGTGGCTAGAAGTGGGAAGTCAATGTGTTGGCAGAACCATGCTCTCTCTGAAGCATCTAGGAGGGAATTCGTTCCATGCCTTTCCCTTAGCTTCTTTGCCAGCAATCATTGGTGTTTCTTGGTTTGTAGGATATCACTAATCTCTGCCCACATCATCACATTACATTCTCCCTGTGCATCTGGATCTCTGTCTTCTGTTCTTATAAAGACAGACATATTGGATTACCCATTCCCCCCAATTGGATATGACTCAATCTTAATTTTATTACATCTACAAAGATGCTATTTCCAAATAAGGTCATATTCACAGGTACAAGTGGTTAAGACCTCAACATAACTTTTAGGTGTGCATAACTTAGCCCACAACAAATGATTGAAAATTAACTATTGTTTATGGCTGGATAAATAAATACATTGGTGAGGGCTATTCCAGCGGAGGGCTGTGGTTAAATATTCCATTGCAGTAGGTAGAGAAAAGGAAAACGTGCATAAGTGAAGATAAGGAGAAGCAATTGTTTTTGAGAATATTTGCTGTGAAGTGTAGCATAAACATTATGCAACAAATAGTGTAGGGCCTGAAGTCCAGGAAGTTTGTTTTGTTGGGTTTCAAGAAGGATAATATTAGCTTGTTTCTTACATTAATGAGAATGATCAGGTACACAGATAGGTATTGATGATGTACGGGAGAAAGGGAATCCTTGCTGGAGAGAAATCATTAAAAAGAGGGTGGGGTCAAGAGCACCAGAGAAGAGTTTGCATTTGAGAGGGATGGAAGCAGCTGGCATGGTTGCAGCCAGAGAGAACAGAGGCAATGGGCATTTCTGCCAAGCAGGTGGGGGATATGGATTTGGGAAGGTGAGATAGCTCTCTGGGAAGTTCACATCTATTTTCTCTATATTATAACTCCAAATGTTTAATTACACCACTGATTCTTTTTGCTCTAGAGAAGTTTCTAAATTTAACTTTTATTTAGAATGCTAACTAGTTAGCATAAAATGTTGGGTGGGTGGTCATTGATTTGGAAACTAGAATTTTGTCAGTCTCATAGCTTGCTAACTGTAAGTATAACATATGGTCATTTATTTGTGCCTTTGAATTTATTGTATTATTACAATCAGCAGAATACATATTTTTGTATCAAGTTGGCACTTAAAGCTTAATTTTCTATTTTCTACTCTTGTATTAAAACAGACTCCAAGTGGTCTTATAGCATACCATTTACAACAGAATACAACATATTCTAGAAAGATCTAATTAGGGTCATAATCTTACTTAAAAGCCATTTACCAAATGGATATGCTTTTTAAAAGAGTAGCCCTATAAAATATGCCATATTAATGAGATTTAAATTTATATTAATTTGCTGTCAGCAGAAACTATATGTGAATTTTATGAGGTGTGAGGTTTCCAAGGGAAGCAACTGTTTCTTAAGCATTAGCATTTCTCTACATAAAGTGTGAGTGCAAAATAAATGGAGAACTTCAACCCAGAGGCACATTCACTGCTCTTCTTCTTTCATCTTATTGAGACTACATACAAGAAAAATTATGATATGGTTTCAGAACTGACATAGTTGACCTGTGTGGCCTAATAAGGCTTAAAGCACTAATTCCATAGCAATTTTCTTAGCGAGTTTTCTTTAAATGTAGCTAGGACATTAGAAGATTAGATATACTTCCCCACACATTTTTTATTTTATTTTTTAAGTGGTGATTCCAGTTTGCAAATGCTATTTTGTGTAATTGAATCTTGTTCTGTATGTCCTCTTTCTCACTAATTGCAAAATTAATTCATTAGTTTTCTCCATTTAGGCCTTGAATTTATTCTCCTATAGAGCCTGGAGCTCTGGGAAACAGTACCCCTTTCTGTACCCCATCCCCTCCCCATATTTTCAATGCTTAAGTTATAGAACTGTTTGCTTATTAATGCCATTCCCACTGAGCTACTGCTTGGACATGTAGTCTTAGGCTGTGCCCTGGGCGGGAACAGGGTTATATGAAAACTTTATAAGTTTATGTAACTGCTTACTCAAAGAAAAAAATCTTAAATATATATTTCCTTAAAACTTGTCATGATTCAAAGCATCAGACCTTATTGTCATAGATATTGTTTAGATGAATTGTATTTTTAAAAGCTTGTAATCAATCCAGAGTAAACCCAATTTAATTTAAGAATCAATATTATTTCATGAATGCCTCTGAATTTCATATACAGAGTAGGCAAATGTAGGTTTACAGATGCGAGCACGCAAAACACAGTTTATTCTTGTATTATTATTTACTAGTTATTGTATTATGTCCATACAGACAACTGAAAACTTACTGTTGTCTCATTCTGTATAATATATAATGTATTTATATATTAATTATGTCTATTTGTTAATACATGTATTTATTAATACATACATATAATAAGCACTATATAGAAACACATCTACATTTCTTTTCATCTTTTCTGAAATACTGTTTCAAATGATTATGATGTTCCATGCATTTAGGTTGGACAAAACATTGAGCTTTATGTGCAGTGCATGTCCAAAAATATTTAAAAGGATTAGTTGTGTAGTACTTCAAATGAGAGGCGCATGGAGTGTTTTTCTACTAATACCTAATAATACCTACTTAAGTAATATCTACTTATACCTACTAATATAACTATTTTATTTTATTTTAAATGTGAACACTTTGTGTACGAATACATTTCTACCTCATGTATTTTATATTTTAAAATTCTTTAAAGACTAAAATGATTAACTATTTCCTTCTCACATGTAAGTAGATTTCTTGTTTCCTGACTGCTCATGCTATGAAGTCCTTAACTCTGCCACCACAGTGAGGCATGAATTAAGTGCATGTTTATGACAAGTGCTTGGAAAAACACATGCAACAGACCTGGCTCCAGGTATCCAGAAACTCACAGCAGTGTTGCAAATTATCATCCTGCAGGTGGATATAAAATAAATCACAGAAAATTGAATGCATTTTGTTAATATGTGAGGTATTGCAAAATGTGTTTTCTCAGAAAAATCAGTAAAAATGTCAAAAGCTTAAATATTTAAATGAGGCTGAGACTAAGTATATTTTTCTTGTGATTTCTAGTCTTAATAGAAACAGTAGAATTACAAAGAATGCTTGAATGAAGATGTAACATCTTGAGAACACTTCATGTGTATGAGAGAGACTAAGGAAAATTTTAGAGGCCAATGTGTGATGACTGTGTGATGAAAAGACTACATAGAAATTAAAGAAGTAAAATGGATTATTCTGAGACAATAATTTCCAATTTCTTTCTAAACTACTCTGAGATATTTGTATAGTTCATCAATCTATTTTCTTTCCTATCTTGGTGTCTATGACATAATTATTTTATAGTTTTCCTACTGTCTTCTGACTCAATCTCTTTCTTGAGCTGTCAACCTTATACCTGCACTTGACCTGCATTGACTTTTTTATAGTATATACACATTTTCCTTTGGTGAATCATTCTGACCCATAAACTCACTGGCTATATACTTCTTACTACCAAAATGAAGGCCTAGATTTTTGCTAGCCACCTGTTCATTAATTTATTTAATTATGCTTTAAATGGTGATAATGGGTTCTGTACCAGGCATTGTACTCGCTTATGGAGATACAATGGATAGCAAGTGCCTTAAAGAGTTTAGAGTTGCTTGGGGAAAAAGGGTGTAATTAAGGAAGCATACAAATAAAAATTGAAATTATGATAGGTGGTATGAAGGAAAAGCAAAAAATTCTGTGTATAATTGGATTGAGAGATAATATGATCAGATTTTCATATAGAGAAGATCAGTTTGCCTTCAGTATAGAGAATAAATTATAGGGAGGATAGAGCAGATATCAATAAATGCACTGAAGGGCGGTTAAGAGGAGACGAGGTGATAGCATAGACCAGGAGGAGGATAGGGACAACGATGAGAAGATACTTGATTTGAGAGCTATTTAGGAGGTAAACTAGGCAGGATGTGGTGGCAGGATCTGGCTCAGGATGGGGCTGAGGCAAAGGGAAGGCAATGGATAATAGAGCCTTCACAGCTGGGTAGAGGTGCTGCCGCTCTTTGAGACATGGTACACTCAAAGCTCAGAAATGGTGTGCAGAGAGCATGAATCTGGTTGTGGAGATACTGAGTTTGACTGGCCTTTGACAAAAGTTGTTGAGATACAACTTTTAGTAGATTGCTGGAGGAAAAGATCTGAACATAACCCCAAGTTTATCTCCATATTGCTATACCTTACTTACTTACATTTAATATACAACTAAATTAAATACCTTCTCCTCTTCCACTCCTCAGATCTTGCATTCAGTTAGTCACCAAGTCCAGTCACTTCTACCAAAGAAATATTTCTCAAATGTATGTGGGGAAGAGGGTAAGAAGCCAAATAGGTGAGCACTAGCCAGCATAGACATTGCCTCAGAGATGATGGGTATCCATGAAAACACTTAGACAAATGTTTGCTATCTGACAAAATACAGATATGTATTTTAAAAGTACACTGGTAGCAGTATGTGAGAATAAGTATGTGTGTGATGGTCGGGGGATGATATATGAGACAGGGAGGTTAACTGAGAGGCCTTTGTAACATTTCAGACAATAGATAATAAAAGACTGGGATAAAGAAATGACAGAATGAATGGTGGGAAAAAGACAAGTAATTTAGGAGATAATTGCAAAGTATTTTCCTTGTTTTGAAGAAGGAATTTTTGAGTTCGATCCACATGCTCCTATTTGGGGCACTCAATGGAGTATATACAGTTGATGATAATTTTTTTAATGGGAAGAGAAGTGTGATTCTGGCTTTAGGAGATTTAGTGTGGTTTGGGGTGGAGCATAGAAGTTGGAGGTAACTACACTCAAATCCCAGATTTACTATTTACCCCATATTACGGGTTGCATAAGGACTCCACAAGTTTTGTAAGCCATAATGCCCTGCTCTATAAAGCAGAGATTAAGAATACTTTCACCTTAATATTGAGAATTTAACAGAAAATGTAGGTTAAACATGTGGCACATTACATAATACATGACAAGTATTTAATACATAATATGATTCCTGCAGTAAAAGAAAATTATAACATTGTTAGGGCTATGATTGTGAATAAAATAGAAATTTTTAAAAATATGCAATACTTTTGTTGATAATTTTTAAGGGAAGCATTGAGTAGTTTTGAGTCTCCTTTTAGAAAACATGGTTGAATGGGGTTTCCTATGAAAATCAGGTACTTAATATTGATAGGTTTTATTAAGGATCTAAAGATTATTGTTCATGGGCAAGACATCATAGCAATCAGAATATTAAGAAAAAACACTTTATGTTACAGAAACTTTTATGTTCCAGGAAACCACACTCCATTTTGTAAATTTTCTACTCTATGCAAACCACTTTGCTATTGCCATAAACAAAGATGGGAAAGACATGGGTGCTTCCCACAGCGGAAGCTCTAACGTAGTACCACTGTGTAACTCTTTTAAGTGGCTACGGGGCAGGGTGGGGTGGAGTGGGTGAAGTTGTCCTTTTCAGATGGCAGTAAACTAAGAATGAGTAAACTAAGACTCATGAGGATTGTAATGAAAGGTCACATGCTGTTCCCGCCTGGGAAAGTGGAACCTGTTGACACTTATTTTCCCACAGCATGTTAACTATGTAAACAGTTACATGGCGGACTCGTTTGGGCTTTGAAATGTGCATTATTGAAGCTGGTATAAAAGCACTGCTTAGGCTTTTTCTTCAGAGTCATTCAAAGAAACCAGTGTACGTGGGTCGGGAAAACCTATGAATTAGGCAGTTCCTCATATACCCATTTCCTGTGTTGAAGTCTCTGTGAAACATAAGACGGCGTTGTATATGACCAGCAAGATCGCGCTGACATGATCTTTTCCCTCCTTGCTGTTTTCCAACTTCTATAAAATGTTCCCTTTTAAGAAAATGAAGGTATTATACGGATGTTTATTTCCTTTTTAATCGAATCCATGCTTGTCCACTAATAGACCCTTATGGAAATTATATGACTCATACAATCTTACCTTCATTTTAAACAAATTACATCAATGTTTGTGGAAAATAAATGCACATCAATTTCCATTTCACAAAAAAAACATATAGTTGAAGAGATATTTAATTTTTTTTATTCCCTGGTTAAATATATGATGGAGAGGTGGTGAGAAATTCTGTAGAATTTATGGAGCCGTATTAATCTGAGTTTTGATTCTTGAATACTGATTACTAGCTAAATGCAGGTTCCTCAACTCTACAGAGTGTGATTTTCCCCACTCACAATGTGGTGATAATAGTTATCATACAACTAAGATACCTCTAGAATAAAATTATATAATGTTTAAAGCACAGATAAGCCAAATCCTTAGTTGGTGTTCAGTAAATTATAAATAATGTGTGTTGTATTAATTCAGGTTTTCTAGAAGCAGAGCCTAATATGCAGATTTTAGTGCTAGTGATTTGGTGAGGAAGTTCTCCCATGTGAAGCCCAGTATGGGCAGGAGGGCAGCCTGATAGCATAGAGGACAAACTGATACAGTTCACGCCCCTGAGCTCCCTGTGTGATCAGGTGGTTTTAGTGGAAATCTAGCCTCAGTCACTCACACAGGGAGTTCTGGAGCATGAATTGTATCAGTTTGTTCTGCCTTGAGGCAAGGGGGATGTGCTTATACATACTCTTCTGCACCTTTCCTGTCTCCATCAATTAATCACCAGCTGCCACAGGGGTTGGGGGAAAAGGGAGTATAGTGACTCCTGTCAACTAAGGGCGTCCTCTTTGAAGAGAGTGCAGGTGTGAATCATTAGCCTTTAACACCTGCAGCATCTGGAGCTGGGCAGGCGGACTAGCCTGGGAAAAGGGATCCAGGTGGGACACCACCACTGTGCACTGCAAATACAAAAGCTTAGCTTTTGCCATTTTTGAAAGAAACGAATGTCACTCTTTCAATAATGTAATCTAATATAGACAAATATTTTTAAGATATTTAAATTAATCATTTCTGTAATAAAGTTTAATTGTTTTAGTATATCATTTATCAATCATTGTATATGAAAGTTTAATTTATTTCTTCAGTGTCCCATTTCCATAGTCATTTGAAGTAAAGTAAAATGTATTTACTGCAAATGCAGCTTCATTTACAAATAATCAGAAGTACAAACATGGTTTTCAGGTCCAGAAATTTTGCATATATAATAAACTTTGCCATTTAAATCTTATATACACTAGTACATGTTCCTACATAGAACAGGTGCTGTTTTGTTTGGATTGACAGAATCTAACCTGTGAATGCACTCATGAATGAGCAACCAGCATCATGTCAGGGTGCATTCATAAAAGATACGTCTGCGATTGTAAGTAATAACTACTATCATAATGAATGGAGATACAATTTATTACTTTGTGAACACTAGGCATTTTCAGATGTAGTGCAGTTTTTTTGGATGCCTTTGGGCCTTGTGGACTACAGAAAACAGTAAAGTTGATTAAAGGTCACCAAAATTTGAAAAATGAATCCCTTTGCTACACTGTGGAGTTATTTTATTCCAATGTTTTATGCAAATAAGCTACCTTAGATATTGGTCTAATAGTGAAGTTCAGTAAGATTGTTTAGGCCCAGGGGTGTCTGACCTGCAGCCCACGGGCCACATGCAGCCCAGGATGGCTGTAAATGCGGCCCAACACAAAACTGTAGGTTCACTTAAAGCCTTATGAGATTTTTGTGCGTGATTACATGTCACAATGTATTTAATGTGTGGCCCAAGACAACTCTTCTTCCAGTGTGGCTCAGAGATGCCAGAAGGTTGGACACCAGAGATATGAATTTCCTATGAATGCATTGCTCCTCTTCATAAATAAAAATAGAACTAAAAATGATAAAAAAGCCCACTGATTTATTTGCAACAAATACACTGATAGCAAAAGTTTATGTAAGCTTTCAAGTTCACAGTTCCTTAACCACCAATCTAAAATCCACGAAGTTCTAAAAATGAAAGGATTTTTAAAAATTTGAAATAAAGTAATTTGGCAATGAAACCTAACCTTATATGAAGTAATTTGTGGACTTTACCTCATTTAGCATTAACATACCTTTAGTTCATTGCAGAAATATTAATATGTTTGATTATTGGATCTTGAATGAGGCATACCTGATATATACTTGTATGTTTATCTACCATGTTACCTTTCCAAAATCAAAATATTCTGAATTCTAAAACAATTCTATCTCCAAAGCTTTCAGATAATGGATTATTGACCTGTATACCTATAAATATGTGAAATAAGATATTAGTTATGGTAAAATGAGCTGTATAAGAAAGAAAAACAAACATTAATGGTTTAATAATAAAAATATATTGCTCTCTCACTTTTCACTCACAGATGTCTGTGTATTGTAAAAATAATAATATACAAATAATAGTAATTTATATACTACTATATACAAATAATAATAATAATAAAAATATATTGCTCTCTCACAGCTGCCTGTGTATTGTAAACACACAGTAGGGCTTTTTCTGTTTCATGCACTCATTCAGGGAACTATATTGATAGATAAGCTCTATTATCTTTATTATACAGCTTCTGAAAATTCTCTGACTACCTAGAATCAGTTCAGGGAAAAGAGAGGGAAGAATCATGCAGAAAGTTCTGTGTGGGTCAGGCCTGGAAGTGTGATTCACAACACTCTGCCCCAATTCTCCTGTCTTGGACTGCATCAGGTGGCCACATCTTACTTGGAAAGACTGGGAAATGTAGTCTAGCTGAGTGCCAGGAGGAAAAGGAAAAGTGATTGACAAACTACCAGCTGATTCTGTTATCTGCCTCATATACATATGTAGACATTATATTATTGCTGTCTCATATTCCCAAAATAAAATATTTATTCACAGAAAAATTATTTCTTAATTAAGGCCATTAGTGATCTTATGGACTGAATGACATTAAGTTTCTAAAAATAATGGGAAGACTCTGAAAAAGAAGAATGTTGTGGGTAACCAGTCTTACCAGACAACATATATTAAAAATATATACTACTAAGAAAATATGGTACAGGATCATGGATAGATGCTGAACTGTACTAGTAATCACAGAAATAAAAATTAAAATGAGTTATATTTCACACCCACAAGATCAGCAAAAATTAATGTTTCCAAATGTAAGTCAGGATGTATAGAAGTAAGAAACCATGTTCAGAGATGGCAGGAGAGTGCTGATATTCACAATCTTTAAACTAGTAAATATATCTCTAACAGAAACTGTTAATCATATTTATGAAGATAAGTGCAAGTATATGCATTGCAGCATTGCTTAGGATAACAAAATAACCTAAATGTTCATAAACCAAGAATAAGTTGTAGTTCATATATAAATGGAATATTGCACAGCAATCAGTGTGAAAAGGTAAGTGTAGTATGTATAGAAACATGGAATCATCTTTAAAACATCATGTTGAGTAAAAATGAAAAAATTAAAAAATGTATGTTTCTGAATGATATGTACAAGATCAAGACGATACTCTCCCAGTCAGTGACAAGCTCTAGTCCTTTCTATGTCTCAATTTTTTATCTTGCTATTGGGTTAATAACAGTATCATGATAGTAGAGCAGGCATGAGGATTAAAGGAACCTAACACAGACAAAGTAGTTGGAACACTATTTGGAACACAGAAAAGTCTCAACAAATATCATCATTAAAATATTTACATGAAGTTTGAAAACATACACAATAATTGATATTTTTTAAGGATACACTCATGTTCTAGAAAAAAACTACTTTGGGGCAATGCACACCAAATTTAGGGAAGTGGTTACATTGTGCAAGGTAGGAGGAGATTGGAAACAAAAGAGGGAAGAAGGATAGGATTGAAGAAAATGCTTTTATATAATGCTTTCTTTCTGTAAAATTTATGATCCCAGTATGGGAACATGTGAAGATTTGAGTAAGCTGCTTAGCTAGACATTGGCAAATGGGTATTAGTTAGGGTAGTTATGTTAATAATATTAGTTATATTAACCTCTTGTAATTTTTTTTATGTTTGAAATATCTCATAGTCATAAATGAAAGCACCAAACAGATTATATTTTCAGAAAAATTTTAAATAAGTGACTTTATGTCTAGCAAATGTTTATAAAGAGATAAACAATGCAGCCAGGAGATCCAGCACAGAAGGCAGCCCTTGGAGCTCACAACATTCTTGTTGCTCTGGGAATGGAGCCCAGATCCAAAGGGGGGCCTGCAGTGGCCACAGGTATCCTGCCTTTTCCTATCTACCTAGGTGACTGATTCATGTCGGGCCAATAGGATTAGAAATGCTGAGATACAAAGCCAAGGAGCCACTGAAGCTGTCATGAGCATGTTTGTGATACAGTCTTTCTGTAAGTCAGGAAAGACTTATAAAACTTATAAGTTGCCCTTATAAAGGCAACTGCTTGGCTAGCTGCCTGTTGAGCAGCCTGGCACCAAAGAACAGACAAAAGTCACACACAGTAACTATACTATTCACTCAGATTTTATTGAAGGCAAGTAAACTCAAAGTAGAACACCAACATACATTAATATCCTCCTCATACAGTAACAATCTGAGAGAATTATAACACACACACACACACACACACACACACACAGAGCAATCAAATGGGGGGATAACAAACCCGAGTCTCAGCGTCTCAGTCTGCAGGTCTGGGAGACAGAACGGTGGGTAAGGGAGTTGTCAGCATCTTGCTAGGAAGGATCTCTGGAGCCCAGTGGGCAGTAGGGCAGACGAAGTCCTCAGTCTGTCAGGGCAGAGCCTTTGGCAGCCAATGCCAAGAGAGATCTGTGTGGCATGGAGCAGCGCTCTGGTGTGTGGAGCTCGGCTGTCTCAGCAGTGGTCTGGAGCCTGCCTCAGTTATACCTTGCAAGTGGTGCACTCCACTTTTCTGGGTCTTTTGTTAAGTGTCTTGGCACCCCTGATGGCAAGTGGGGAATTCCACCAGGAGCCTCTCTATGGGCAGTTCTGCTCTGTAGACGTGGCTTCTCTAGTCATGTGAGTAGATATCTTAGGTGTGTCTCTTTTGACAGATATGTCTGTTTTGACCAATGTAGTTTCCCTCTTGAAACAAAGTGTTGTGGCTGACTGGCAGCCATGTTGGTTGATATGAGTTTTGTACACTTTGTTTTATATACTTTGTGCTGCCTTGATCAGACCAATGCCATTTTATTGGTCCTGCTCTCCACAGAATTTAACCCCTTTAAAGAGATGTTCCATGAACTCCAGCTGCTGAGGTCCCTGAGCTGCCTGCAAATCTACTGACTTTAAATCTGAGAGATAAATGGTTCTGTAGAACCATTCCAATAAATCATCCATTTTATTTAAATTAAAGTCCAATTCTTGGCTTTCAGAAGGGAAACCTTAACTATAATCTTAAAATTATTATAGTTTATCTCCAATGCAGAGAGGGCAATCATTTAGCAGAATCCTTTTGTGGAAACAGATTATTTCCAATACCATTCAGAATAACCCTTCAAAAGCATTGGTAGAGTTGGAGTCTATGGGTTCGTGTTCTGTGTGCATCTAAGAAATCCATTACTGCCCCTAAATTAAGTTCTGGGTGCTTATATCTCACACAGCAATTCAAAGGTAATTAGAACTATTGAAAAACTGTTACACATTTTGGAGAGATGCAATGCAAAATACAGTGAGTTTAGTAAAATATAAAATTAATGGATGTGCTGATAGTGGTAACATACATAAGGACTTTCTATTTTATTTTTTTAACTTTGTATTAATGAAGCTGTTACTCTCCATAGCTGAGGAAAAATTTATGGATTGTTTTGGATTTGGACATGTGCACTGAGGGTCGAGTATATTTGAGACGGTTTGAACCTTGCTGTAATGTTATAGCAATATTCTTTTCTTCAAATTCATGCATTTTAACAAAAAAACTTCTGACTGCCTAAAGTTAACAAACACAATGGTTTTAATATTGTGAATGATACAAAACAAACAACAGGAAAGGAAATGTTCTTGACATGCATACAAAAATCATATATGGACAACAGTATGGTGATGGCCAGAGGGGAGCGGGGCAGGGAGTAGGCAGAGGCAGGCAAACAGGGGGGAAATGAAGACAGTCTAATAGTGTCAATAATAAACATAAAGAAAACAAACAAAAAAAGAAATGTTCTTAAAACATGAACTATATTATTAGAAATGAATGAATTAAATAGATCTGTTGACAAATTGTTTCAATTCCTATTATTAACAGAAAATCTCATAAAGAAGATTCCAGTGAAAAGTTAACTATCAGCAAAGATATTAACTATACTATAGCAAATAAGACAGTAGGCCTTCATTTCAATAAGAAGAATATAACAATTATTACTCTTTAGAATTTATGAACATTATTACTCAATCTGCTTTGCAGAATGTGATGATGAATTTGGGAGAAAGTTGTACTATCCAAAAGTTCTAATTGAATGTTTGTGCTATTAACAGAAAATTATGTTGCATCATATTCAAATTTTTAATAAAATTTTCTAATTGAATATAATTTAGTACTTTAAGAGGTTGGTATATATGTTCTCAGCAAGACTTGGATCACAAATAGAAACTTAGCAATCATGTTGAATTCTCTTTTTCTCCTCAACTCTGGTATGTGGTGAATTAATTAACTTCTCTTGACAGCCAAGCTTTTGAAACAGTATTCTGTTTATTTAGATTCTATAACCAAAAAGAAACACATTTGAGCTTTCCCATTCCTCCCCCCATTCCCTGCCCCAACCAGGACTCCCAAGGGAAAGATCTATTTTACAGCTGGGTCATCACAGGGTTGTGTTACTTAGTTGAGAAAATAGTGCATATGTTGCCAGGTGCTCTTCTCTGGACCAGGTCTACCTGCCTGACCATTGCTGATTTCCATATTCAAGGGTAGAGAGGCTAAAAGGGGAGGGACCAGATCTGAATCAAGTCTTCATTACAGTCCAGATTGCAAGAATACTGGTTTGCTTTGGCATGGGGGCCAAAAACATTTATATCTTACTTTAGTTCTTGAGAGATGGAGGAAAAGTCTCCAAAGGGTCAGTTTATCTGTCATTCTTTTTTTAAAAATCTCATTTCTCTTCTTATTTGACCAATATAGATCCTTTGCAATGTTAACAATTATAATAATAAATAACATAGTTGTCTTTTATTGAATACCTACTTTGTGTTGACACTTGTAATTTATTAAAGTTTTATATAAAATTATTTATAATATTTCCTTATTATTTTAACATCTGTAAGATTTGTAGTGATATATACTTTTATTCTTCATTTTGGCAATTTGTGTCTCTCTGTTTTCCTGAGTGGTTTGGCCCAAGGTTTATCAATTTTATTGATCTCATAGAACCAGCTATTGACTTCATTGATTTTCTCTATTGTTTTTGTGTTATTTATATCATTAAGTCTGTTCTTTATTTCTTTTCTCCTGCTTTGAGTTTGATTTTTTCTAGTTTGTTAAGATTAAAGTTTAGATTTTCAATTTGAGACTTTTGTAAAATTATTTTTATTTTTATTTAATTATAGTTGTTCCACCTTCTTCCCCATTGCTCCCCCCTGCCCTGTCACCGCCCTCCATCCCTCAGTCAGTCCCCACCCTGTTGTCCATGTCCATGGGTCCTTTATAGATGTTCCTTGACATGACATTTCCCCTACATTCTCCCATTACCCCTTCATCTCCCCTCTGGTCACTGTCAGTTTGTTCTTTATTTCCATGTCTCCAATTCTATTTTGCTCACTTGTTTGTTTTATTAGTTAGGTTCCCCTTATAGGTCAGATGATATGGTATTTGTCTTTCAGTGCCTGGCTTATTTCACTTAGCATAATACTCTCCAGTTGCATCCATGCTGTCATGAAGGGTTGGAATTCATTCCTTCTTTCTTCTGCACAGAATTCCATTATATAAATGAATCACAGTTTTTTTTTATCCATTCATTTACTGATGGGCATGTAGACTCTTTTTAGCACTTGGCTGTTGTAAATAATGCTGCTATAAACATTGGGGTTCATGGGTTCTTTTGAATTGGTGTTTCAGGGTTATTAGGGTATAATTCCAGCAGTGGAATTGCTGGGTCAAAAGGCAGATCTATTTTTAATTCTTTGAGGAAATTCCATACTGCTTTCCACAGTGGCTATACCAGTCTGCATTCACACCAACAGTGTAGTAGGGTTTCCTTTTCTGCACAAACTTAACAGCACTTCTTGTTTATTGATTCTTTAATGATGTCCACTCTGACTGGAGTGAAATGGTATTTCATTGTGGTTTTAATTTGCATCTCTGTAATGGCTAGTGATATTGAGCATTTTTCATATGTCTGTGCACCCTCTGTATGTCCTCCTTGGAGAAGTGTCCTTTGCCCATTTTTTAATTGGATTATCTGTCCTCCTGGTGTGGAGTCATCTGACTTCTTTATATGTTTTGTAAATCAAATCCTTGTCAGATATATCATTGACAAATATGTTTTCCTGTCCAGCTGATTCCCTTTGTATTTTGTTGATGTTTTCTTTAGCCATGCGGAAGCTTTTAAATTTTATGAAGACCCATTTGTTTATTCTTTCCTTTATATCCCTTGCTCTAGGGGATGTATCAGTGAAAATATTGTTGCGTGGGATATCTTAAATTTTCCTGCCTATGTTCTCCTCTAGGACTTTTATTGTGCCACATGTTATATTTAAGCCTTTTATCCATCTTGAGTTTATTTTGATGTATGGAGACAATTTTTTTTTCTTTATAGGTGTTTTAGTGCTACATATTACCCTCTAATCACTACTTTACATTCAATAGATATTTTGATGGGTTATGTTTACATTTCCATGCAATTCATTTCGTTATGCAGTATGAATTACTTTCTAATTTCCCTTTTGGATTCTTTATAGCCCATGGTTTATCTAAAAGTTGTTATTTAGTTTCTAAATATTTGGGTATTTTCCAGATTCTAAAATTGCCCTAGCATCTGATATTAATTGGTTCTATTACCCATTCTTCATCTTTCTTAACTGTCATGGTCTTGTCATTTGAGATCAACAGGCCAAACAGGCATATTGAACAGTTCTAACAGACGTTCTTTCATCTTAGTATTGTGTTCTTAAGTGGTCTCTGAGGAGGTTACAGCTTTTCATTTTGTTTTGCTTATTTGTTAATTTTCTCTGTTGTACAAATTCTTTCTGTTCCAAGGTAAATCTTTTGTTGTATATATTTGTATCTGTCATGTTTTAAGATATTTCTCAAGTTTTTAGCTATTCATATTTAAGAAAAAAGCAACATAAAAGCTGACTATAATCTCTGACAGGTTTTGCATTAACCCATGATTGTCCAGGGAACTCACTAGTAGGCAGGAGCCCTCTGAAATATGGAAGATTTTGTTCTGTGGCATAAATGCCTGTTCTGATTCTCCACAAGGACCTCAATAGATATTGATCTTCAATCCATCTAGGCATTTGAGGGCATGCCTGTCTAGCTCTTGATAATTTTGTCCATACAGATGGAGTGTATTTTCAATGGACCTTCTTTTACCCAGCCCCACCTCTCATTTCTTGACTCTTACGTAACTGCAATTTCTAAGTTCTGAGTTATGCAGGGCTAGACTGATAACATCAGTTTTCATGTTAGATGCAGTCCTCTTCCTCCTCCCTCCTGCCTGTCATCCCTCCTTCCATTCTTCCTCCATGAATAAGCCCAACTATAACTGCTTCCCTTCTATTAAATCATAATAACTATATTTTAATACTCAGCAATTACAGAGCTCTATTTTTTAAAGCAAAATTATACTATTGTATCCTTCCTAATAAACTGCTAATGTTTGATGGTACATAATACATTCACACATTGTATAATTTATATATATATGTTAAATATTCTGGTCACATATTAATGTGATTTTTGAAAAAGCAGATTTCTTGCCCTGGGTGTGTGGCTCAGTGGATTGAGCACAAACCTGTGAACCAAAGGGTTGCCGGTTTGATTCCCAGTCAGGGCACATGCTTGGGTTGTGGGCCAGGTCCCTAGTAGGGGGTGCTAGAGAGGCAAACACACATTGATGCTTCTCTCTCCCTTTTTTTCCCTCCCTTTCTCCCCCCTAAAAATAAATAAATAAAATGTCTAAAAAAAGGAAAAGTAAATTTCCTCATATTTTAAAGATTACTGGGAATACTAGGTAAAGTAATGTATGTACCAAGGATATAGGAATTCTTTGGGCATTATGTCCAGGAGGATTATCCAGCATTTTATATGGATTTGTTGCTTTGTGATAGATGCTGCTTGATAGGCCAGAACTAAGGTGACTTTTTTTTAATCTAAATGCTTTCTACCTTATTGAATTAAGGTAAAAATAATCAAATAAAAAGATATATCAAATTTTCAAGAACAATATGCTAAAATGAATATATAATTCAACAAAGCTATTGTTTGGGGGCTGGTTCTGTAGACCTAACAGAGAAGGTGTCATTTAAAGGATACTGCATTCCACTTTGGCATCTGTAATCAGGAAGGAAATATTTATTAAGGTATCTAGCAAGGGCAATTATGCTCATATTTTCTCATGTGTTCTCTGAGGTAGTGGAGTTCTCCAAGATTCTTGGAGAAATATTTGGGGAGGAAGAATATCCAGTTCCAAAATACTTTCTCCTTTGGGGTAAGTGGAGTTGACAGGGCACGAAATACACATCCCTCAACATCAGGCCCCTAAGTGAGGGGTCCCATCACTTGTAGGTCTCTATATGACTAACCTGAATGAAAGTGAATTAGGAAAAAATGAATGGATTTTCTATTGTCATCTTTTTGGAGTCAGGAGAGAGAGAGGAATTGTGGAGGGCAGGAGAGAGGAAGAAAAAGAGGGAGGAGACAGGGACAGATATATTTGACACCAGTTTTATCATGAATCATAGCATCTTAGAAATGCAGAGAACAGAACATATCCTGTTCACCCTCTTTTCCAATATTAGAATCCTCTTTTAGCCCTCTGACAGAATAGTTTAAATACTTTTATTGATAGATAACTTATTTCTTTGTAGGTTGTTATGTACATTTCAGAGAGTTCTAACAATTAGTGCTGGGGTAAAAAAAAACACCTTCTTTTAGTTACTTGCCTTCTGGAAAAATAAAAAATAATGCTTTTGTTATACTGTGATTTTTGAACATAGCTTCCATTTTTTTCTTTTAAATTATCTGGGCCTTTTTAAGTTAAATTTTTTAAAAGTCCTTCAATCATTTTTGTTTTTACAACTAAAAGTGATTTTATTTTCAGAAGTTTTGTTGAATAGTTCCTTCAACAATTTTTAGGAAAAAAAGGTGTGATACCCAATTTAACACTAGAAGTTCTAAATATAACATATCATCTAATTGGAACAAAAAATATATCAGTATTTTAATAAGCTTGGTAAACCATATAAATGAATAAAGGCAATTCAACTACATTTTATAAAATTATTACTTGTATTGAAATTTAATAATAGTATTTATTATTTATGACATTATTTATCAGATTATATATTTAAAACCAAAGAATACTACTCATACATAATGTGTCACTACAGAAATAGATGAGAAAAGCTACATTTATTTTTATATTGGTGTTTTACAGAAAAATTTTGTAAAGGTATTAAATCACATTTATTTAAACTTCCAGAATTTTAAGTTTCTCCTTAATACTTCCTTATTTTCTTTCTTTCTTACCTTTGAAATCCTTACCTGAGGATATGTTTGTTGATGAGAGAGAGAAACATCAATGTTAGAAAGAAAGATCAATTCATTGCCTCCCAATACTCACCCCAACCGAGTTCGAACCTGCAATGTTTTGGTGCAGAGATGACCTTCCAAGCAACTGAGCTTGATGGCCAAAGCAGTACTTCCTAAAATTGTCAGTGTTCCTTAAAATTCTTTTAAATTGAAGTAAAGCATATATATATTGGATTGGCTAAAAAAGTTCATTTGTTTTTTTCATAAGACAGCTCTAGTAGCACTTGGTTGTCTTTAACTTCATTTGAAATGATTCTGTTAGATTGTATTTGACAGCTGT
The DNA here is from genome assembly GCA_028533065.1 of Trachops cirrhosus. Classification (NCBI taxonomy): domain Eukaryota; kingdom Metazoa; phylum Chordata; class Mammalia; order Chiroptera; family Phyllostomidae; genus Trachops; species Trachops cirrhosus. The sequence continues at coordinate 45,707,506 of CM052538.1, forward strand.
CATATCAGTGTGCATTTAAAAAAACTTTATAAAAATTTGTGAATTTTTGTGTAGCCATTTTAATACTGAAGATGGAAGAAAATGCACAACATTTTCAGCATATTATGCTTTATTATTTCAAGAAAGGTCAAAATGCAACTGAAACAGAAAAAAGATTTATGCAATGTTTGGAGAAGGTGCTGTAAGTGATCAAACATGTCAAAAGTGCTTTGTGAACTTTTGTGCTGGAGATTTCTCACTGGATAATGCTCCATGGTCAGGTAGACAAGTTGAGATTGATAGTGATCAAACCAAGACATTAATGGAGACCAATCAACATTAAACCACATGGGAGATAATCAACATACTCAAAATATCCAAATCAATAAAGTTATTGGTGAAAATAAAAAATGTGTGTTATTTTATGGGAAAAATCTAAATGGACTTTTTGGTCAACCCAATAAAAGTACACAACTCATAAATGTACAGCTCCATAAATGACCATAAAATGAACAAACCATTGGTTAATACCCAGATTTTTTAAAAAAGTACATTGTAGATATCAAGTGAGCCCCTTATGTGCCCATGTGATCACTACTGTCTTACCCCCAAATGGAATCATTATTCTGATTTCCAACATCATAGAACAGTTTCATCATTTTTGAAATTTTATATAAGTAGAACCATATGGTCTGAATTCTTTCACTCAATGTTTGGTTTGTGAGAGTCGTCCATGTTGTTGTGTGTAGTTATAGCATATACCATTTCATCTGTGTGGTTTTTCGTAGTATTATAGCATACTTTATTTTTCTGTTTTACTATTTATGGACAGTGGGCTGTTTATAATTCATTCTGTTATGAATAGTGGTGCTGTGAATGTTCCTGTACACATCTTTGTGTACATATGTGCATGAGTTTCTATTGGATATGTACATACAGGTGAAATTGTTAGGTCGTAAGATACATGCATATTCACCTTTAGAAGATAATGCTAAATACTTTCCAAAGTGATTGGGCAATTTATATTCCCAACAGCCATGTATGAGAGTTTCTTTTGCTTTTGTCTCATTAACATTTGCTATTTTAATTTTTTATTTTAGATATCCTAATAATTGTGTGATATTATCTTTTGTGGTTTAAATTTGCAATTTTCTGTTGAGAATGTCTTCCTTATGTTCATCAGTCATTTGGATATACTCCTCTTAGAAGTGTCTGTTTAATACTCTTTTCCATTTTTCTACTCTATTTTTTGCCTTTTTCTCATTGATTTAAGGATTTTCCATACACTCAAAATAAAAACTATTTATTAATTATATGTGCTGGGAATATCTCCTCCCACTCTATACCTTGACTTTTTGCTCTCTTAAAAGTTCCTAATTTTAATGTGATCTGATTTCTTGCATTTTTTCCTCTATGGATAGAGCTTTTTCCACCCTGTTTAAGATATCTTAGCTATTCCAAGATCATAAATACATACTGTATGTTATCATCTAGAAGTTTTATTATTTACATTTAGATGTGTATTTTACCTGCAATTATTTTTTCATGTATGGTGTGAACTAGATATCAATGTCCATTGAAGTACCTATTGTCTATCTTAGCAAAGATGTCAAGCAGGCATAGGTGTAAAAATTGAATTTCAGAGTGGCAGTCTACATTGAGTTAAAGTTTTGAGAGTATTCAGTGTACAATGCTATTTAAAGCAATGAGATTAAGTGTGATTGCTAAATAAATGAGCATAAATTAGAAGAAATTGAGGACAGAGTCCAGGAACACTCCAACATATCACCCAACATGATATGTAGTACTCTACTATGTACTAACGTAGAGAGCAGTATACTAATACAAAGCATGGTTTACTATAGGTTCCTGCCATCTAAATACTACCTTTAGAGTGTATGCCATAGTTGTGTTGGCTTACACCAGAGTCAGGTCAGAATATAAATTTGCTTAACTATTATGGTAAACCAGAATGTCATATTTTTAAATATGAATTGTTATTAAGTCAGCCCTTCATCTGTACTTATTAGTACTTATTCTATTAAATTGAATGATTATCTGTACTTATTCTATTGAATTGACTAGTTTGCACATAAGAGCAGCAATTTTCATTTTTTTCTTGAACATTTTCATGTTATTTATGTCATTTATGTTATTTATCTTATCTACTAAGAAATTTTGGACATACTAGCTCTGTCATATATCTGTGCATTCAACATTTATAGATTTGATAAGCAAATGACTCACAGCAAATATTGGATACTATAGGCTCATACCCTGAAATCTTCGGTGCACTAGAGCCCTTCCTCCTCTAACTGACATAGCTCCCAATCTCACACCTTGTTTGGGCAAAGCTGGTCAATTATATCTAACCTACTATCATCCAGGTCATACTTTTTTAGCTTTTCTAGAAAGAAAATCATAAGAGAAACCATCTTTTTTGCGTGTTCCCATTTCAAAGAGTCTTGAGTGAGGCAGCTACCACTGGAATCTTGCCCACATTTTTGTCAGAGTAAATTACTTTCTGTGTCAATTTATTACCTTTCTGAGAAAGAAATATCCACAAGATGGTATGATGCATGCCCAAATGTCATACTTGGCCTCTAGCCACCTCCAACTATGGGAAAGTAAAAACTGCAAAGTAGTGGCTTTTATTCAGCCAAATTAAGGAAGGAGAAGTCCCTGAGTGTGCATTGATTTTAGTTGCTACATTTACAAAGTGCCTATTTCATGCAATACACTGTTGTAGACGATGTGAAGAACATAACATGAATTATGGATCCTTGCCATCACACCTTACATGTAAGCTCTAGGCTTGTTTAATAAATTACTGTTGAATCCACACTATAATTTTCTTCATTTTCTGCATAATTTGTTTCCAAACCATTCCCTGTGGTTTCACTGTTTCTTAAGACACCTCCATAAATTGTTGTAAGATGCTTTTAAGTTCTTACTAGCAGTGACAATATCTGGCTCTTTATAGTCACGTGCTCAACATCCGTAAGCTGTGAGCCACCTTAGATTCTCTACCATCATCATGACTTGGTAATGAGAGATAACACTTTAAATTTAGTCTTTTTTAGTTGAAACTGTATAGTTAGTAGCCCAGGAGAATCTAGAAAATAAATTCCCTCACCCCTAGCACTATCCTTTTTTTACTAGTCCACAAATTATGACTTCAATGTTGCAGAGGTTTTACATTTAAGGACCCCTGTTAGCAATGAAGAGAGACTCGAAACTCTCTTAGGTGTACCTCATGATTGCGTTGTTATGAGTTTCATGTAAAATGAGGTACTTCTGCTCCTGATCTTTCAGGCTACTACTGTTACACTCCCAGGAAAGCTTTGAGGTCTGAAACTTGTGTTTAAGTTGTAAGGGATCATTTATTCCTAAAACATTTACAGTAGTGCTTTTATAAGGCATGTGACCAAATCATAATATATGCCTTTAGCAATGAAGGAAGGAAGGTTGCTGATTATCAGTAGGAAACTTGGATGTTGTACACTTGAAACTGGGATACAAAACAAAACAAAAAGCTAAGATTATCAGATCTCAAAGGGGAAAATTAGTAATCCATGAATAATAAATAGGGGAAATATTTTTAAAAGGTAAGGTGTCAGAATACCTCTGAGATCAGTTTAACACATATGATCTGCAGTTATATATAGCAGATTACCTAACTTCAAACTGACCTTGGCCACTGTATGAGGGCAATATTTTTGCAAGTATGAGCTGTACTAAAACAGTTTCTGCAATGTATTAGGCACAAATATGCTTTCCTTCCACGTTAGGCATGCAGAACTTTTTCCCACCTGTTTATTTTTCCTTAAACAAACATATTATCTGATATAACTAGTCCAAAGAAAATTTTCTCTTCCTCTACGTGAATGAACTCCCCTTTTACCCTTTTGCTAAATCCTGGAGTTCTGATGTAGTTCAGGATCTTATATTACATCCATGTCACTTTTTGGAACCACTTCAAGGGTATAGTGCCTTGAATTATTTTGAAGCATTTAATCGGCTTCTGTTTAAGTCAGTTTTCTCCTTTGACAGTGTAAATTTATTTTCAATTGCAAATGTATGATAATACAGACTGGACTCCCTGTGCCTCTTATGAGCTCTGAAATAAAAAACAAGCTTTGTCTATGTTGTATAGTTGTAAAAATTAGCAAACTTAAAAATGAAGAATATTTTCATCAAGTTGTAGCTCTGATGACAGTTACTGTGCATTGTCATATATTTTCTCTTCACCATTGAAAAATTCAGGGTTTTTTGTGGTTTTTGTTTGTTTTTGGTAGAAATGGACAGCTCTTAAAAGAATGGCTTTGGGTGTCCATAATATAAGGAAGAGAGTTTCTATTAAATGGGCTTAGACTTATTCTATGGTAACAATATAAGGCATTAGAGTCAGAGTTTTAGATTTATAGTTGAGCCCTGATGTTTACTAGTTGGAACACCTTGGGAAAATGACACGCCCTTTCTGTGCCTATTTCCTTAGCTGTAGAATGAGGATGATAATGGGGATCCCACTCAATGACTTATGGAATGCTTTAAATGACATAGAATATGTGATGTGCTTAGTATGATGTCTGTATGTAATGATTGCTTTATTAATATTAATTATTTTTAAGACTTACACAGTAGATTGTTATGTAAAGTAGTGACTTTCCCAGATGGCAAAATAGAAGAACCATTAGGAAAAACTTAAAAGGTTCTATTACTTATAGTTTATAGATGATAACATTGAGACTTAAAGTTGTGATAGCTTATTATATCCATCTTACTTATCTAATAAGATAAAGAAGTTAAGTTTCTAATCTCACTGTTTTTTCATATGGCAAATATCAATACAAACATTTGTACAATACTACTATAACTTATTTTTGCCTCAATTTTAAGCTTTTCTGATTCAGATACTGTTTAAAACTTTTCATTTGATGAATTGACCTTGATGGAAAATATACCACGTTGTGCACTTTGAAAAATATATAGTAGGAATAAATATACTATAAATACAGTTGAAATTTGAAGACTATATGTATGACTTTTCTATCCCTCCCCTACATTTGGAATTGATTGAGAGAAGATTTAAAAGTCAGAAAGAATGAGAAAATTGATATTCACTCTCAAACAGGTAAATCTATACTGAAAGGATGACTTAGAAGAAAAGCAAATGGGCTTGCCATAGCTATCCTTTACCCCAGGCTAGATTTTGGAAAAACTAACCTGAGGGAAAGTTGGTTCTGTAGAGTCTGTGGTTATCCAGGATGACTACACCACTGCACACACACAGCTTTTCCTTGACTGGCTGTACCTATATGAGCAGCAAAAACCATGAACTTTGCTATTTCTGTGGGGAGGAATAAGGAGTAGAACAAAGAAGGTTGTTTTTCTTTTTAAGAGGTTACAAGTAAATGTAAATGGGAAGATAGAGATGAAACCCTAGATATATGCCTATTAAAGTTAGACTGCTTGGCAAGAATGTTGGCAATCGCTGCAAGTGTGTGAGATTATCCTAGGGGCTCTAGCCTAAGAAACAAAATAAAATAAATAAAAATATATAAACTAGGAAAAGAAGAATTCAAATAATCAAAAGTGAACACTGATTTTTTTCTGAAGTTCAAAAGAATTATTTTTTTTTTAGAAATCACAAAAACTACTCAGTAGGGAGACCAAATATTAAATCTTTGTCTTATGCCAGAGGAGAATTCCTGGACAAAAATAAATATAAAAAAATCAACTATTATATTTAGGTTAATGAGAGACAAATCCAGTAGCCCTCATAGTGAATCTTCTTTCCTCTTGGTTGTTTAGTAGAGAGTTGGCTCAGCAGGTGTGAGTTAGTTCAACAGAATAGTTGCTGGGGTCCAGAGTTTCCTCCTTTCTAACAAGGCCATCCCCTGATGAGGAGGTTTCTACTGTTACAGATCAGATGAATTCCCCTGCCCCTTAGCCTTATAAATACGTGGTGTGTTACTGACTCAGGTTTCCTCTATGCTGGAGCCCTGGCCATGTGCACATAGACTTGAGCAGTGGCTGATGAGACTTGAAGACTAGGGATGCTGTATGCTCGCCTCCTTCTTTGCTTATCAGATTTCTCTTGATAACTTCGTCTTTGACCTGCACTGTGAAGGGCTGCTGCTGTGTGCTCATGAATGGCAACTGGAAAGGAAAAAGCGACACTCGTGTTTCAAGGTGAATGCAGGGATGATTTTAAAAAGCACTGAAGTATACAAAAGTATGAACTGCATCAGAAAGGCAGGATGGAGAGCTGTCAATGACTTTGACTTGGACCTCTGTCCTCTGAGGCCATTGTGATACCAGAAGAAAAAATTTAACCAAGGAATGCATTAAAAGGAGAATGGGGAGGAGGCAAATTTTGAGCCAATCAAATATTTTCCTCAAAGAAAGTGTGTTTAACTAAAAAGAAGGTAACTGAGTTTATTTTACACTGACAAGATCACATTTTTGGCCAGTGAAAATGGAGGCTCAAAAGGTAAGGTTAGTTGTAGACAAAAAATTTTAAAGCTACATTTTTTATGGCTGACCCATGTAAAATTTATACCTTAATGAAAAGAGAAATGGCTATTTGAAGTCGTGTTAAGATAATTTATTCATATTTTAGACAGTGGGAACTAGATGATTTTCATTGAATAGATACTTCTGTGCAAATTTTCTTTTGAACATTTACTTTTTAACAAAGTACTAAATAAGCACATCTATGACATTATTTTCCAAAGGTAAAAAGTAGCCTAATGGGAGGAGACAGAAAATGCCAAAATGATTTTCCTAAAGTGCTTTCATAATAATCACTTTTTTAAGAACATAAAAGAAGTTATGCTAATATATCTCACTCTATATACAGACTGGAAAACTGAAAAAACTATATTATAAAATGAAGAGGATCATATTAAATATTCTTACTGTCTTTGCTACTTCACCTTTTCAATATAAGAAGAAGAAAAATCTCAGGAATGTATTTTCAATAATAAGTTCCTTGTTTGTATTTCATTCTGGCTCTAAACATAACATGCAAATAAAGTGAAAAGAGGACATTCATTTGTTTTTATTAAAAAATATACAGTTTTTTCACCTACTTGATATCATACCATTATGACAACCTTTTTTCCCTTTTTTTGAATCTTTTTCTTTAGAAGTAATTTCAAACTATTGAAAAGGCAAAAGAATAATACAGAGAATACCTATATACCCTATATCCTTATTCACCTATTTTTACCTATAGTTTTTTGTCATTGTGAAATATTTTTTGAAGAGAAAAGAAAGTTGATGATAATTTCCCAGCAATATGCAGTGATCATGCCAAACCTGTTTCTCATGTGGCAAGATCATTTAACTGAATGACGATATTTTGAAACAAGATAATTACACTGTGTATATAGGACACAACCAATTAAAAGCTAAACAAGTAATAATCAATCAGCTTGCTTCTCACCCTTTTGTTTTATATCTTGGAAAGCAGTTGAATGGGTCTTATTTTCCTGTTTATTTGATCACTGTGTATATCAAGCAGGTAACTTTTAGCTTGAGGTTACTTTCAAATGCCTCAAGTATTTCCTTATTGTCAATTTATTTTTATTTATTTATTTAGACTTTAATAAAGTCTAAATAAATTAGACTTTATTTATTTAGACTTTTTTATTTTTAAATTATAGTTGACATACATACACTATTATGTTACTCTTAGGTATACAACCCAGTGATTAGACATTAATAACTTCCTAAGTGATTATCCTGATAAATCTTGTACCCATTCATCTCTAAAGGCACTTTTCAAAATCTTAATATACCGAGTACTTAAAAGTTAGTTATTTTGCATTGTTTTGTGTGATTTATGGGCAGCATCCCTGTTTCCTATGGTTGTCTGGGAAATACAGCTTTGGCGAGTTCACCCACATTCTTATAGGGCAATCCGGCCAAATTTCCTTTCTTTTGTCATCCTAAGAGGGGCTACTTCACTTGTCAAAAGAAGAGTCAACAAAACTTTGAACTATTTCTAGCTAATGAGTAAGTAAAAAAAACAATAAATAAATGTGTAAGGAAATAAATGTCTTAATACTAGGTATGAATTTTAAAAGTGATAATACCATTTAAAACTTGTCTTTTTATCTTATAAATCTTCCCAGAAACATTCTATGTATGTAAAAATATATATAGTCATCAGTATAGTGGTAGGAATATAATTATAGACAAATATAGAAGTACATACACTTATAAACAGAATTATCGGTATAGATTTAGAAATGTTTTCTCATATTTCATATAATGGGATTATATCATATATACTCTTTTGCCACTTGCTCTTTTCATGTAACAATGTACCCAAACTACCTTGTGGTATTAGGTCATGTAGATCAGCCTCAGTCTTTCAAAGTTGCACAATATTTTTATAGTATGGATCTGCCATAATTCTTAAATCTATACCCCATATGATAAACATTTAATTGTTTTGTTTTTTCTTTTGCTGTCATAAAACAAAAATACATTTGTTATATATATCTTTCTCTTATCTGAGACATTTTATAAAATAAATTATTAGGGCATTTAAGTTGGGATAGTAATTGTTGGGTAATTTTAATAATCATTGTTTGAAATCTCTTGTTTTTGGCACATAGTATGCATTCAGAAAATGTTTGTAGAAAGAAGGAAAGAAGGGAAGGAGGAAGCAAGAAGGGAAGAAAGTGAGGAAGGCTAGTATTTTGAGGACAGTTTTACAGGGCTCTCTTAGTTAAGATTATGATTACCTTTACTTACCAGTTTTCTATAATGCTTTTATAACTTTTTATTTGTATATTTTTATATTGTGTACTTTTTATATCTTTCAGAGGCCAACTTGAATGTGACTACTTCTTTAGGCGTAATATGACAAGCAGAATGTTAAATATTTTTATTTTATGATCCTGTCATATTCTAAACTTCACCACACTTGCAATGTTTTTCAACATCTGTCTCTGTAGATAGACAAGAAGCAAGAAGCCCCCCACTAAGGATAGAATCCATGTATATCTTGGTTGTCAATGTATTCCCTACTTTGCAAGGATGTGTAGGAGCCCAGCATTTGTTAAAAGGAAAAAGGGACAGGGAGATTATTAGAGAGGGTAACAGAGATAAATAGAAAGAAAGACACCGAGAGAAAGAGAGACGGAGTTGGAGACAAATTGAAAGTAAAGAAGAGAAGGAAGAATGGAGAGAAAGAGGGATGAGAGAAGACAAGAAGGTTGACAATGCCAGGCATTAGAGCTGTAAATATGGCAGAAATATTAAATATAAAGGGTAAGGAAAGAACACTGAGATATAAGAATGTCAATATTTTCTGGCTATAGAATCAGGTAAACATTGGGCCATTTTCCAGAAAACCAAAGGAATCGATCACCACAGAGCTTGGTTTCTGACAGCAGGATGAAAGCTGTATGTGTTGGAGGGCATGGGTCCAGAATAAGAATTGCTTTGAGAGCTTGTTTTGCAGTGTAATTGATGCAAAGACAACTGGGAAAACTTTCACTGTAAAGGTGAAATACCTGCTTTCTATTGCCTAATGTCATGGGAATAGAAATGCAATAATAGTCATGAATCTATCATAGTGCAGGTAGCTTGGAAATTGCACTGGACCAGGAGCCTATGTAGTATAACAATGTGAAGGGTATATGCGGTAGTTGTGTTTATTTTTATTTTAGATTACACTGTAATGCAGTGGAGACATTGATAAAATATTTCCTAGCTAAAATTTCTTTTGGGTTCTACTATAATTATATATGCTTTTATACCTATATTTCTATGTGCCTCTATTGATATAAACATACATATACTTATACAATTATTCTGTATGGAGCTATTCATATTAAAGAAACAAACTATCTGAAATTTATAAACCACTCAAAATGTTGTTGAACCAAAATAATTAGGAACTAGATTACTCAGTTTATATGCTTCTTGCTCTTTCTAGCTCACCATCTCCTTTTTGGGCCATGTGTCTCTTTCCACCAACATTGGAAAGTGGTTCATGAAAGGAAAGGATAGCAAATGCAACATTTAAATAATTAATGGCAAGTTACACATTTTTAGTTTATTTTGCTTATCAATATTCTCAACTTATCACTCTGCCTGACTGATAACTGATTCCAATAACACCAGAGGTTGGGATTCAGTTATACATTAATAGGACGATTTAGCTTATGGAACATGGCTTGCTTGGATTTCCTCTTGATTATCGGAGTTAAATCAACAGGAGGCTGATGCTGCTCATACCTTGAAGAAGCAACTGGCAGAAAGTAGTCCTCATGGAAAAGTTTCCTTTACAAGTTAGAAAAACATTTTGGCTTCATCCTACATATACTACACTCCAAGGTCTATTGCTACTGTTTTCCGAATTACTCACTGGCTGGATGAATGGCAGGTACAAGTAGTGTTTTTACTGCAATACACAGATGTTTATATTTTCCACTATTTTCTTGGAGTAAATGGAAGGCTTTCATATTTAAAAAATCTCATTTTAGATGTAGTAAAAGTACTTAGATTTCCACTTTTTGAAGATCTATATGACTTCCACATTTTTATTTTTAAAGTTTATTTTAAAACTTGTCTTATTTGGCATTGATAGAAAGCAGATGTTACCTAATGGGATGAAGCCAGGAGTTTTAATGAATAATACTGTGAGTAAGAGATAGAATAATCATGTGGAGGGTCAGAAATGGGTTGGAGTTCCTATATAAAACTAGGTAAAGCTAACAGTGTGTATGCATTATGTGAGTTTGTGTGTGCAGAGAGAGAGAATTGAAAAGAAGGAAATACTGGGTGAAAATGTTTCATGATAAAATCCAATTCTACAAGTGATTTGGTATTATCTACATTTAAATTTATTCTAACTGTGTATTTAAGGTTTGCATAGTGTGTAAGACTTTCAAATTGGGCCTTATAAAGGACTGCAATATAAAGGACTGCATAGATGAATTTTTCTGGAAAAGTTTCCAAAGGTTTTATATATATACCTTGTTAATTTTTATTGTTGACACTATTACAGATGTCTTTATTCCCATCCCCAATTTGAACACCTTGCTATGTCTGTCCATATGTCTAGAAAATTTAGGTTGTTTTGAAAAAAATTGTAGGCTTACATTGTGCTAAATAATATCACTTGTAAATAATTAGGATTTTTGCTCTGTGTGAAATATTTATACTAACAAGACTTTACAGTGCAATCTGAGTAATATTTGTAGTTGTTAATATACTTATTTGATGTATTATTTAACTGTGTTAAGAATCTTGATATCTTGTCATTCTGTACATGCAAATATCTCCAACGTCAGAAAACTATGTAGTGAGAGAAGGAAACTATTTTGAGGGATATTTTTTTAGAATTTTTTTAAGGTTTGGTTTATAGAGTTTATTTAATAAAGTGTAAAGATTCTCACTTTTCTTAATGTTGGGCTATTTCAAAATAGCATTTCTTTAATGTTAGTTGAATTTTAAGCAATCTAGAGTAATAGGAACTAATTTTATGTTTATTTCTTGCTCATTTTTGCAGTGGGCCATAGTATTAATGAAATATGTAATGACTTTTCTGAAGACTTTATTTTTTTCAGAGAAGTTTTCGTTTCACAACAAAATTGAGAGGAAGGGAAAGAGATTTCCCATTTACCAGTGGCCCCCACACATGCATAGCTTCCCCATTATCAACCTCCCTCAGCGTGGTGGTATATTTGTTGAAATCAGAGAACCTACATTGACACATCATAATCACTCAAAGTCCATACTTTACGTTACAGCTCTATATTCTATGAGTTTGGACAAATGTATATGACACGTATCCATCATTATAGTATCATATAGAGTATTTTCATTGCCCTAAAAATCCTCTGTGTTTTGTCTATTCACCCCTTTCCCCCTGCTTCTCAGGGCCTGGCAACCGCTGATCTTTTTGCTGTCTCCATAGTTTTTGCCTTTTCCAGAAAGTCATTCAGTTGGAATCACGTCAGCCTTTCACTTAGTAATATGCATTTAAATTTCCTCCATACCTTCTCGTGGCTTGATAGCTCATTTCCTTTTAGTGCTGAATAATATTCTTTTGTAGGGGTGTACCACAGTTTATTTATTTATTTGAATTATTTTATTGTTGTTCAATTATAGTCATCTGCATTTTCCCCTCACCACTCCCTCCCCACCCCAGCCAAACCCACCTCTCTCCCTTGCTCCCACCCTCCCCCTTGGTTTTGTCCATGTGTCCTTTACAGTAGTTCTTGAAAACCCTTCCCTCCATTGTGCCCTCCTCCTCCCCTCTGGTTATTGTTAGATTGTTCTTAATTTCAATGTCTCTGGTTATATTTTGTTTGCTTTTTTCTTTTGTTGATTATGTTCCAGTTAAAGGTGAGATCATATGGTATTTGTCCCTCACCACCTGGCTTATTTCACTTAGCATAATGCTCTCCAGTTCTGCCCATGCTGTCACAAGGGGTAGGAGCTCCTTCTTTCTTTCTGCTGTGTATAATTCCATTGTGTAAATGTACAGTAGTTTTTTGATCCACTCACTTACTGATGTACCATGGTTTATTTATTCATTCACCTACTAAAGGACATTTCAGTTGCTTCCAAGTTTTGGCTATTATGAATGAAACTGCTATAAGTATCTCTGTGCAGGTTTTCTGTAGCCATATAAGTATTCAACTCCTTTGGGTAAATATCAGGTAGTGCTATAATAATTTTTTTCACATGCATTTAACATTTACAACTTTTCCTACTTTTTATTAGTATGACATTATGGAATTTTATGTGTATCAGTCTGTTTTGGTAGTTTTCCCGTGATATGTAGCTTGTCTACGTACTTGCCTGTTTGTGTGCTGTGCCCACTAATAGATTTTGTGTGGTGAAATACATGTTTGAATGGTCTATAAATGACTCTCAAAATGATAAAGGGACAAAAGAAAGCCCCAAATTCTAAACTGTGTTTGAACAAATCAAATGCTGTTTAGTAGTTTCATCCTTCTCTGAATCATATCTGGGCACCATTTTACCCATTAGAAATTCAATAAGACTTAAAAAATATTAATATTTATTAATAGCTATGGATTTTCCAATAGTTTGCATATTTAATCTTCATGCTTCATGAAGTAATTCTAAGTAACTTATTAATTGAAGATATTTCAGTTCCTCCTTGTAGTGCCTCTTTTAGACCATATTAACAAGTTCTTTTTTAAAAAAGATTTTATTTATTTATTTTTAGAGAGGGTAACAGAGGTAGAGAGGGAGAGAATCATCAGTGTGTGGTTGTCTCTCATTTGCCCTTTCCTGGGGACCTGGCCCACAACCGAGACAAGTGCCCTAACTGGGAATCGAACCAACCGGTGACCCTTGGATTCACAGGCTGGCACTCAGTCCACTGAGCCACACCAGTCAAGGCAACAATTTCTTTAATTTAATAGAAACTCTAATAAAAATAAATGACACATTTCATTGATTCCACTGGAGTGAATATCTTTGAACTCATCTGAACCTCCAGTCCCCTCCAAATAAACATAGTACTGAAATATTAAAATTATGCATATTTAAGAAAAAGACAATGTTTTTAAATCTTTTTTGAGGCACCATTGACAAAAATTGTGCATATTTAAAGTGTACAATGTGATAGTTTGGTATACATGGTGAAATGGTAACCACAATCTGGCTATTCAGCAAATCCATCTCTCTGCACACTTAAACTTTGTGTGCATGTGTGTGTGTGTGTGTAAGAACACAAGAGCTACTCTCATAGCAAATTTCAAATCTGCTATACAGTATTACTAATTATAGTTATCAGGCTGTACATTAGATTCCCAGACTCTATTCATCTTCTGAGTTTGTATTTTTTGGCTAGTATCTTCTTATCTTCCCCACCCACAGCTGCTGGAAACCACCATTCTATTCTTCTTGGGTAAGTTTGACTATTTTAAGATTTCACATATAAGTAAGATCATACAGCACTTTTCTTTGTGTCTGGCTTATTTCACTTAGCATGATGTCCTTGAGGTCCATCCATATTGTTACAAATGGAAGCATACCCTTCCTTTTATGGTCAAGTAATATTCCACAATAATATTTTTAGGGCTATACTATGCACACATACAGTAAAATATTTTGTATGCCACATTTTCTTTATTGATCCATTATTAATGGACACTTAGGTTGTTTCCACATCTTGAGTATTGTGAATAATGCTGCAATAAATATGGAAGTGCAGATATTGCTCTGAGGTTCAGATTTCATTTCCTTTGGATATCTACCCAGAAGTGGAAATCCTGGGCTGTATGGTAGTTCTATTTTTAATTTTTTGAAGAACATCCATCCTGTTTCCCATAATGGTTCTACTAGTTTATACGTCTACTAACAGTGTCCAAGGGTTTTCTTTTTTCCACAACTTATCTATTGACATTTTGACAATAGCCAGCCTAATAGGTATGATGTGATATCTCATTATGCTTTTGACTTGTATTTCCCTAATGACTAGTGATATTGAGCACATTTTTATATACCTGTTGGCCATTTATGTATTTGTTTTGTAAAAATGTCTACTCAGGCCATTTGCTGATTTTTAAACCAGAATATTTAGGGTGTTTTTGCTATTGAGATGTATGAGTTCTTCATATTATTTGCATATAAACTTCTTAACAAGATATATGGCTTATAAACATTTTTTCCCAAAGAAGAGAAAGTCTACAAAGTAGTATACCAATTTAATGGATAAAGAGAAATAGCCACTTCTGCCCTGGCTGCCCTCAGTGGATTGAGCGCCAGCCTGTGAATCAAAGGGTCGTTTGTTTGATTCCCAGTCAGGGAACATGCCTGGGTTTCAAGCCAGGTCCCCAGTAGGGGGCATGTGAGAGGCAACCACACATTGACGTTTCTCTCCCTCTCTTTCTTCCTCCTTTCCCTCTGTTAATAAATAGAGTGTTTTTTAAAAAGAGAAATAGCCACTTATTCATCTCCCATTCCATCTGTATATTTCACATGATACTCATCATATTTTCTTACAATATAATAATTTACATATCTTTTCTTTTTTACATTCTCAATTTCCATAAACACAGTTTTTAAGTCTGGTGCTTTAATAGTGTAGACTGTAAGTTGTTTAATTAACTAATATAATTTAGAGACCTTTTATCTTAGGGTTTTATCAGAATGGACCTAAAGCTTGAAAGTTGCTTAGGACCTTATTTTTGGTACTATAAAGTCTATGAAGTGATATAAGTGTCTCCCTAAGTATAAACCTGTGGCTCATGTTTAGTGATAATTATAAAGGCTTTTTATCTCCCATATTGCTATCTGAAATCTTGTTATTAGCGCAGGGACTTGCTGGCAAGAGGGATTCATCAGTCATGGTTAAGTTACTCTGGGTGGCCTGTAACCATTACGTCATTATCAGTTGTGGGATGAGCTGGTAACACTGTTTGTAGTTTCACTGAGTTGTTCTATCAGCTCTCCTGAAGTAAACGCAAATAAACGGTTCCAAACCCCTTCAGAACACACTGTAAATCTTTGTAACTTCCTGGCCACATGGTAAACCGCAGGACCACATGACTCAAATCCCTTGAGACAGTCATGTTATTTCTGTCAGACTTCTCTTCCCTCATTCATCAGCTGGAGGCTTTCATCTCCTTTTAAAGCCACGGCCTTTCAAGTAGGGGTGAAATTACACCTGTCAGTAATAAGGATACCCAGTATTCTCTCTCACTCTGTCATTTCACAAAATAAATTAAAAGAAAGCATAGCTTATACCATATTCATTTAGCAACACTTTTTATCTTTCTCTATAGCACTTTTAAATACCTTCCAATGATGTAATTGTTGAGAGAATTTAAAAAAATATTCCCTTAAACTGGGGGATGATGTGGAAACCTTCAGAAAATTAGCTTCCCTGTGAGCCATACATTATATTCAGTAACATTATATGCATTAAACATATTTGACAGAAAGATTTAACTGTGTACATAATTTACAATGGTGATCTAAATGTGCCCCTTAGCACACTTGTTCTGTTTATTTTTTCTATGTTACACTCTGATAACTTTGTGGTTGCCCATAATACTATACAGCAGGTGCACCTGGACAGCAACCATTTTATTTACATAGAGAACAAAGTTAATGTTTTATCAAATGCAGGCCACACCTGGGTTGGAAAACAGTGTTCAAATTAAAATTGAAAGTTGCTTTTAGCCTGATATTTAAACTCCATTGAGCAACCTCTCTTGAAAGTTTTGAAGACTTGGTCTCTTAACTCTCCTTAACCAGAGGATGAAAGGGAGACAAAACACTGAATACATTACCTGTAGTGCTACCATTCACTACAGAAGGTCTTGACTTAGGCGGTGAATTGTTACTACTGAATTGTGTTACTACTGCCCACACTATGTGCTGTTCCAGACAGATAATTCTTTAAGTACAAATGTATTTGGCCTGATTTACCTGAGTGTGAGGAGCAAGGTTTTGATTAATGCCTAAAACTGAACCAGATGAATGAATGAATATTGTGTGAACTTCACAAATCACTGATGATGGTGATGCTGCAAAGGTTTTGTTATTGTTACTCCTCACGAAGAATGCATGTGCCAATTTTTTTAGATTAGTGCTAGAGCTAAGAACATATGAGTACAATTAGCCACCTACAATAAATAGCAAAACAGTATATTTTATTATTTTGAGAACAAAAAGGAAACATATATATTTATTTTATATCTTGTTTCTTACCCTCATCTTCCCTTTTTTTCTTTACTCTAAAGAGAAAAATAACACAGTAAACTAAAAAGCAGAACCTAAAGCGTAGTGAGAAGGGTGGGTTAACTCAGCTGGTTGATAAACTGAAGAATTTATCTCAAAAGCACAATGTGAATTTCATTTCTCTGGAAATGATTATATTAGAGTTGATGAGAAAAAAACTAAATTATTTCTAGTCTTATTAACTAATATTCTTATTTATAGAAACAACCTCATACATATATAAAGCTGAAATGAATTACTATCATATAACATTATGTTTTATGAAATCTTTACATGTAAATTATTTGTATAAATTGAATTATCTCTACTTGTGTATCCAAATCATTCTTATACTCAGTAATCTTCTGAGTTTTAATTTAAATTGTTCCAACACTGCATCCACTTAAATAGCAGTTGAACTTAATACTCTCAGCCCTCTGAATTAAATATAAAATGCTTCTGAATATCCCAAACCCTAATATTGTTGCCTTTGGCTCTTACTCCAAGTCTTTTTTCATTTAATATGTTCTTCTTAACAAGCTTGTTTATCTTATTCCCCTTTATGAAATAAGAAGCATCTAAAAAAAAAGAAAGAATTAAGTGCAGTAGTGAGACAGGGAAGACTAACAGGCAAGGTGAGAGGAGAAAAGTGACAGTGCTGTCTGTGCTGGTTCTTTCACACGCATTACCGCATTCAATCCCCACGACCCTACGTGAGGTACACCGCTTTTTCACAAGTGAATACTCCAAGGCGTAGGACATAACACATACAATTTCCCCACGGCTAATCGAAATGGGATGTTGACTCAGGATGTTTTACCTTAGGCCTGTGGTGAAGGTTCACCAGGATGACATAAGTGACCTCTCCAAGTTTAAATGTGTCAGTTGTATTTGTTGGAGCAAGAAGTAGAGAAATCATTCTTAGGAAGATTCATAGATTTGGTTAAAATATACAGAGCTTTGAAGTTATTGGCGTCATATCTTTTAGAACCTCTCACTTTCTAAAGTTAAAACATCATTTTATATATTTTTCTTGTGGTTACCCAAATCATTTCACTCTAAAACTGACATAGCAAATATGGTGTCTCAAATAAATTTAAATAATTCACTATAAGCCTAAATTATATTATTTCTTCCATTCCTTCCTTTTCCTTTCCTAAACTAAGTCACACATATATTGCCAACCAGGACAAATTAGAAGCACTTTTTTCCCCCTTTCCACGTTAAAGTCACTTCCATGAAATATTAATGTCAGTTTGCTCTGAAATTATGCTCTTCTTTCTATCTTGATGGAAAGAGTTCTGATTAAAATAAACTGCACTGGAATATTTTTAAGTCTCAAGGCTTGATTCAAAACAAATAGAAAGTGTGTTCCTGACAGAAAGAGTCCTAAGAGGTACATTTGTGTGACTAGTAATGACCTGGTCATGGTAGCTCTGGATTTAATGGAGATGACAGGCAGTCCATGCCAGTGGTGAGGGCGGACTCTAAATTAAGGCACATGTATTGAAAAGAAGACCTTGATGTAATAGTCATCACAGATAGTCTAATTAGAGAAGGTGGTTCTGAAGAGATGGGTGTAATGAGGAAAAATTGGGATTGGGACTTCTACTGGAGAAGCTTGTATTATGCATGTATTTGGAAGCCTGGCTGCACTATTGAAATATAAGGAGGAAAAGTTAATGTAATTTGTTTGACAGAGAAGTTAGAAGATACAGTATAATTTTTTTTGACTTGAAAGATTAAATTCTGACAATTGCCGGCAATGAGGCTCTTTCTAAATATGATTAGAAGTTTTAAGTTTCAATGAGGCAGTCCCACTAATCAAAAATTTTGTAAAAGCATCACAGATACTTACTATTCAAATGTTGTTTGAGGTTGAAATATTTTGAAATGGTTTCTGATCAGAAGAAAAAAAACATGATTTTAGTGTTAATGTGCAGGAGACACACCTTTGGTTGCATTTATAACACATCTTTAGGAATTAGTACCATATTTTGCCTTGTATAATGTGCACTTTTTGCCCAAATTTTTTAGGGAAAAATAAGGATGCTTGTTATATACATGGGTAGTAGTAATTCCATATCTATATATGTAAATGTTTTTAATTCTTTTATTTATGCTTCTTCTTTAAAAGTGTAACTCTACAAAGCAATAACAATGTTGATTTGCAAAATAGTACCCTGGAATATGATAATCAGTTTTGTTGAACTTACAATGAACTTGCAGCAAAAGCAGTTTCAGCCAACAATTCAACAAAATGAAACAAAGAGGTGCTGTTATTGTTATTGACAGAGTAGGATAGATGATGTTGATTTTTATCCACTTGATCAGAGAGGTGATGTTGACCTGATTACCGTAGGGTGATCAGCGCAACATTTTTCTTCATACACTTTAGGAAAGAGAAATTATTGGAAAATCCCTCGAAAAATGTCAAAACGGTTTTTGTACACTGCAAGCTTTAGGCTAAAAGTTATTAAACATGCCTTGCTAAAAAGCCTTGCTAAAAAGCATGGCAGCAGAGCTGCTGAGAGACATTTTGAACCTTCTGCCACAGAGAGTGTCAGCAGACTGTGGAGACAATAGGAAGAAAGCTTCTTCAGATGCTAAGACAGAAGAGGGCAATGAGAGGGAAGCCTCCAAAGTGGCCAGAGATAGACCAGGAGGTGAGGACCTGGATTCTGGTCAAACTGGGATTTCTGTTTTGACCAAGATGATACAAGAAGAAGGTAAAAGGATTGCATGAGAAAAAAAATTGATGATTTCTCAGGGACCTAAACGGTGTTTTAACTTCGTGAAGAGAGTAGGCTTGAGCACAAGGACATCAATGAAAATTGCCCCAAAACTTCCAGCAGCCTATGAGACTCAAGTTTTGGAATTTCATTCTTACGTTATCACTCTTCAAAAGACTTGTGACTTTGAACTGTCCCAAATCACCAGTATGGATGAGGTCCCACTCACATTTGATGTGCCAGCCAACAAAACTGTGGACGTCAAAGGAGCAAAGACCATGGCTGTTAAAGCTAGTGGTCATGAGAAAACACATTTCACTGTTGTTTTAGCCTGTTGTGCAGATGGGACAAAGCTACCATCTATGATCATCTTTAAAAGAAAAACATTTCCAAAGGAAAAGATTCCAAGTGGAGTTATTGTTCACATGCTTGAAAAAGGGTGGATGAATGAAGAAGGCATGAAAATCTGGTTTAACAAAGTCTGGTCACGAAGGCCTGGATGATTACTTAAAAAAACAACTTTGCTTGTTTTGAATCACTTCAAAGCTCATGTGACACAAAGTGAAACAGCAAACATAGTAGACTTGAAAACCCAACTTGCTGTGATACCTGATGTGCTCACCAGCCAACTGCAACCTCTTCACGTGTCAGTAAAAAAGCGGAAGAGTGGACATTGTGGATGCAGTCAGCTGGTAGTAATTTAACACCTACAGGCAGAATCAGGAAAGCATTCACCATCCAGGCTTGTGATTGGATCCTGAGGTCGTGGAATGATGTCAAAAACAAAGTGGTTGTGAGTGAAATTGATTAAAAAATGCAGCATCACAATGAGATACCACTTCACCCCAGTCAGAATGGCCATCATTAACAAATCAACAAAAAACAAGCATTGGCGAGGTTGTGAAGGAAATTCAAACCTAGTACACTGTTGGTGGGAATGCAGACTGGTGAAGCCACTGTGGAAAACAGTATGGAATTTCCTAAAAAACTAAAGATGGAACTGCTTTTTGACCCAGTAATTCCACTGCTGGGAATATGCCCTAAGAATCCTGAAACATCAATTAAAAAGAACTTACATACGCCAATGGTCATAGCAGCATTATTTACAATAGCCAAGTGCTGGAAAGAGTCTAAGTGCCCATCAGTAAGTGAGTGGATCAAAAAACCATGGTACATTTACACAATGGAATACTATTCAGCAGGAATAAAGAAGGAGCTCCTACCCTTTGCAATAGCATGGATGGAACTGAAGAGCATTATACTAAGTGAAATAAACCAGGTATTGAAAGACAAATATCATATGACCTTGCCTATAAGGGGAACCTAATCAACAAAACAAACAAATGAACAAAATAGAACCAGAGACATGGAAATAAAGAAGAAACTGACAGTGACTGGGGGAAGGGAAAAGGGGATAATGGTAACAGGGAAAATAAGGGAAGGGTCAAGTCAAGGGACATATATAAAGGACCCATGGACAAGGACAATGGGGAGGGGGCAGAGGATTGAAGGTGGGAGGAAGATTGAAGGTGGGAACAGGGAGATGGGCAGGGCAGGGGAGAGCAATGGGATAAAGTGGGGGCAATTGTAATTGACCAACAATAAAAAAAGTTCTTTTAAAAATGAGCATCAGCAATCCTATGGATAGAACTGAGGATGATGAAATTTATCAGGATGAGGTAAGTGACTCTTCAGAAGATACCAGTAATATAGAAATTGAAGAAGATTATACTTCTGATATTGACAGTGATGAAGAGTTCTTGGCCTTCTGTGATGCATAAATATTATAATTTTGTTACTGGTATATCAAATGTCTTGTATTTTACATCTGTTCTCGTGCTTCATAAGTATTTGTTACATAAAATTTCTTGTACCATAATATGTTCAAAAATAAATGCTAAAATTCCTTTATAATAAAAAAAGTATCTACTGGTAAATATAAATAAATATAAACTATATTAAAAATTAAAATGGAAGATTTTTTACTGAAAGTTTCGGCCAAAAACATGGGTGCATATGTATACACATATTATACATAGCAAAACACGTATAATGGCATATTTAATTATAGCCTCCAGTTTCCCATTTCTTCATTGATATATTTAAAGTTTTATCAACTGATTATATTTTAAATACCATGTTATATTATGGATTTCCACAGTGGGAAAGGGTATTAAAACTTCATGTGTATTTTCATAAAATATTTTATCTGAAAATCTCTGTATTTTTATTACATTAACTCTTTCTCTTTGCCCTCCATGTAGGAAATAGATTTTGGCTCACACTGAGAACGGAAGCAGTTAATATTTAATAGTATGAGCCAATGAGTTTACTAGACTTTGGGAACCTTGATTCGAGCTTAGGTCACTGCAAACAGACTGCAGCATTTGGAAATCACTGCCTGTTTACTGGTGAAACATTGTTCAATGAGTAGGTAAATATTGATAAGGAAGCAAACTTGCACAAGTACAAAGTAAATAATAGTGTGTTTACTTTTTTCTAATATTTCCATGTATTTATAACAAAGTGTTATGGGTTATTAGTAGTCAAACTTCTTTACAAAGTAAAACTTAAGTGATATTTTAATACCTAACTGCAATGTGTCTACTTTGGAATAGAAAACTGACACCACAACAGTTATTCTCTTAAGGTGAACATGCATCTTGATACTTCCTGCAGCAATACCTTAGAAGTCATTTAAATCTTCCCTTTTTACTCAGCAACCTCTGGAAAAACTTCAGGATATTATTGGAAGAGACACTATTGCTTGTGGGCATGGAGTGGAGTAGGTTAAGCCAGGTGGGTATCTGGGCCATTAATACCTCCTTCAAATTATAACTCCCTGGGGGTCACCCTCAACTCCATTTTCTCAGCTGCTAGGGAGCTGGTAATTAGCCTTAATTATCTATTGCCTCATTACTAACCCTCTCCAGGAAAGGAGAGTCGTTTCCTTTGACTGGTCAACATAACCTCAGATGTCTATGAGTTAACGTCACCTAAAATTATAAAAAATATCACATTGTATTGTATCATATCATATTTTCACTTAAGTTTTCTTTATGTGTCTTCCCAAATAAACTGTAAACTTTCATCTGTGTATTTCAAGTGTCAGCTCTGGAACCATATCAAAGTTGTTCTTCTTTGTGAGCCAAGGCCTTCTAGCTGCCCCAAAACATGTAAACTGACAGTGAAAGGTTAAGGCTTCCTGATAAGATATGAAACATCTCATTGTCATTATGCAAGTCAAGTCTGGCAGGAATAGGCTTTACACTTTCAGGTCTTCAAAGAAAAAATAAGAGGTGGAGCAAGGTATACTTCTCAGAATTAAGAGGAAAGAGGTATTGCATAAGATAAAGATTTTTTCAAAGAAAAACATATCTGTAATATGTAAAAATTTTATCTTATGAAAGTGTAAGTAAAGACAGTAAACAGTTTTTCTCAAACAGAGGCATAGATCTGAAGAACAACAAAGTAAGAAAGTAATTTGATAATAATTAAATATAATTCACTCAAGTTTGTAGTTAAAAAAAAGCTGAGGATCTATACTATATTAGGAAAAATTAGGGATATATAAAAGTACTTTAGAGGTGAAATGATATGAAGCAAATGTCAGTGAAGTCTTAGAAGATGAAATGGAAGCATGAATCAAAACCTTATAATATCAGTTGAAGAAGAAGGGAGTTCTTTCAGAAGGCTTGAAGCCAAATCTGCCACATGAACTCTGATTATTTCTATAATTTTTATTACTAATAAACTAAAAAATGCATTAAATCCATTTTTTATTCCAGTTGAGGATAAGGTGGGTAAGAACAAGTGGGTTTTTACTTAGTGTAATAAGGGTAAATCATCCTATACTATTAAATAAAATAAACTATTAGTTAAGGGTTCAAAATAAATACATTCCAATAGTATAAATGGAATAACAGAATTTTTATTTAAAGTGCATATGAAACCCACACTAAAATTATTCATGAAAAAATAAGAGAAGGACTCCCAGTGAAGATGGAGGCATAGGTAAACACAGCTCACTTCCTTCCACAATCACATCAAAATTACAACTAAATTATAGAACCACCATCACTCAGAACCATCAGAAACTGAGTTGAATGGAAGTCCAACAACTACATAATTAAAGAAACCAAATGTATCCAGACTGGTAGGAGGGTTTGGAGACACAGAGATTCTGAACAGGCTGATCCTACATGCATGTGTAGTGGATAGAAATTTGGGAGGGATGTCTCAGGAGTGAGGAGTCCCAGATCCATACCAGGCCCCTAATCCAGGGTTCTAGTGCCTGGAATGTAAGTCCCCATAACTTCTGACTCAGTGGGGATTGAGTCAGTAGAAGAAACTTCTGGAGTCCCAAACAGTTCCTCTTAAAGAACCCACACACAGACTTACTAAGACTCACTCCCTCTGAGTTTCAACACTAGGGAACCCGCTTAAAGGTACCAGAGACATACAGGGAAGAACTGAAGTGTCTGATATCAAGATGAAAGAAATGGAAATAGCTTCTTCCCAGAGAGAAAGGTGGGCAGAGGCAATTGTCCCTTTTCTGAACCTTCCCTGCAAAAAGTCTCAGAGCCAGCAGGTAGATGCCATATCTGAAATTCCATCAACCTGGCTAACACTGTTTGTCCCACCCTGGAGAGCCCTTGAAGCTCTGACCCACCCAACTTATAGGTCCACCCAAGTTGTTAACAGTGGCTTTTCCACATGAACTTCTGGTCTTCCCTCATGCTTCACACCTTCCTAAATTCTCTCAAACAAGCAACAGCCAGTCCCAGTGAGCTCACAGCCCCTGTACCTCTTGCTAAGTGGCCCCAGGTCTGGCATTAGCAATAGCCAGCCTAGATTCACAGCTTGACTTCTTCTGGGAACCTCCAGGCTCACACAAGTAGTAGTCCCCTGCAGATAGCTTTGTAGCTCATGCCAGGTGGCCATGGGCAGAACACAGGTGGGGTCTGACCTTAGCCTCCACCATCCAAGAAACCCTAGAGCCTGCACACCCAGTGGATAGATACAGGCCACATCACAGTACCAGCAACCTGCTCCTGCACAGCTGATCCTCCACAGAAGGCAGAGGTGGATGGTCAGTTGTCACAACCAGTTGTAGCTGACTGGCCTAAATCCCTCCCATTGACCTGCCAATAGCAATTAAGGCTCAACTATAAGAAGAGGGTGTACACAGCCCACACAAAGTGTACCTGGAGTACTAGGTTGGATGATAGGGGAGGCTGTGCCACTGGACCCTTTAGGACACCTACTATTTTAGGCCACACTACCAAGACAGGGAGTGAGAGCAGCTGTACCTAACACAGAGAAACAAAACACAGGGATGCTGCCAAAATAAAGAAATAAAGAAACATAGTCCAAATGAAAGAATAGATTAAAACTACAGAAAAAGAACTTAAAAGGGAGATAAGCAAGCTATCAGATGCAGAGTTCAAAACATTGGTTATAAGGATGCTCAAGGAACTCAGTGAGGACATCAGCAGCATAAAAAAGATCCCATCAGAAATGAAGGATACACTAATTGAAATAAATAACTACTTACAGGGAAACAACAGTAGAGTGGATGAAGCCAAGAATCAAATCAACGATATGGAACATAAAGAAACAAAAAACAAGCAATCAGGACAACAAGAAGAAATAAAGAATCAAAAAAAGTGAGGATAATGTAAGGAACCTGGGGGACAATTTCAAGCATTCCAACATTTGCATCATAGAGGTGCCAGAAATAGAAGAAAAAGAGTAAGAGACTAGAAATCTATTGGAAAAAAAATGAAAGGAAAGTTCTCTAATTTGGTGAAGGAAATAGACATGTAAGCCCAGGAAGTACAGAGAGTCCTAAACAAGATGGACACAAACAAGTCCACACAAGACATATCATAATTAAAATGCTGAAGGTTAAAGATTAAGAGTGAATCTTAAAAGCAGCAAGAGAAAAATAGTTACCTACCATAGAGTTTCCATGAGACTCTCAACTGATTTCTCAAAAGAAACTTTGCAGACTAGAAGGGATTTGGCAAGAAATATTCAAAGTCATGAAACACAGAGACCTACAGCCAAGACTGATCTACCCAGCAAAGGTATCATTTAGAATAAAAGGGCAGAAAAAGAGCACCCCCAACAACAACAACAACAAAACTAAAGGAGTTCATTATCACCAAACCATTATTATATAAAATGTTAAAGGGACTTATTTAAGAAAAAGAAGATCAAAGCTATGAACAATAAAATGGCAAAACTACATCTCTCTCAAGAATTAAATCTAAAAGAAGAAACTAAAGAAATATGAACAGAGATAGAATCATGGATACAGAGAGCGTTTTGATGATAGTCATATGGGAGGGGTTTATGAGGGAATAGGTGAAGAGGTGAGTGGATTAAGAAGTGCAAATAGGTAGTTACAGAATGACCATAGGATATAAAATTCAGTATGGGAAATGGAGTAGCCAAGCAACTTATGCACATGACCCATGGACATGAACAAAGGTGTGGGGGTCACCTGAGGGAGTGGGGTGGGGTTGCTGGGTGGAAGGGGACAAAGGGGGAAAAATTGGGACAACTGTAATAGCATATTCAATGAAATATAATTTAAAATTTTAAAAAATAGAGGAAGAGTGATCATCCATCCATCTATCTGTCTATCTATCTATCATCAATCATCTATCTATCTTTAAGTTCCTTGACCCAATTCCTCTGTGTGTGTGTGTAGGCTTTCCACACCAATAGGTAATTCTCAAAAACCAGCAGGGTGTCTGAGAATTCAACTAAATTCTGACACTATCTACCAAGAGATAGAATCAGATAACACAAGTGAAGGCTCAGTCCCACAGAACCACCATCCATTTCAGATGCCAGTTGCAAGCCCACATTGCTGCCTGTGCTCTTGACTTACTGCTTATAAATCGCATGTTCTTACCACCCTCTCCTTGGGATTGATTAATTTGCTAGAACAGCTCACAGAACTCATGAAAACCCATTTACTCACTGATTACCAATCTATTACAAATATACTGAAGGATATTTATCAAAAGCAATGTGAAAGGATATACAGCCTGGTATAGGCATAAAAGCAGACACATGGACCAGTGGACCAGAACAGAGAGCCCAGAAATAAACCCAAGTCTCTATGGTCAATTAATATTCGACAAAAGAGGCCGCAACATAAAATGGAGTAAAAATAAGCTCTACAACAAATGGCGTTGGGAGAACTAGACAGCTATGTGCAAAAAAGTGAAACTCAAACACCAACTTACACCATACACAAAAATAAATTCAAAGTGGATAAAAGATTTAAATATAAGCCATGACACTATTAAAGTCCTAGAGGAGAACATAGTCAGGAAAATCTCAGATATCTCATGCAGCAACATTTTTACTGATATGTCCTCTAGAGCAAGGGATATAAAGGAAAGAATAAACAAATGGGATCTCATCAAAATAAAAGGCTTCTGCACAGCTAAAGAAAACAGTATTAAAATAAAAAGAGAACCAATCATATAGGAAAATATATTTGCCAAGGATACCTCAGACAAGGGTTTAATCTCCAAAATACATAAACAACTTACATGACTCTAATCTAAGAAGACAAGCAACCCAATTAAAAAATGGACAAAGGACTTGAACAGACACTTCTCCAAAGATGACATATAGAGGATCCAGAGACACATGAAAAGATGTTCAGTATCGCTAGCTATCAGAGAGATACAAATTAAAACCACAAAGAGATACCACTTCATACCACCCAGAATGGCCATCATAAACAAAGCAACAAACAACAAGTGTTGGAGAGGTTGTGGAGAAAAGGGAACCCTAGTGCACTGTTGGTGGGATTGCAGACTGGTACAACCACTATGGAAAACAGTATGGAATTTTCCAGTATGGAAAACAGTAAGAAAACTAAAAATTGATTATACCCTAAGAATCCTGAAACACCAATCCGAAAGAACTTATGCACCACAATGTTCATAGCAGCACAATTTACCATAGCCAAGTGCTGGAAACTACCTAGGTGCCCATCAGTAAATGAATAGATCAAAAACCTATAATACATTTACGCAATGGAATTCTATGCAGCTGAAAGAAAGGAGCTCCTTCCCTTTGCAACAAACAGCATGGATGGAACTGGAAAGCATTATGCTAAGTGAAATAAGCCAGACTGTGAAAGACAAACACCATATGATCTCACCTTCATCAAAAACCTAAACAACAAAACAAAGAAACAAGCAAAATATAACCAAAGACACTGAAATAGAGAACAGGCTGACAGTGACCAGAGGAGAGAGGGGAGGGAATTTCAGGGGAAAAGGGGAAGGGTTTACAGGAACAAGTATAAAGGACACATGGACAAAAACTAGCAGGGAGTGGAAATGGGAGGGAGGTGGAAAGGGCTGGGGGGGCTGGGAGTAAAAGACATGAAACTGTACTTGAACAACAATTAAAATAAATTTTAAAAAAGCAATATGAAGGGATATGAAGGGATATAAAGGGAGAAAGTCTTGAAGAAGGGAAGTTTGTCCTTGTGGAGCTTGGGGCCATGTGGTAGCTGGTGGAAGCATTCTGGTTCCCGAGTGGAGAACTCTCCAAATACCCTCCCTTTGGGTTTTTATGGAGATTTTATGACATTGGCATGATTGGCTAACTCTTGGCCATTAGTGATTGATTCAAACTATAGCCCCTCTGCCTCCCTGGTAAACAGGAGGTAGGACCCAAAGACCCTACCCTTTATTTGTTGGTTCCCTTGGCAACAAGTCCTCATCCTTAATTTCCTCCCCAAAGCCACCATCATTATCATAAACCCAGTTGTGGTGGAAAGGGGCTATGATGAATAACAGGACACCCATTTCCCCTTTATGACTCTGAAGCAGTTTTAGGAAATCAGGACCAGAGACCAAATATAACAAAAGATACTCCCATTGTTCCTACAGCTCAGGAAATCCCAAAGGCTTTCGGAGCTTTGAGCCAGGAAGTCTGAAGACCAAATAGATATGAGAAATGTATTTTGGGCATGTATATATCACAATTGCTAAAGTGATCTTTAGTTACCTATCACTTTTTGAACTCATTGAGAAATCAGAGACAATGTTAAGTGGCTGAATATTTCATTTTATTAGAAGATAATTAATTGACTTGTCTGAATATGTATAAATACAAACTAAGGTATAAAAAGAATTATTTCTACAGAGTTATGATCCAGCGAGAATCAGTTTACTCCCAAAGTAAGTATTTGGAAAAGATGCCCACTCCAGTTTACTCCCGATTCTGTTACGTTGGGAATGGATCACCTATCAAAACTCTGAAATCAAAACATTGAATCAAAATGCCACCAGGTGGCAGCGTCCTGCTCAAGGTGGATTCCTTTCAGGTGGCAAGGGAGGCCCTTGTCTCTAGAGGTGACATTCTATTTTCTTCTGCTATTTTTACTTGAGACACATGGAATTTTCTGAATATATTTAGTGTTGAAAAACATTTAATGACTCATTTTTGACCTTTAATACACTCTTCAATTCTAAAAGAAGGAGAGAAGAAACCAAGGGAAGAAAATATTTATTATATATTATGTGCAAGCCATCTAACTAGATGCTTTACATGTAGTATGTATCTAGAATATAGTTAAATATTTAGTAGATATTTAATACTTTCTTGTTTCATACATTACTTTATCATTGTTCAATTACAGTTGTCTGCATTTTCTCCCCACCACTCCCCCCCATAATGTTTAATACTTTCGAGAGGCTGAATACAACAGTGTATTTTCCCTCATCTCAAAATCCAGTGCAAATAGGTATTTACTAAGTGCTTATGAAAACTCTCTCCAGGCTCCTAATATTGGGTGTGATAGTTGATTTGATCTTCATATGTAAAATATCTGTACACACATACATTTTAGGCTTAGGCATGTGTTTGTTCCATTGTGAGTGTGTTTAATATAATGACATTGTAGTATATCTTTATTATAAGGGACTAAGCTGAGGCTAAACTTGTCATGACACTGTTAAGTGTCCATTTTCTGCTGTGAAAATGACTAAATGACCTTGAAAATTATTATTTTCTAATTTCCTTAGGAACATATTGATATATTAATAAAAATGCTATCAATACTGAGAAGCATTGAGAGAATAGATAGTATAGAGTTGTGGAACCAATATTTAAATAAGTGATATAAAATACAAGGCATTTTGTCATTGTTATTGTTCTTGAATTGAGTGCTCTATATTTTCGTAAGTTACATTTATGAAAAGTGGTGCAAAAACACTCAATTGTCCCACTGGCATGCATTTGTCTCAACACCTTCAGACAAAGCACAGTCTTCAGCACTGTGCTGTGAATTTACAACCATGAATCTTGGAGTTGAATGTCTGCCATCACCTGTGCTTGTTTTTCCAAGCAGTAGTACAATGTCTAACTGCGTTTGTGGGTGGCTCATCAGTGGATGGCTCCAGAGAAGAATGAAAATAACAATTCACTGAAAAGGGCTGATTGTGGAGGTGCCAGGGATGGCATGGTGATGAGGGAGATGTTGGTCTACTCGGGGATAGCAGACAAAGGTTTTTGAAGAGGTTTTGTGATTGACAGCCACTATGACTCTCCCCAAAGATGTTCATATAATGGTTTTGAAATGAATTTAATAAATCTTTCATTTGTATTTTATATTTTGGGTTTGATCTACAACTGAGTGAACTTAAACTATGTTTCTGTTGCTTCAGGGTGATGGCTAGATTCCTGATGCCACACTGATAAATTCAGTTTGCTCTCCTTATTTCTGTCATCCTTCTCATTACCAGCTTTAATTAGTTCTTTGAGGTCATGTTTAATCAAGTTTACACTGACTGACTGACAGTTTCTCCTGCCTTTTTTGTCTCCTTAAATCTGTTGCCTACACGAAGTCAGAGCATTAGCTCTGGAATATAGATCTGGGTTCAAATTTTGGCCTAGTCTCTTTCTACTAGAGTTTGGCCTATTTATCCTATGTAAACCTATTTTTCTGGTCTATAAAATGAGAGATATAATAATTGCCTTGGGGGTTAGTTTGAAATGAAAACTAAATAATGTAAGTACATAAAGGATCTGGTCTACAGTGAGTATTTAAATACATTCAAGCTGCCGTTTCTGTGACTGCTACTTCAGGCTCAGCGCTCTCTCAGCAGCTCCATCTACTCCCTCATCCAATGAGTGACATTCATCAAAGTCACCTTTTTCTAGTGGTCCCTGGTAGAAATTTCCAATGGATTACTTTCCTTCTTTAATTATTGCCTTGGATCTTTGGCATATCAAGAATAATATTTTTTGCTAGGATCCAATTACAGGTGCAAAGCTCCACTCAATTTTATCTAAATGTTTTGAAATGTATGTCATGTATGTTGAAGATTACTTCCTTTCTTTTTCCCAAAGCATAGGCTTTGACCACTGAGCATCCTTAAGAGAGTATTTTGGAAAACTTACAAAAATTAAATATCAGATTAAAGAGTTGTTTTGCCCTCACTGAGTAAAAGTCTCAGCAAATACTTAAAGACAAACATTGAGGACCTTGGGGTGATTAAGACAAGGAAGTCTCTCTAGAAAATCTTAGTTGTGATTATTTGTTTATGAATAATTAATACAACATGATAAGTGCTTCAAATAGATGTCAACCAAGTGTGGTGACATGCATAAAAGGAAGCTATTCAGCCTGGGTTTTTAGGAATTAAGAATTTTCTAGGCTTTTGTGGGAGGGAGAGGCTGCTTAAGAGAATGTATTAGAGGAAAAATAGAAAATATTTCAGGTAGAGGAGTCGGTAGGGAGAAAGACCTACTATAGTCTTAGAATGAAGCATTATGTTAGGAATGTTTTGGCTGACAAAGAGGGCATGTAAGGTTCAGTACTATAGGCTCAGAATAGGTTCAGTGTAGTATTATAGGCTGACACTATAGAGGTCATTTGGGGGTCAGATTTTAAAGGCCTTGAGTGTCATGCTTAGGAAGCTGGCCTCTTTCGTAAACTCAGGGAACAATTTTATTCTTTAAGGTGAAGATCTGCAATGATCATTTTTATTAGAATAATAATCCTTCTGGTCATGGAAGAGCAAAAACTTACACAGTTAGACTTCCTGGGAGACTGTTGCAATCATCCGAGAGAGAGGATATAAGGTGAACTGAGAAGGCCACTAGAATAGGAATGCAACAGGTCAGGTGTAGTTTGGAACTACAGAGAGATTCCGTTTCCTCTTCTAAGCATCAGAGTGACTTTGCCTCTGATATGGCCCTACTCTCTGTATCAGGCCATCCCCAGATAAGTTAGATCAGAGAATATAGATCAACAATCTGTTTCAAATCTCAATATGCCAAGATTTTCTTTCTTGGATAAAGACAGTTACATAAGCATCTTTTCTAAAACCATCTTGTCTAATAATATGCTAACTTTATTGGCCTTTATAAATTTTATTATCAATATATTTAATAATTACTTGCATTCTGGTTGGGATAGCACAATGATTTCATATTTGAAGTACCACCTTTATTCTAAGAAACAGCAGTGAAATATGAAAAGAAAAAGCATCTAAAAGGTATAACTGGACTCAATAGAAATCTCCATATCTTTACAAATCAGAAACAAAGTTGTGGGTGAGTCTAAAGTTTCAGTCTTCTGGGTCAAGTTGCTGAGTCACATGGTCTAAAAATCTCTATGCAATATTCAAAACTAGAGAGAGTGTGCTTAATGCTTCATGTCTGGGTGGGAATGACTCTTCCCTAATTCAGAAAAGGAGGACTGAATTCTGATGGTGGTCATGAGCCTGGAGCTATGGCTTTGTAAAAAATCACTGTAGGCCAAAGTAGGGAAGAGCAGCAAGACATCTGTTTTTTAAAAATTGGAAATGAGTTAAGTGGCCCCTTTGTTTAGTGACTGAATCTGTGTCATCATTGATAACACTATAAAGAAGGAACTATTTTATGGTTTGGTTCTGGACTTAAATAATTAGGGTGCTAAGAGGAAATAACTAAAATATAGAGGAATAAAAATATAATAGGGAAGAGACAAAGAGAAAGGAAGGAGGAGAGGAGGGATTGAGTTTGCAAGCCAAGATTCCAAAAAGTACATGAGTGATCTAATGTGTAGAAGCACAGTCCACAAACTGGGAAATGTTCATAAGAATGCATCCAAGATGAAATGAAATTAAAAAATAATCTGATAATATTAATGGATAAAGAACAAAATTATGAGACAAAAATGCAAGAAGGAAACAAAAATAATTAGACATGAGTAGAACCAAGTGAAACTTTTGGAACTACAACACTATTTATTGAAATTAATAAAACTTCTAGATGTAATAAATTCTACACTGAACATAGCCTGTGAGAAACTTACCAAGAGTGTAGCACAGAGAGACAGAGAGATAGGGAATATGATAGAATAGCCAGAGATATGAAGGAAACATTAAGAGGCTCCAAATACTTTGAATAGGACTTCCAGAAACACATGGAAGTAATAGTATAAAAGCAACATTTATATATGTGCCTGCTTATTTATTTATTTATTTGAAAAGGAAAACACTGATTAAGGATAGAGTACAGTTATTTTAAATTCAGCCTCATCATTCTATATTCTTGTAAGTTGCATATGCCAGACTTGGTTGTTATCAGAAAAGTCCTGTCTTTAAAGATGTCTTAAAAGAAAAATTCATATTTGTCTTCTACACTATAAACTGGTAAATAGCATAATTTTATAAAGCACTAAGTTGAGTGGTGATTAAATTAAGTATATTATACTCTTTAAATTATGAAATAATGAGTTTCAGAAGTATTATATTTTAGGATGATTTAGAAAAGGTCTTAGCAGAAAACATATGCTATATTATTTATCTACTCATATTTTGTTCATTTCAAGGCAAATAAAAAGCATAAGCTTATTTTTTCATAGCAAAAGCTCTGATCACTACCATTCCAGTTGAATTTCTCACCTACTTTGGCTTACAGTGTCTTACAGACTTCAGTGACAGTAGGTATTAATAGTCCAGACTCTAAATATGTTACAAATTATGTAATTTCTAGGAAATGTGTTTTTTTCAAAAAGAAAACTACCAAATTAAGTGATGCAATATGTTGAAATTTGGAGAATATTTTAATAATGCAATTATAGAAGTACTAGATTTGCTAAGATATATGATGTACAAACACACTACACTGCAACTATAAATTAATTTCTCTAGCATTTCTTATCTTTTTCTAAGGAATGGCTTACTTAGGGATGCTCCTTTTATAGTTTGCTCAAACCTTACAACTTATAAAATAGTTTTCCAGGTATAGTATTTGAAAATATCAATTATGTGTATATTTAGGAAACAGAAATAATTCTATATTTTGCTTTTCCCCTTTAAGGCCTTGAAATTTTTTTCTACTTGGATGAACTTGTCAAATGTCTGAAATATCCTAGGGTCTTGGAAATGAATTTCTCTAAGGCCATGGGACCCATTCAAAGAAGGACAAAGACATAATGATGACATTTTCAGCATATGTATTTAATTATTTAGTATATGGAATTTAAATTATTTATTTATTACTTACTATTGTTATAGAAGGAAATTGATGATGCATCTATTGACCATATTTGACTATATGGTAATATATTGACCATAGTTGCATGATATTTTTATAAGTACTTAAAGGAAGTTGCTTGATCAATGGTAGATTTTCCATAAAATAGACATACCTGTAAATCATTTTTTCTTACCCAAACATGCTAAAGAGTTATGTTAACTTATTATGTAGCAAAAAATGTTGTAGAGATTAATTAGGTTGAAAATGAGAACAGACCCTCACCAACTTCTTTTAATGATAGGAAGATGTTACTGAGCCTGTTAAAATATTAAAGCTAGCCCTGGCTGGTATGGCTCAGTGGATTGAGTGCAGGCCTGCAAACCAAAGGGTCACTGGTTTGATTCCCAGTCAGGGCACATACCTAGGTTGCGGGCCTGGTCCCCAGTTGGGGGCATGTGAGAGCAACCACACATTGATGTTTCTCTACCTCTTTCTCCTTCCCTTTTCCTCTCTCTAAAAATAAATAAAATCTTTATTAAAAAAAGGAGTAGTTATATTTATTTAAAAAAGCTTAAAGGAAGTATGATTAGTTATAGGGCTAGTCATAAAATAAAGTTGCTTCCTGTATTAGAGTCATGTTCTTTAATTATAAAATAACATTATTTTCACATCAAATGACCCAGCATTTGACATGTTAAACTGTTATAGTCACTAGGATAATCTTTTTAATTTCAAAGGGCAAAAATAATGTTGATGTTATTCTTATTAAAAGTTGCCAGGTTAGTAGGTAAGAAGAATAAACTCTGTTGTTATTTTATAATTTATTTTATATGAAGTGTTCATTGCTATAGTGTTATATAATAGGTATATGCTTTATTAATTGTATTTACCTCTATTATTGGCTAATAAATTATATAAGATTCAATACAAATATTTCAAATACATACTGACAAATACTAAACATAAGTTATGAATTTAAGAATTCATAGGGCTAGAAATTAGTAGTTGATAAAATTAAATACTAAAAAGAAAAATCTGTATGGTGGGATTCCTAGTCATATGCATTTCCTCCCTTTTAATAATTTGCCATGAAGCAAGCATCTTTTTGGTATGTTATAATACATGTAGCTCAGATGTTCGAATATGTTTCATTTGAAAACAAGGATGTACTTCACTTTACCTCTTGTAATATTCAAGGACTGTCATAATTGTGTCTGTAGGAACATTGTTTTCAAGTTAATTTACATAAATTTTCTTTCAGATGTTTCCTTTTTTAATTTATGTCACCACAGATTTTGGCTGCTTTAGTCCCATTAACAATAGTAAAAGCATTTTGGAATATTAGGCTTATTCAGACCATTTTCTCTAGTTTCATGCTGTAGTTTATTTTATTGATTTGTTGCATTATGACAAACATTTTTGTGATAAAATATTATTTTACTGTATCTAAATTGTTTTTAAAATATTATTTTCTTATCACAAAAGCCAAATATGTCTGAAATTACTATTAAAATATACTGATTCATTTCCTCTTTTCTTCATATTAGTTTATTCACTCAATCATTGAACAAAAACTTGGGACAGTACTGGCAAGTCTCTGGACATCATGGGAATTAGTGCTCCACAGAGAGGGATGGACCATGAACGAGGGAAAAATAAAGAAAATATAGTGATGACTACAATACTGTGAAGAAAACAAAGATCAAGAATAATTGCTTATGTGAGGCAGACTGATTTACATATATATATACTTTTGTGGCTCAGACTAATTTACATATACATACATATGAGAATACATGCACTTTTCACTATCATGCATATTAATAAGACAAAAAATCATTTTTTGGTGAGGAGATATCCTTTTGCAAATTTCTTTCCATTTATTCAACACAAAAATGACAAAACTGAAAGAAAATATACTTTCAAGTCAATAGAAATTTAAATATTTTCTAAGATACCATTGATGGAATTTTTAAATATTTAATTGGATTTATAAAAAAAGAGAAAAAAGACATTGAAAGTTATCTTCTATGTGAATATGTAATTTCAATAAGCACAATTCATATTGTGTTGAAAACTCACACTGTGATAAATGTACAGTTTTATATGGATGACATATTTGATAACACAATGCATTGTAACAATTTTTTGAAAGGACATATATTAGATGTCATTTTCTCCTCTTTAAAATATAATAAAACATTTAAATACTTATCTTCTTAAAATTGAGAAATTTAAATTATATACATTATGTTAGTTGAATCCTCTTTCCTTCTTAAAATGTGAAAATGACTACTTTTTAAATCACAGTTTAAAAATTATCATGCTTATTTTAATAGACCTTATAGCTTGGTTCAACTTTCCATCCTTAGAACACATATTATGTATTAGATTGTTCTAGGGTTTCAGGGTTTTATGAATGGCAAGATACCATCAGGAATGTAGATGCATTTCTTCCTGAGTTTTCATTGCATCTAATTAGGATTACAACTTAACCAGCCATTAAAAAATTAAAATCTTGCTCCTTTTCTTGCTTCTTAATTTCATGGGAGAATAATTTATTTTAACTGTTCTGATTTTATGCTTTGCTCAGAGACCAAATTTGTATAATAATATCAATTATATTATTGTATAAGAAGCATTATTGCCTGAAAATAATTAGTCTCAAGTAGTTGTTTTTTTCCCTCATGGTTTGACAATATTCCTCCTTAAGCATGTTTAATAATATAGAGAACAGAATGAAAAACCATGAAACTATTAAAACAAAAACATCAATGTGAACTTCTGCTCACAGAGGGGAAAACTCTTAAGACAACATAGCACAGTGGTTAAGAGCAGAGGCATAGTTGCCAGAGCAAGATTGAGGTTAGTTCATATCAGCTCTGTTGCCACCGTTGGGCAAGTTACTTAATCTGTTTTAGCCTCAGTGCCCCCATGTGTAGAATTGAGAAGATAGTATCTATCTCAGAGTGTCCTTTTCATTGTGTGTAAATAAATGCCAGCTTTTTATAAATACTACATTAATTTAAGATATTTTTAAACATTTTTCACTTAGCTATTTAAAACATTCTATCTAGCTTGCAGTAATCATATAATAGTATGATCTTAGGTTGAACATATGTAGACAAAACACACTAAATTTTTTTAGTAGGCTACTATTATTGAATGACTATATTGTACTCATAGTACAACCACATCAGATCTCCTAACTTAAATTTTCTAAGCTTCTACAAGCATTTAGGGATTTTTTTAGGTTTTTCATTGACATCATTGTCTAGTATTATTTAATTGTAGTTGTATTAAAGTTATGGTTTGCAAAGAATTTCATTTATTGAATGCAGTAGAATATCCTTTGTCTAGCTTGAAAGGAACAAAATGTGAATAGTGAAATACAGTTGACACTATGTATTCCATTGACGTTATTGTAATTCATTTCTAGTATGCTATCTCCCAGCAAAATTTAATATATGAAATGATTAATTATCCAAAAATTATACAGTTCTTAATATCAGCATCCTTAGAGTAATCCAGCTTTTGAAATTCTGTAATCCTTAGAATTACAAATTAGGAATTGAATTTTGTGCATGTTTACAGAACGATTTTGGCTTTTGACTTTACAGCTCATCTTGAATTTCATACAAGTGGAACTAAACTGAGAACACATAAAATACTGATTGTCATATGCAGCTTTCCCCACAGAAAGTGAGTTTCATGAGAGGTCCCCCACAGACTGGAATAAAATCTCTCTTCCATAAATTAAAGATCTAGAATCTGCTTTTTCTCTCTTCTTTTGTCTCCCTGCTACAAATAGCCATACTATAACTGACAGCCACTATCACACTCCTACTTTAACTCATTTACATTTGGCCAAAATAAATAACACTCAAAAATAGACTTACAATTTTAAATATTAAGACACAACATTTTATGGAAGGCTAAGATAAATTCTCCAAGACAAAATTGATCACAAGTTGAATGCATATGTTAATGATTGCTCTGTCCTATTCATCCTCTGTGACATTCTTACAATTAAAAACCATTAGAAATATGGTAAGGTAAAGATACCTTAAGATAAAATAAAGTTATTTAATGATTTTACATGCTCATTTACGTTTCACAGTTGCCTTCAGATTCCTCTCAGGTAATACCGTGGTAATTTTCCTGAATACAGATTTTGATGATTCATGTTACTATTGAAAGTAGCAGCAAACATTCTTTTTCAGTTAGTAGTATTCTAACAATGATGGACCCTCATTTACTCAACTTTAGTACCTTCGATAACTGCCAAGAATTTGGAGATCTTAGATCTTTTGTTAAATATGGCCAGCTGATAATTGGATAGTTTCACTTTCTGGTAGAATTAGAAATTATGTATTTCCTGGACCAAACTTCACATAAATCCACTAATACACCAAAGAAATAAATGTACCATGAAAAACAAATTTTATCAGCACTTCTGCTAGTAATTAGGAGTCTTAGATTATTACCAAAATAACACATTATTTGAGTACTTCCCCAATCCTCAGTTATGTGCCATGTCTGCTAATAATTGTTAGAATGTTCAGAAGAACATAATGGTCCATCTTTTCCTGAAAGTTCACTCTCTTATTCAGAGATGCAGACAGGAGTTAGAGAGGGAGAAAGAGGGCGCCTGCCTAGCTGAGCAGAGCAGGAGTCCAGCAGTCTCCCCTTGGTCGTTCAGGTGATAGCAAACCACAACCAGGTCATCCTCAGACCCTTCATTTTCACTAGTAAAAGTTCAGCTATGGGTGAACTTATTCTTCAGTCCTGACTGGTGTAGCTCAGTGGATGGAGCATGGGCCTGTGAACCAAAGGGTTGCCAGTTTGATTCCCAGTCAGGACACATGCCTGGGTTGCAGACTAGGTCCCCAGTAGGGGGCACATGAGAGGCAACCACACATTAATGTTTCTCTTCCTCTCTTTCTCTTTCCCTTCCTCTCTCTCTAAAGAATAAATAAATAAAATCTTTAAAAAAATAAAAACATGCATTCTTCAAAAAAAAGCACTTTAAAGTAAAATTTTACAAAAAAGAATTTTTAAGATTAAAAATACTGTTCACTAGTTTTAGCATTTAGTTTATCAGTATGTGTTTAAGAGTAGTCAAGGGCATGCTCAAGTGACTGTAGACAACTTTGGGTTTGAAAACATTCACCTAGACCAAATTACAAATCAGGGAGCTCAGAGAAGATGAGACATGCCCAAAGTGCCATAGGTGATGGAAAAGGTTGTTCAAAATCAACATATCATCCTATATTTATGATTTGCACAACACTTATGGAATAGGGTAGAACAGGTTTCCACAAAGTATGGCTTGTGAGCCAAATCCAGCCTGAAGTTTGTTTTGTAAATAAAATTTTATTGGAGCACAGCCATGTTCATTTACTTGCATACTGCCTATGGCCACTTTTGTGCTAGATGGCAACATGAACTAACTTTAACAAAGACTGTATGACCCACAAAATGTAAAATATATACTACCTGTCTCATTATAGGAAAAGTTCACCAACCCCTGGTATAGAGAGTTAAGGTATGAGGATATACTAGGAGTGAGAACAATTAATGTTTTCTGAAAAGTGTTGTTCAATGTGCCTATCAAAAAGTAGTTTGAAAATTTACACTGAACCTCCAGTAAAATAGAAAGTCTATGGCCACACACAAATGCTGTAAGACTGATTATGTCATAAATTACTTTTCACTTTTTAAAGATCAAGAATCTAAGACCCATTATATTATGTTTAATAAAGATACAACATATGAAGTTCTATAAAAATGTAGGGATAATATTATCTAAATTGTATTACAACAAAACAGAGGGAAAATGAGAAAAAAGTCATTGTCAGCAAGGCATAATAGATATACTATAACGTACAGTAAAATGGAGAAGTGATGGACATGCATTTTCACTCTGTAAAACTCCCTTGCCCAGGAAAGAAGTGGTTGTCAGTGCCTGTGCATTTCATTGACAGATCGCGCCACGCCGCACAATGGCAGCATTTGTCTTTGGTCTGTGGACCTAAGACATCCAGTATCGATGGGACCTTTCTCAGTACAGGTAATAATAAGGTGGTCAGTCATGCAACCAAAAGATCGAGTTTAAAGTTAAAATTAAAGAAGAATTCCCAGCACTATAGCATTTCATTTTATGTAAAGCCCTCCACCGGCCAGGCTCGTTTACTTGTCATAGGTCCCCAAATGAGAACACAAGGTTGACATGAAAGATAGAAACAAGTATAGTAGTCTTATTCCATAGAAAAGGAGCTAACAGAAACACTAGAACAAGCCTATTAGATGACTTAAAAGAATAGAAAAAAGGGCAATTAACACAAGTATCTAATCTCTATCATGTTCTTGAAGAAATAACATGTCCAAGCAGTAGTTCAGCTAAAGGTCATGGTGCCTTACTTCCCTGGAGAAGTCACAGTTAAAAAGTCAGTACAGGGGTTTTTTTTGGTTACACATATTTGACTGTCTCAAAATATTTATATTTGTAATATCATTATAAATATATAAGTATATAAACATATATTATAAATATAACATTTATAATATCATGGTTGGTTTCCAGCAATAAGAAAACTTCATTTTTTGATTTACTTTCTGCTTGTACTTAGCATTTAAACTGGGGGAAAGGTGGGGCTTCAGTGACTTTGAAGTGTTCCGAGTTCAGGGAGATTCAGCTCACCAAGTCTTTTGTGTTGACAGACGAGGACACTGAGGCTCAGAGGGCCCCAGTTCTCAGAGCTATGCTGCGGGGAGGGGCATGGCTGGTAGACCAGAAACAAATGACTCCAACTTCCTGCCATAGGCTCTTTGTACAGTACCACTCTAATTCCCCTACTTGGAGAACTCTTATTCAATTTACTTGTTATGGTGTGGCATGGAATTATGTTATGTTAAAAGGCTCTACTTTGAGAATATTTTCTTCAACATTGAAATACTGTCATTCATTTTGCTGATATGTGTGTTTGCGATATTATGAACTTTGAAGCCTATTTGGCCATCCTTTTTAGGGTCTGGTTCTAGGTCTGTAGATGAGGACACAAGGTGGACATGAAAGATACAAACAAGTAAGGTACTCTTATTTCAAAAAAAAGATCTAGAGGCTTCCAGGATCAGAAACACTATGACAAGCCTTTTGGATGACTTAACACACGGAGTCTAAGGCTTGGGTCACACTTCCCTGAGAATATAAGTACTAGGTTACTCTTCACAGTTTCAGTGACTGTATCAAGCCCTTGACTATGGTTTCTGCCTATATCACCAAACTACCACATTTCTTGGTGGAAAATTCTATTGTTTCCCTCTCAGCTAATGTTAAATTCAAAGC
Source organism: Trachops cirrhosus (assembly GCA_028533065.1). Taxonomy (NCBI): domain Eukaryota; kingdom Metazoa; phylum Chordata; class Mammalia; order Chiroptera; family Phyllostomidae; genus Trachops; species Trachops cirrhosus. The sequence goes on from CM052538.1 coordinate 45,748,822, forward strand.
CCAATAACAATGCCAAGGGTGGCTTACTAGGGGTGCATGCATCCATTCTTATATTTGGTGAATGTTTTAGAGTGCTCATTAGGTAGGAGGTTGTCCTAGTCTTCTGAGGCTGCCATAATAAAATATCACAGACTAGGAGGATTAAACAACAGATACTTATTTTCTCTCACTTTTTGATGCTGAGGTCAGAGTAATTTCATCTAAGGACTCTCTTCCTGATTTGCAGATGGCCACCTTCTCAATGCATCTTGAATATGGCAGAAAGAGAACAAGGCACTCTGGTTTCCCTTCTTATTAGAATACTAATCCCATCATGACCTCCCAACCCCCCGCATCCGTATGACCTCATCTAACCTAATTACCTCCCAAAGGCCCTTCTCCAAATATCATTGTACTGGGGGTTAGGGACTTCAACATATGCATTTCTGAGGACACAATTCAGTGCATAGCCCAGGAGCTACACTGGGCACAAAGGATGCAAGGATAAGTAAGACACAGACAGTTCATCTTGCAGAGAATACCTTTAAAAAAAATCACAGGTCATGATGCATGTGTGGAGTGCCATAACTGAACAAAATACCAACCCTCTAAGGAATGTGGTGGGCTATAGTAGCTGTTCTTCATTTCACAGAAGAGATGAAATTTAGTAGGGCTCAGGTGTACATGGAAGTATTTTTGGTGCCAAAAAGACATAGTTAGGGAATTATAAATATTCACATAGGAGCAACTACATAATCTGTGAGGGGCCCAGTATAAAGTGAAAATGGTGGGGAACTCTTGCTCTATAATTAAGAATTTCAAGATAGTGACAGTACATCATTAAAATATGGACAAAATGATAGATATTGTATGATTCTACTTATATGAAGTACCTAGATTCATCAAATTTAGAGACAGGAAGTAGACTAGTGTTTACCAGGGGAATGGGGAGTTAATTTTTAGGGTGTAAAGAGCTTCAGTTTGGGAGGATGATATAGTTCTGGCAATGGATAGCAGTGATAGTCGCACAGCAATGTAAAGGTACTTAATGCCAGTAAATTGTACACTTAAAATGATTAAATGGTTAATTTTATGTTATGTACACTTTACTACAAAGAAATAAATAAAGCCATCTGTCTACTTTCTCTTGTTTGAAAAAAAGAAGAAAAAGCTTTTAAAAAATGGAATTATAGGTCAGCAAAGGGTGGGTTTGAGACATTTGGGTGGGTCTAAGTGGGCATTTCGACAACATGGCTTCTCCTTTGGCATGTTTAATTGTGATGTTTAATGGATATCCTTGCAAATTAAGATGACACTTTTAAAATAAAAATATCTCCTAATGATGACTTGAGCCCTGCCACTCACCGGGAGAATCAGCAGAACCTTGTAGGATCTTATCCAGAATTGACATTTCTCTATTGTAATTTTGTTCCTGTTTACTTTTAAATTTTTCTTGTTTCACTGGAAAGGAAAATTGATGCTCAGTGTTGAATGTTAAAAGTGTACAAGTTGCTTTGCTACACTAAAACTAAATGTGTAAACACACACACATAAGAAACACACACAAATAAGAAAACCGAATGCATGACCCTTCTGTGTCCAGAGCGTTGTGTGAGTGCTGGGAGGCGTGCCCATGAAGCAGGCTCTGATTTGTAGCATGCTAGGGAAATGGTAAATCCTTGGATCTGGCTAGAATCCTGGAGGCTTGCGTGTGGGTGTGTTAGGGATGGCAGGAGATGAGACCTGGAACAGTAGGTCGAGACCAGGTTGTTTTAGCAGACGGTATAGCTTGCCTACACAACCACATTCACCCTTCTTTCTTCTTAATGAGCCACCTATTTTGTTCAGGTGTACTTGGGCAAAGTAATCCTATCTTAAGCTCAGACCTTAGTACTGATTAGTACTTTCATTAGTAATGAAAACAGAGTAATACTCAGAGTATCTCTGTTGCCAGCAGTTACTTCAGCAGAAGCCTCAAATACATCTTTATATACTTTCTTCCAGTGGCTGGGAAACACATGAAATCCTGTTTCAGGAATAGTCCTGGGAATTTCATAATTCCCCCATAGTGAACTTCAGTAGTGACACTAACCAACACCTATAATACTCAATGTATTTGTTTAAATGTGGTCTTTTTTTTCTCTGTGTCCTTCTTCTAGTGAATTATTATTTTCTTCCCATGTGCCCATAGCTTATATTCTGCCTCAGAGGGTTACTCAAGATTAATTAGTGCCCCCCTGTATATAGAAAGTGACAACCACTGCAGTTTATCACTGGGGAATGTCAATTACTGTGCTCTACAAATCGAGATGAAAAAATTTTGAATAGTAGTGCAAGTATTAAATTGATACATGAAAAATATGCCATGACTATTTAAAAAATTTATCAAGGTTATTTTGTCACTTTAGATATAAAATTTTAATATCTGCTAAATATTACATCAGGTGAATTACATAAATTTGAATAGTTTTATTATATAGCATAGTATATTTCAAGACTTGTTTTTGTTGGACCATCAAAGCACATTGTTACAACTAATTATTTATATCTATGCAGATATAACATCATCATATCTGTAACTCAAAAGGCATTTTCATAAAATTAATATTTATCATAGCATATTTAGCTACATAATCATTTTTTTAAAAATCCAGTTTCAAGATGGTATTTATCTGGAGATTACATGTCATTTTGCCCTATTTATCATCTTAGCTTAATAACTTTTAAAATGAAGTATATACTCTGTCCAAGATATTGTGCTAAATGCTTATAGAATTTAATTAGGAATGAAAAATCTACCCAAGCTTGCACTTCACACAAGAGTGCAATAATTGTGGTAGAAAGGAGACCAGAGAAGGCAGCGTGTGGGTGATACTGAGCATAATGTGGCCCCGGTGGGGAACGTTCACATGACATCTACCTGAACGGGGGTGTAAGATGGGCAAACGGGGTAGGGAGAAGCTGTTGAGGCTGAAATGAAGCAAAGGACAGTCCAGCAGGTACTTAATAAAGGGGTCATTTAGGGTAGAAAGGAGCCCGTGAAATCAGTGACACTGCTGATTTAAAGCTTGTACCTACTTCAGGATAAAAGGGTGCTTTGGTTTCATGGGTGTTTAGGGGTAACTACAAAATGGGGCAGAAGTAGGTTTATATTTGTGAGTATGCAAAGCACAGCTTATTCTTGTTTTATTACTTATTAATTGTTGTAGTTTTTCCATATGAACAACTATAAACCTACCTTTGCCCCACCCTGTATGAAGCTAATGAAGGGGGATGGTTTTGTATTTAATAGGGCCTTGAAGCCAAGTCTAAAGTGTTTGTATTTAATCTGTTCCTTTAGGGAGTTGAAAACATTTATAAATTGCAAATCATTATTTTTAATCTTCTTTTCATGATAGATTAATTTGTTAACAAATTAATGGAGAATAATTTGAGATACAGAAAGATAGAGGACAAGGGATCCTGTTGAAAGGTATATGGTGAACATAAAATTTTATAGGAGTTGGCAACAGACTAAATTTGAATTTAAGTACTGTTCTGAATAATCTAGTTGGCCAGGGAAATGAACAGTGGCATTATTAATTGAACCAAGAAAGTCAGGGAAAAAGTTGGTATATGACAGAATATAGTTAATTCTGTTTAGGCATTTCACAAGTTAAGGGAACTCTTGAGGTCCAGAGTGACAAAATTACCAGTCTACCTTGATAATTCAGTGAAAATTCAACAAACAATTCAGTTTTGCCAGCATACTATAGGTCTGTGTCATGGTTTACTACATGCCAGACCTGAGTTTAAGTGCTGGAATATCAAGCATTTAACAAAACGTACAAAAACAAAACCCTCCCCTCATGGAGCTTACTAGGGCAGCAAAACAACAAAGAACACTGAGTGAAGTAGGAGGAAGATCCTGAGCTATGGTAAACTGGAGGAAGCGGAAAGGAATTGTTTAAAGAAGGGGAGAGTGACCTACTGGGTCACGTGCTGCTGGTGGATGAACAGGAAGATAAACAAATGTTCATTAGATTTGGCAAAATGGAAGTTGTTGGTGACTTTATTATGAACTGTTTTGAGAGAGAGGTGAGGATAGAAGCCTGAGTGGAACGGGTCCAAGGGAAAAAAGGAAGAAGAAGGAATGAATATAGACAACTCAACAACTTGTTAAGGGAGTCTGCTGTAATGGAGAGTAGAGAAACAGGCCAGTGGCTAGAGAGGAAAGAGGGGTCGCAGGGTGTTGACTTGTCTGTTTGGAAGTGGATGAGATTGCAAGTTATTTGTATAATGATGGGGAAATCTACCAGAGAAGGAAAAGTGATGATAGAGTAAGTGGAGGAAAGATCTAGAGTAATGTCTTGAGTAGGTCAGGGACAATGGCATCCAACATACAAATTGGAGAGTTTGCTTTTGGTCAGGAAGATGGATAGGTCATCCTCTGTGATACAGGGGAAGCAGTGTTTTTGGGTATAGATGAAAGATTTAATAGATTTGACTGGGGGAACATGTGGAAGTTCTGTTCTTACTGTTTCAATCCCTTTTCACTCCAGAAAAAGAAGCAAGGAAATTAGCTGAGAATGAGTATTTTTGTAACTGCCATGAAAAATATTATTTTATAATAGATTTAAAAAGAAACAAAAGAATAATTTTATGTTACAATTTAACATGACCTTTTGAAAGATATGACATTAGAAAGTACAGGATGCTTTAGTATCTATATGAGATATTGAGTTTTTCGTTATGTGAATTCTAAGATAAAGTTTTAATACCACTAATGTTCATTAATAAGGTAAGTAGTTGAATGCATTATAATATGTCCATACCTGGGGATATTATACAACTATTAGAAAAGGGATTTTCAATATGTCTGTCAAGTGAGAAAACCAGTTACAGGGTAATGTACTTATTGTGATCCTCGATTTTATAAAAACAAACAAAATATGCCTTGTTTGTGTTTTTGTGTATCATCTTATTACAATGAAAAAACAATGCAAAGGGGTACATAGCAGGGTGTTAGAATAATTACCATTTTGGAGGTGAGAATGAAAGGGTATTGGAGGGATGGATTATCAGCTTCATATTTATAGAATGTTTTACTGTTCTCCTGGTGGAAATGAGTAATGGGCCAACAAGTCTAGAGCTCTATAAATTATTCAATACCATCTTTCATTAACATATCTGATACTAGAAACCAGACTTAACAATTTCATTTGATGGTTCTTTTCATATAAAAATAAAAATTTATATTGACTATTTTAGATTTTTCATAGTATTATCCCATTTTTTTCCTCCTACATCCCCAAGGAATTACAGCTCAGTTGGTAATTGAGGTGAAGGGTACAGTCATAAGTATCCGTCTAAGTGTTCTATGACAGCTAATTCAGGTGATCATGTTTAGAGAATTCCAAAGTACCTTCTTAGAATTCTGAAGTTCAGTAATTAACATCTTTGATCTACTTTGATTTTGCCTATTTCTGTACAGAACATATTAGTTTCTTATTGCTGCTGTAACAAATTACCACTAACTTAGTGCCTTAAAACAAGACAAATTTATTATCCTAAAATTCTGGAGGTCAGAGGCCTGAAATGGGTCTCACTGGGTTGTAAGGAAAGTGTGGGCAGGGCTACATCACTTATGGAAGTTCAAGGAAAGAAATCCATTTCCTCGCCATCTCCAGCCTCTAGAAGCCACCTGTGTTCCTTGGCTTACCATTCATTCCACTAGCAATGTGCATTTCTCACACTGCCGTCTCTCCGGTTCCTCCTCTTCTGCCTCTCTGTCCCACTTGTAGGACCCTTATGATTACATTGGGCCCACTCAGATAATCCAGGATAATCTCCCCATCTCAAAGCCAGCTGATTAAAAAACTGAATTTCATCTGTAACCTTAATTCCCTCTCACCATGTAACAAATATATTCTCAGGTTCTAGAGATTACATTGTGAACATCTTTGGGAAACACTATTCTGCCTAACACAGGGGTTCGCCTCAGAAAATATATGCAAATTACACACACAGTCAGGGTAGTAGCATTGCCGTGTCAGATATTTATGAAGTCTGTCCAGAAAGTATCCATCCATGTGATATGAAATGTAGACACATTTATAGAAGAAGGTACAAGATACAAGAAACATTGTACATAGGATAATGATGCCTCAGTCCCCTTCAAAGTAGGCACCTTAGACCTCACACAGTTCTTCCAGTCACCATCAGCTGCCCTGTTGTATTTTTCTGAATCTCATTGATGGTCTGAAATCCCTTCCCTTTCAAAGGTGATTTTAGTTTTGGGAAAAGCCAGAAGTCACAGGGTGCCAAATCTGGGCTGTAGGGGAGCTGAGTCACCTGGGTAATTTGATGTTTCACCAAAAAACTCTGCAGATCGCATGATGCATGAGCAGGCATGTTGTCATGATGAAGCTACCAATCACTAGTTGCCCGTAGCTGTGGCCTTTTGAATCATGCCATCTAAACTATGGAAGATAGAATAACTAGGAAAAAAGGAAGAGCTAACAGCTCTCTCAGTAGTTGAAATGTCTTCCCATCACTTGGCTTTTTAAGCCAGGGAAGAAATATTGGCCCCTGTTGTGGGAGGTCTTTCCCTTATTTGGCCTGTTTTCCCAGGCTATCATGACTTGAAAAGTCAAATGCTGGTTGTGCCTTTTCTAACAAACAAGAGCAAGTAAAAGTGAGGAAAGGACTTAGTACACATTATCTGCAGAGAGGTTTTTTTTTTGTACAGAACCTGTGTTTTTATTGTAACTGAATTGTTCTCAGTTTGACATATTTAAAATTTAACATGATCTCCAAACATGTGGTTCTTTCCACTCTTTGGCTTTTAGGACTTAGCTTTTACCACAGCAGTCACCAAAAAGACAGGATCCTTTCATAAATGTGGTAGTATCTTTAAACCACAAATTAATGAAAATGGACTATTGTCACTGCCAAACCACAACAGTGCCTCCCGTGCCTGTACTCTTGCTTTGACCTGGCGCAAATGCATGTGTTCTACATCTGTATGGAGAGTTTAGTCTTGACATTCCTTCATCCCATGCAATATTTGTTAAATTAAAGGAAAAGAAAGGAGCAGACATGCTTCATCCAGATGGGATACTTAGTCAGCATAGAAATTCTTTCGCCATGGCTTTACTGTCATAGAACAGTACCGAGCCAGTGTTTGCCTCCTGCATCCAATTTAAATTGATGATTGCTAGTGACTTATTATCCAAACTTATAATCAGCTTATTACAGTACATGTGCTGTGCAGAATAAGTGCTGCAATTGATGCCAATAGAAGTTTTTATTCTCAGTTTCATGTTTACAAATTCTACAATTAATTAATGATTTCCTGTGTGAGCCCCTTTAATTTTTGAGTGTCTTTAAATGGTTAGAAAAAAAGGCAAACAAATCATTTTAAAAGCTTTATCAAAACACAAGGTCATGTGTCACGTCTTTATTATGGTCATTTCTGGAAAACAGCGCACAGTGATTTTGACTGGTGATTCTCACTGTTTTCTCTCCCTCTGAGACACCAGATAATGTGGAAAGTCTTTACACTGTTTTTATTTTATTTTTTCCACCTTCTCTTGCCCCTACTTTTTCCACTCCTCTTTTTCTTTCCCCTTCCAAACTATAAACCATACTTAGTTGTGCTAATTAGGTAACATAAATGCAAAATGGATTAATAAATGTTTCCATTCCATATTCTTCAATCTGGCACTATGGTTTTGAAGCATGTAAAGTTTTTAAAAAAATTTTGTGACTGGATTTCAACTAGATTTTTCAATTCTTAGAATACATAAATATTTCTAATGCATTGAAAAAATAAGTGTAAGCATATAGTTTGTTGTTCAAGTATATGAACAATTTTCCTTAAAATAACATTTGTCAAGTAACATATATTATGGAGAGTTTCTGTGCCAGACATGACACTGAATGCTCTAGATCAGAGTAATGGTCTTCAAACCATGTGCTTGCAAATACCAGGGTTGTGAAGAATCTCTATGAACAATTCTTCAAATATAATTTAAAACACTCTCATGGGTGTTGTAAAACTTTTTGTGTCCATCAATTTGTTAACTTATCTTGAAGGCAGGTATGTTTGGTTTTGGTGTAGACCACAAAATAAACTGACTCTTTCAATCACTGTACATATGGCTTATCTTATCATTTTTATCAAATGAATGACTGTATTTTTCCTAAGAAGAACTCATTTCTGTGCATGTCTCCTTATGTAAAATGAAGGAAGTAAAATTTTATTTTACCAAATTCAGATTCATGGAATTCAAAGATGACTGCATATTTCATAACACATAATATGTACATGTATATAATTTATAAATATACATATATGCATATGCATATTTATATATAATATGTAGATAGTATATATTTATAATAGATCAGTAGATATAGCTATAGATACAGATATAGATAATCCTTAAATATTTTGACTGGTAGAGACATGTGAACAAAAATTTTGGAGCCTGCAACTCAAGAACATAAGTTTTATAAAGGAATGGATCTTTTTATCAATATACTTCTAGAAACTAGCATAATTTGTCACATGTGGTGGAAGTCAAAGAATATTAATTAAATTAATTAATAGTAACTTCAACTAACTTGTGTAGAGTTCAATCAAATGTCAGTCAAGTCTCAGGCACCTCTGTTTGGTGTATGACTGGTCTTTGTAGTCAGTTGAACAAAAATTTTGGCAAGTAAAATCTTAGCAAACAATTCCAAAGCACATTTTATATTGGGTGATCTATATAAGTTTTCATCTGATGAGCATTTATCAAAAATATTTCAAATGCTCTATTTTATAGTGTATGAAAATAATTCAGACTCTGCCTGGGCTTTCAAGAAACAAGAATAAGAAAACACCACATTTATACAAAGGGGAAAAAGGATATTTTGTGTATGAAGTGTGGTTTAAATCCAGTCTTAAAATAATAAAGTTTTTTTTGGCAGATAGCTAGAGAGAAAGGCAACTGTAGAGAGAAGAAACTGGACCAGCAAAGAGTAATTGATACAAGAGAAGTAGAAAATATTTATAGAAAAGGGATGGGAGTAAAGGGCAGAAAACTGTACTTGAATAATTAAAATACAAAAAATAAATAAATTAAAAAAAGAAAGAAAGGGGAAGAAGCTATGGGCCCTGGCTTCAAGTAAGGGAGAGAGCTGTCTGAAGGCCAAGGTACTAGAACTTTCAATTATTAGGACTTTTAAGGTATTAGAACTTTCTTCACCCACTGATGCTGCTTGAATCTTAAAATGACACCAATCATTAATTTATGGAACATCTGTTATAATGGGTATAGAGTATTATGGGAAAATCTGTAAAACAGCAAAATAATACTTCAATTTAACTTGATGGATGCATATTTAGGACATTATTGGAAGGGGAAGTAGAACAGAGACAGAGATACTAATACTATCATAGCACAATGCAAAATATTTCGTTTTTAAAAGGTTTTTTTCTTTATTAATTTTACAGTATTTTTTTTGTATTTTTCCATTACCATTTATTGCCCCTATACCTTCTTTCACCTCCACCCACTGCCCTCAACCCTGCAATCACCACACTGTTGGAACTAATTCTTGAACTTACTAAAACAGTTTCCCCTGCCCTGGCTGGTGTAGCTCAGTAGATTGAGCTCTGGCTGTGAATCGAAGGGTCATTGGTTTGATTCCTGGTCAGGGCACATGCCTGAGTTATATGCCAGGTCCCCACAGGGGGCATGTGAGAGGCAACCACACACTGATGTTCCTCTCCCTCTCTTTCTCCCTCCCTTCTCCTCTCTCTAAAAATAAATACATTAAAAAAAGTTTCCCTACTTTTTAAGGCAGTTACTGTTGATTTTTAAAAATTTTCAAATGAATAGAAATTAAATTGAAAAACTCTCATTTCCTTCTACTTTATTAGTCCTTTTCCCTTTTATTCAGAAATTTCACCATTAAGTTAGTCTTGAAAGAGTCTAATATAAAGTGGAGAATTAATTTTAAAAACCTGTAGACAAAAACTGAATGTTATTATTATTTCTAAGTAAAATGAAAGGTAAAGATACATAATTTTATTGTGTAGAAAAATAAAATATTTGCTCAAATTATATTATTATTAAAAGGCAACTAAAATTGGATTTTAAAACCTTTTTGAAAGATTTCTAATTGTTATCATATGGTTCAGTTTCATGTGCATTTAAGAAAAATGTCTTCTCTAGGCATTAAGGAGTTTCCTTCCATAAATCACTGAAGAATATGTTCCTTATGAAGTTGACTTTCAGTTTTACATATGCTTAATAGGGAAAAAGGATATTTGTATCATTTTTTCAGTTCCATACAGGCTTCCAATTGAGAGGTTAGCTTGTAAATAAACAAAATAGTGACAAAATACTTTATAGCACAGAAGTACCTTATATAATAGCATATTATATAAGAAAATATGAATATAGCCTATACATGGAATTATTCTAAAATATATTGAGGTTAATATTTTCAAAATTCACAGCATTCATATATTGAGAGCTGTAATTTTGTGTATTAGAATATTCACATTTAAATTAATAGTTAATAAAGTTATGAAACATCAATAAGGCAAAATAATTACTTTTTATCCTAATACCCTCAAATACTTTGTAGGATATATCTTTTATGTGTGCAAAAGCCATCTTAACTACATTTTTTTGCTGTTTTCTAATAGAGGTTTTATTGACATATCATTTTTACTTCAGTTTTTTACTCAGCATATCCTTTTAGTGTCTTTTACTATTCTCAGTTATTTTTAAGAATGTGATCTTAATGACTTACACAAATGTTACCATATTGATGTACTATAGTGTATGTTATTTAGCCAATCATCTATGGTCGGCATTTACAGTGTTCATATTGTCTTTAATATAACCATGGGGATTAACTGCCTGAGACCTAAATATCTGTGCCTCTCTCTTGGAGGACAATACAGGGATATACACAGTATCTTAAGACTTTTGAAACAGGCTGCGAAATGGCTATCCAATTTATACACCTGCTTTAGCTGAGCTCTCCCATCCTAGGTAGTATGTGTGTTTCATCTTTGTTTTTGTTACTTTTTTGTAGTTTTCGGCTTAGAAATAATTTTTTTCTGATATTCAACATTAATTGACTATTTGTCTCTTGTGTAATTTGTACATTAATGTAGTTTTCTTTGCATTTATATGGGTATCTTTTGTTATTTGGGTTGCAAGGATTTTTTTCTGCTCTTGTCCTTTGCTTTGATATATTGTTATGGCACTTTTGAAGTGCAGGTATTTAGAATTTGATGGGTTTAACCTTAGGACCTTGCTTCCCTGTCTAGGCTGTTAGGTTAGTGCACAGGTGTTTGTGGATGGGGGGTTAGCTGTGTTGGGGGGGGGTATGGGGCTGTGTTAAAGAAGCATATGAAAGGGAAAAGTACTCATGTAAATTTTGAAATATTTTTCCACTACATATTATTCAGTTTCATTCAGGACAAAGTCAAAGAGCCCCTGTAAATAGTTTATACATCTATGACCTTGAGAATTCACTTAAGTTGCAAGGTTAACACCTTAAAAATGCTTTTTGGTTCATGAGTTCTCTCTAAAAGAAGGATGTTACTTTTACAATTAAAAACCAGTTCGGAATTTTACACCACCCAAAATTAATGTATGTGGGTGGTTTTGAAAATAAAGAAGAGAGAATTTCTAGGAAGATGAAAAGCTACATTTATGCTAGAAGGTAAAAATGATGCTAAGCCTTTCAGAACACTCAAAACCAAGTCAACTGTGATTGGCACAACAGAAATGCTACATGATGAGAATTTACAGCTGACTACGTGGTTGTCAAATGTTTCCCATTAGAAGTGACACTGTACATTTTAGATGATAAAGTATTGTTGTCAGTGGATATAGAACTTTCCACAGTGGCAAAAAATTTCATCAAGTGGATTCTCTGCGTGCAGTAAAATTTCATCAAGTACAAAAGTTTTATGAACAATGTTTTATAAAATATGTATTTATCCAATACATATAGTTTGTATACATATCCAATACATATCCAATACGTATAGTTTGGCAAAACTATAGAGAAAAGCAAGAAATGAAAAACACAAATTTTAGGTCTGTAGTTACCTCTGCAAGGGAGGGAAGAGGGTGTGATTCAAGAGGGAAGGGGTAACTAGGGGACAACAAATGGTACTGAGAATGTTTAAATTGGAGGTGTTTTACAGGTTTTTAAAATTATTATTCCTTATATATGCATTATATATATAATTTGTTTGAATAAGGTATTAAAATTCTTAGTAATTAATTTTTTTAATCACAAAAATATTTTAAATGAACGCAACAATGATCAGTACTCCCTGAATGCATCCTGTGTGCAGGGCATGACCCTCACATTCTGGGTCCCTTTCCCCACCTTGTCCTCACACTGTGCTGACCTCCTCCCACGCATATGTGTCTCCGTGGTGCCTGCAGTGCTCCTTCACTCCTCCCTGGTGGATGTCTCCCTTATTCGACTGTCCAGAGTTTTCTCTTTACCTTTGGTCAGACTTGCAAAAGGAAATATTTTTATAAAAGACATTAAAGGTCAATTCTAGGTAATGCTACATAGTTATCAAAATTAACTTATTATTTTTATTTAAAAATAATGTTCCATGCGTTTGTATTCTCTATGGAATTAATGAAGGGCAGTCAAGGTTTTTAATGAAACTGACTTACTAAAATAGACTTTGCCCATTAAATTATTGGTAACATAGTTGTGAGTTTACATTTCTATTCATCTAACTATTTGCTCAGCAGTCTCTCTACCATGATGAGTAGAAAGAAAAGGTTTACTATGGAAGCGACACTAGAAAATACTAAGAGAATCTATCTTCCATTGGGGCTGATGTGATTTCACTGAAATACGGGTTTAAAGAGAAATATTCTGGAATCGTGGTCAGAAATACATTTCATATGTGTTAACTGTGAATCTCTAAAAGCTATAAAGTATACTGAATAGACAAAATTGGTATGATAAGTGGGTCCTGCAGCTGCACTGGCTTCACAAAGGCTTCGAATGTGTTGTTCTTGAAGACCAAATAAAAAAGCAATCCCCTCATCTTCCAAGGGCATGAGAATATATTTTTTCTTTTAATAATAGTCACAGATATGATCTTCGTTTTTTTTTCTTACAATACTTGAAACAATGAGCAGGCACTTCAACTTGAACACAGCTGTTCTGTTGATGAGGCACAAAAGAAGCCCAATAAAATTCTCAAAGCAAAACTGAAATTGTAATTATGTGAATTTTAGCTACTGGAATTATAAACACGGAGCTCCACAAGGAAAGATGTAAAGCTGCCAACTGCATTTTATGAAAACATTCACACATATCACAAAAGAAATTTACATTCTGTCACCCCTTCCCCTTTATTGGCATGCAGACCACCTCCCTGCTCTCTGCTGCTTTCTTTTTCTGGTTGAAGGTGGAGGTCAGGTGGTTGAAGTGGCTTTAATGATTATCTTTCATCTGTTCACAATGAACAGCTGTACTAAATTGTGCAACATTATTATGAATATGCATAAGCCACTGCTCAGCTCAGATTAAAAATGTAACTTTATCTTCATGACTGCTTCGGTGTTTACACAAAACTTTTTTAAGACATTTAAAAATGGTGTGAAACAGTTGTTGCAGCTTGATACTGTACAGACCAGTGTATTATTGTTACAGGACCTTTGAGATATATTTTCAGTTATTTCCAGTACACATTGGAAATTTTTGGCAACCTCTGATGAATGATATAGATATTTTTTCTTTTTAAAGTTTTTTTAAAACTCTATTTAGTCTTTTTTGTATGGTTACCCCTCAAAATGATTAATTGTACTGTTGGTTATTAATGATAGTCATTTGCCCTTGTCAGAGCTATGTGAAATACTGTGCTCTTTTTTCGCTTATTTCTCTTTATAAGGATGATATTAGAACTTTGTTATTTCTCATTAGTATTCACATTTTTATTCAACTTTTGGGTCTGCCCAACTATACATTTGTTGTATATTTCTAGTCATTTAAAATTCTTTTGAAAGTTTTAATTTTTGAAAATATTACCTCTCTGAATATTATTATTGCCTTAAATTTTAATTTGTTGTTTATGCTATAGCCTCAGATTTTTTTCATAAAAATATCCAAACAAAAAGAAAAATATGGGTTATCATTTGAATTTGGGGTCAGCATCTACTATTTAAACTAATGCTAAAAAGATATATCTTTTATGTATAGTTTTCTTATTTCTTGTGGATTCTGAATGCTAAAGGATGACTTGGAAGAAAAGTGAACACTTAAACTGTAAAAATTATTTTCATACCCATCATTAGGAATTTGAGGTGGCAAATGATATTGAATTATAATCAATATTTTAAAAATATTTTAATACTGATAACAAAAATTTCATTTAAAATATACTACTTGTGTGTCTCAAAATTATGAACTATCTGGAGTTAGAATTGTTTACCATGACTACATTTATTACTTACTTTTAAGGCTTGGATTGGATTCTTTTTGCAGTATTTAACAGTATTGGTCATTTATGCTTTTTGCCTCTTTCAAACTCTTGCTCCTACCTCTAGATCTGGTACTTTTTTCAAAGCAGTATCCCATGTCATTGCTAGTCTCTTAAAGATGTCAGAGTTTTACTCATGTTTGTATATATTCTTTTCTCACTAAGCTTTCTCTACCCTGCATACGTTTTCCCAATTTTTACCTGATGCTCAAGACTCACAGATCTCTGCCTTTGTTTGTCTCAGCTTTCTCCCCTGAACTCTAGAACCAGGTTATCAACTGCTGGAAATCTCTGCTGAGTCGTCCTTCAGATACTTTAAACTCAGCTTATCTAAAACAGAACTTACTATGTTTCATTTCTCCTATTCCAACCCGATCCCTGTGGAATAGGGATCCCATGCTTTGTTGCCTATGCTTTTGGTATCATATCTAAGAAATCATTGCAATCCAATGTCATGAAGCTTTTCCTCTATTGTTTTTTTGAGTTTTATAGTTTCGGATTTTATGTTTAGGTCTTTAATCCATTTTGAGTTCCTGTATGTAAATGGCATAAGGTAAGAGTCTAATTCATTCTTTTGCATGTGGATATCCAGTTTTCTCAACCCCATTGGTTGAAAAGATGATCCCAGTCCCATATGGTCTCACAACCATTTAAAAAAGCCAGGAACATTGACATTATTCTTTATATCCTGTCTTCCTTCTCACCTTATCTCTCACATTATCCAACAAGGCTTCTTAAATTTAGATTTTCAATACTTGTAGCAGATTGTCTTATTTAACATCCATTCCAACCCCCTTCAGTCTTGACTTTTCTTAATCTAGAAGCTGGAAAATAACAAAATTATATATTTCTAGACTTCTCTTGCAACTAGGTTTTTACATGTGACATAGATACCACCAAATAAGGAAGAGCTGACTGAGCAAGAAGAAGTAGTTGTGACACTCACCAAGCATCATATCTTCTGTCAAGCCTTGATTGTACCATATGATTATTCTGGACAGCTGAAGCACAGTCCCAAACATCAAAGGTTCCAAGGGAAGAAGAGTAATTGAACATTTTTTCTAATTGAATTGCCTTCAGTTTCCCTAGCCTGACAAATGCTCTATGATCATCAGCCTATCTACTATTATTTTCTATTAATCTTTCCATTACTCTGTACTATAAACAAATAAACAAAAAACCCCTTCTTATTGTTCATGCTTAAACCATAATTTCTTGTGGTCATGCTTTTACTCTGCATTTTCCTCTGCACAGGGTGCTAGGTTCACCTCTACAAATATAATCTTACTGTTCCTAGACCACTCAAATTCTATCACTTCTCTTATAATTGTATACATTGGAATTCATTTATTTATATGAAGATGTTTTCTGTTGTATTTATTTATTTATTTACTTACTTATTTATTATTGTATGTTTTCCCATCGCCATTTGCTCCCCTTATACCCTCCTCTCCCCCAGCAATCACCACACTGTTGTCCATGTCCATGAGTCCTTTTTCCTTTTTGCTCAATGCCTCCACCCCCTTCCCTCCCCTGAACTTAGCTGTCATCCTGCTTTCCATCTATGAGTCTGTCCCCATTTTGTTCAGTTTGTTCATTAGATTTCACACATGAGTGAAATCATAATGTATTTGTTTTTCTGTGACTGACTTATTTCACTTAGCATAATGTTCTCCAGCACCTGTTCTACTATTTTATAATTTTCTATAAGAAACAGTTTATATTATTCTTTGTATCACCATGTGTCAACATGAGTCTTTGGACCTTTGATATTTAAATATTTTGAATGAAAATTTTTGATTAAGGATTACTGAGATATGAATGTAATTGTTTGCCAACATTTTATATTGTGATAAAATACATGTAACTAAATAATACCTCTCCATTTTCCTTCCCCCCAGACCCTGGAAGTGACCATTCTACTTTCTGTCTCTGAATTTGACTGCTCTAGATACCTCACATGAGTGGAAATACACAGTATTTTTCTTTTTGTGACTGACTTATTTTACTTAGCATAATGTCCTCAAGGTTCATCCATGTTATAGTACATGTTAGAATTTCCTTCTCTTTCAAGGCTGAAAAATATTCCATTGTAGGTATAGACCACATCTTTTTTATGTATTCATCCATTAAAAGACACATGGGTCACTTCCAATTGTGAATATCATGGCATGAATATGGGTGTACAGATATCTGTTCAAGTCCCTGCTTTTAATTATTTTGGGCATACACCCAGAATTGGAATTGCTGGGTCATATGGTACTCCTATGTTCTGAGGAACTGCTTTACTGCTTTCAGCATTGACTTTACCAATTTACATTTCTATAAGCAATGCATTAATTTCTTTACATCTTTGTCAACAGTTATTATTATCTGTTTGTTTGCTTTTGATAGTAGCCATACAAATAATGTGAAGTGAATATCTCCTTGTTTATTTGATTTACATTGCCCTAATGATTAGGGATCCTAAACATCTTTTAATATGCCATTTGTAAGTCTTCTCTGGAAAAATGTTTGATTCAGCTCTTTGCTTTATTTGTTATTTGTGTTGTGTGTGTGTTTTGCTGTTGAGTTGTAGAAGTTAGTTTATATATTTTCAATATTACCCCCTTATCAGATACATGATTTGAACATATTTTCTTCCATTTGATGTGCTTTCTTTCACTCTGTTAATAATGCCCTTTGATGCACAAAATTTTGCAATTTTGATAAAATTCAATTTATTTGAGTTTCTTTTGTTGCCTATGCTTTTGCTATCATATTTAAGAAATCATTACAATCCAATGTCATGAAGCTTTTCCTCTATTGTTTGTTCTGACAGTTTTATAGTTTTGGATTTTATGTTTAGGTCTGTAATCTACTTTGAGTTTCTTTGTGTAAATGATATAAGGTAAGAATCTAACTCATTCTTTCGCATATAGATATCCAGTTTTCTCAACATCCCTGGTTGAAAAGATTATCCTTTCCCTCATGGAATAGTCGTGGCTTCCTTGCTGAAAATTATTTGAATATACATATGATGGTTTATTTCTGGCCTCTGTATTCCATTCCATTGGTCTATATGTCTGTATTTAAGCTTGTACCACACTGTTTGATTACTTTGTAGTGAGTTTTACAATCAGGATATGCGAGACCTCTAACTTTGTTCTTTTTAAATATTATTTTGGCTATTCAAGGTCCATTGAGAATCCATATGAATTTTTGTTATCCACCACACTTTTTTGTCTTTTCATTGCTTACACATACAAATGGCCATATGAATAAAAATATTATTCCATCAATTTTTTAGTGCAGGAGAATATTGCTTTTCTAAAAGTAGTAGTAGTACTTGAAGCATTAGATTACAAAAAAAGACAGTATTATCTGATGGAAACAACCCTGGCATAGCAGTTGAGAAGTTGAGAGACTTTAGTTCTAACCTCTAACTATGTGGTCATCAGCACGCTATTTAATCCTTCTGGTCCTCAGTTTCTTCATTCTTATACTAAATGTATTGAAATGGATTATCTCTAAGATGTGTTCCAACTCTAAAATTTTATGAAAAACATAATCTTTGGAAACCCTTCATAATAGTATTTTAGTCCCTTTCCCTACTGACTCCTATCTAATATGATTATGAAAAATAGCCCTTCTCTCTCCTGAATGTGTATTATGTGTATCCCTTCCTGTGTCAGAGAGAAATCCCTCATGTGAATTCTGTATATGCATATGTTTGTTAATGTTCTATCAACCAGTAGATAGACCTATGAGGTGGAAGTTTAACTAAGGATGAGAGACAAGTTGTACCCAGGTACACAGAGAGGAGGCATGAGTCAGGTAAACCACATAAATCACAAGGAATTAGCACCAGAGGAAAAACATTGTGAGAGGCCAATGAAGTAAAGGAGGTAAAAACCCTGTAGAACTAGAAAGTGAGGGAGTAAAATACTGGAAACTTGGGCAGCAGAAGATATTTCTTTTGTGGAGAGTGATCTTCATCAATTTACATATAAATTATAGAATACATATAATAAAAATCACCCAGTTGAAGTTTACAGTCTATTTAGCCATATAACCACCATTCTAATCAAGATATATAACATTTTCATCACTCCCCAAAGCTCCCCTATGCCTCTCTGAAATTAACCCTCCCACAGCTCCAGGCAAACACGAATTAGCTATGATCTGAATGCAATGTTTTTATTATATTTATTGATTACACTATTACAGTTGTTCCAATTTTCCCCCTTTGCCCCCTTCTACCCAGTACCCCCTACTCCCTCAAGCAATACCCACACCTCTGTTCATCACCATGGATTATGCATATATGTTCTTTGGTTACTCCATTTCCTCTACTGTGCTTTTCACCTCCATGGACATTCTGTAACTACCAATTTGCACTTTTTAATTCCCTCATCTCTTCACCAGTCCCTTATACCCTCTCCTGTCTGGCAATCATCAAATCACTCTTCATTACCATGATCCATGATTCTGTCTCTGCTCATGTTTGCTTAGTTTGTTTTATAGATTCCATTGTTGATAGATATGTATCTATTACCATTTTGTTTTTCATAGTATTGATCTTCTTCTTCTTAAATAAGTCCCTTTAACATTTCATATAATAATGGTTTGGTGATGACAAACTCCTTCGGTTTCTTCTTATCTGAGAAGTGCTTTATCTGCCCTTCCTTTCTAAATGATAGCTTGGCTGGATAGAGCAATCTTGCCTATAGGTCCCCACTTTTCTTGACTTCGAATATTTTTTGCCAGTCCCTTCTAGTCTGCAAAGTTTCTTTTCAGAAATCAGCTGACTGTCTTATGGGAACTCCCCTGTAGGTAACTAACTGCTTTTCTCTTGTTGCTTTTAAGATTCTCTCTTTATCTTTAACCTTTGGCATTTGAATTATGATGGTTGCCAAAATGAGGAGACAAAGAAACAAGACCCAAATGAAAGAACAGATCAAAACTCCAGAAAAAAATAAAAACAACTAAACAAAATGGAGAAAAGCAATCTATCAGGTGCAAAGTTCAAAACACTGGTTATAGTGATGCTCAAGGAACTTAGTGAGGACCTCAAAAGCAAAAACAATCCAGGGAGAAACAAAGAATGCACTAATTGAAATAATGAGTTTATAGGAAAACAATAATAGAGTGAATGAAGCTGAGAATCAAGTCAATGATTTGGAACACAAGGAAGCAGAAAACAACCAATCAGAAGAGCAGAAGGAAAAAGAATCCAAAAAGTGAGGATAGTGTAAGGAGCCTCTGGGACGACTTCAAGCATTCCAACATTCACATCACAGGGGTACCAGAAGGAGAAGAGAAAGAGCAAGAAACTGGAAATCTATTTGAAAAAAATAATGAAAGGAAAATTCCTTAATGTGGAGCAGGAAATAGACATGCAAGTCCAGGAAGCAGAGAAAGTCCCAACCAGGTGGATGTAATGAAGTCCACTCCAAGACACATCATAATTAAAATGCCAGAGGTTAAGGACATTTTTATTCATTCTTTGCAATAGGACTACCCACTACTTTAGTTACCCAGGGACCTACAGATAGAGAGGTGAAGAAAAAGAAAGAAATATTTCTAAAGCAGTCAAAGAGAAGAGGGAATCATAAAAACAGAATAAAATTAGAAAGAGAATGTAATGTAGCATAGGATTAGCCAAAAGTTATTTAGTGGAGGCCAAAATGTGTAAAATGCTAAGTGTGATCCTGACCAGTCACTACCAAATATTTTGTAAAATTCCCTAAGCTTGTGAATGACTTGTGTGAGAAAAATTTGGTCTGGGAACAGAGAAAGGGCTAATTTTCATGCCCATATCCATGTAGTCAAATATAGATGCAGCCCCTGATAGTTCAAGAACCTGGAGAATGTTAGCCCACCAGAACTTCCCACAATTTTCAGGAAGACCCTGGAAATTTATAACCTCAGAAACTAGTGGATAATAACCATACAAGGTGGTAATGGAATACATATGAAGGAGAAAAAAAGCCATTAGCTTTTTTTTGTTTAAATAATTTGTCCAAATTTACTCAGTTAATAAATGGCAGGATCAAAAATGTAACTGCCTTATGACCCAGTGATTCCACTTCTGGGAATTTATCTGAAGAAACCCAAAACACTAATTCAAAAGAATTTAAGCACTCTTATGTTCATTGCAGCATTATTTACAATAGTCAAGATTTGGAAGCAGCTCAGTTGTCCATCAATAGATACGTGGATGAAACAACTATGGTACATTTGCACAATGGAATACTTCTTGTCTGTAAAAAAGAACAAAATTTTACCCTTTTTGAGAGCATGGATGGACCTGGAGAACATTACACTAAGTTCAATAAGCCAGTCCTAGAAAGACAAATACCACATGATTTCACTCATGTGTGGAATCTAATGAACAGGTTGGATTAACAAGCAAAAATTAGACTGACTCATATACACAGAGCAAGCTGACAGCTCTGGAAGTGGGATTTGGAGTAGAGAAATCAAATGAAAAAAAAAGGACTCATGGACATGGACAACAGTGTGGTGATTGCGGGGGGTGGGGGGTGGAGGTGGAAGAGGGTATAAGGGGTATAAATGGTAATGGAAAAAATACAATTAGAAATGGCATGATTATAAATGAAGAGCCATTAGCTTAGCTTTTTGAATGGGCTGAATTCAATGGGTTATACCAAAAATATTAACCTTATTTTTCTCCAACTGCTTTCAAATTTGTTCTGTGGAATCTACCTTCCTTTTCCTTGGACAATATTGCAAGCATAATTTTCTATTTTCTTTTTTATCTATGAAAAATAATCTCATGGTAATTCAAATTCACTTTCAGTTTTTAAAAGTCCAATCTGGTCTAAATCAAATCTTAGTCCATGTACAATTATTATTATCAGATAAGGTCTCACCTTACATGTGAAGTAAGATGAGGTCTGTTTTGTTGTTTATGTTACATCACTTTGAACATGCTTTCCTCTGCATCTGGTTGTTCATGTTGGAGAAAGAAGAGAGATTAGAGAAGGTGGGGAGGATAGTCTTATGTGATTGGTGCTATTATGTTCAGCATCAATTTCAACCAATTCTTTTGGTTATGAATAGTGTCCTAAAGAAGATCTTCCAATTAAAATATGCCACTGGGCTCTTCAGAGGACCTTCTACCACTCACCCCAACCACAGGAATACCCACTATACTGTGTCCTTATAGAAGTGATGCAATTTCTAGTTAATCTCTTTGCTACTCCAGTTCAGTTTCTTTCTCTAGCTATACAATGTACCAGACATAAAGGGGAAAAAAATCAACCATTAGCTAACATTGTGACACTGAGAAGTCACTAAATCACTGAAATTCCCATTTGTAAACTTGGAATTGTACCCTCCATTTAGATACAATAATTTAAGATATATACAGTGCTTAGAATAGTGCATGCGATATTGTCTATTATCTTTGAACTGAGTTCTGCTTGTCATCAATAAACAGTTCTCTTATGTAGATAACAAGAGAAAGCAATTCTCAAACCTTCACCTGACAACTTGAACCTCTACAACTGACGCATTCTTGTCCTGCCAAATGCAAAAATGAAATTTGCCCCACTAATGATCATTATCTTCTGGATTACTTTCTTGTATCACTTCAGCTATCTTCCCAACCCAAGGCAAAGACAAAGCTCTTTGTAATCCTATAACTTTTCCTCTTCATGACTCTTTAGCCTTCTCTTAGCAGGGTGAAGAAGAGAGTTAAGTAGCATTTGTCCAATTATTCGCTAAATCCTAGTGTCTAGCATTTCTCTTTAGAATGTGGGAACACTTGTTCAACTGTTATTATTATCACTGCCATGTCTTTAGCCAGATTCTGAGATAACAGATATAAAATTTTCTTTAATATTTATTTAATATTGATCTATTTAGGAGTACAATTTTCAAAATAGAAATTATAGAACAAGGAGTCATGTTAATCCTTGGGTGGTAACAACCGTCCGACTCATAGGTCCCTTGGTTCTATCACAAGCAGCAGGTTGATTCTTGAAGGTTTTATTTTTCATTCTAAAGTCATTAATCTCATTATTGTGCTTAGAAATTGCTTACTTTTTTTACATTCAACTCCATGAACTTGATTTATTTGGGGACATTGTTGGAAAGCAGGGCGGAAAGGAAATGGAGCTTATTTCCTAGACATCTCTCCCACATTTTCACAGCCGTCAGGGAGATTTTTAAGAGATACTCAAAATCATTTGAAAATGAGCTTTAAATATTTAAGTGTGAAAGTTTCAGAAACACATATATTTAATTTTAATTTAAAACATAGCACTTTAAAAGTGGAAGCAAGTTGTCTGTCTGAAAAAGGTCATATTGAAATTGTTAACATTCTTTGTTTACACCAAATAGTTGGAGTAAACAAAGAAGGAGTAAACAAACCCCATCTGTTGAACAGGCTTCTTCTACCCACATTTCTGATTTATTTCTTGCCTAATTGCAATGAAAATTAAGGGAAATAAGTGCTATCTCTTTTAAAGTGTAATGTTCCTTAAGATCCTTTAACTATTCACAGATTTCTTGCTACAATTTATTGTACTTTGATTTTTTGGCTGAAGAAGTGAATATGTCAACTTGCCCTTGAAAATGCATTAGTTTTGGCTCCCGCTTACGAACATCTGTCGTGTCTTTGGTGAGTAAAACACGTTGACAGAGTTGTAAAGACTTCAGGTTGCGGTGATTTTTGGAGCACTGTGAATGAATAATCCACGCTGATAGACTCAGTCCCTTGTTTTATGATTTCAGTTCTTGATTAAAGTACATTTGCATGAGACAGCCAGAGAATCACAGCTTTATCAGATGTTAACAATTTAACAGGTATAACTTTTATTCCAAATAAAAGTGAAAAAATATAAGGGACAACAATGTGAAACAGAAAGGGTTAGCAGAAAAGAAAGTATGGAGGAAGCTCAATTTTAACCTGAGAGTTTCTCTCCAGTTTTCAGGAGACTACCCCTGACGTGAAGTCAGTGTTTCATGAATAGCTAATGAAGGCCTCAAGGATAGGATTTGCATAAATTCTTAATAGTATTACAACTATCAAATGTGGAATTCAGAATTCAATCTCTTGTCAAAAATATCTAATATGAGCTATAAGCATGGGAACGAATTATTGTACTTAACCTCATATACATAATGAAAGTTTATTAAATTGCTTTGTTATATATAGTCAAAGACTGTTTTCTTGCAGTATGAATTGTTTAATTTACATGATACATGTGCCTTGCTAATTATTACAATAATTAATATTATTGAGCATTTCCTATTTGCCCATTTTATCCTTGGAATCCTCCCTCCCAACAACCCTATGATTTAGCTATTCTTATTCCCATTTTATAGATTAGGAAACTAAAGCACAAGGACCTTAAGTAATATGCCCCAAATCACACTTGTAGCTAGTGACAGAGCTTGTCAATCTCATTTTGAAGTCCATGTTTCAGCTCTCAAAATTGTGCCTAACTCTTTTATTTTAAAAGGCCTGAAATATTACTAACATTATATATTCTTAAGAATAATACAATTTTAATGATAGAAAAGAAGCAGTGATTTCTATTGAACAGCATATACTATTTGTTGTTTGATTTTGATAGTTTGTGATGGGGTAAATGAGATATTTGGCAGATTCCAAAATCCTCTATAAGATATTTAATCATAAGGACATTAACCAAATTGTACTGAGCCCAGACTAAATGCTAAGCACTGTGCATTCTATGTGCATAACACATTTAATTTTTGTAGCAACCTTTCCATCACCTCCATCACATATATAAGAGAACTGAGATTTTTGAAGGTTAAGTTCCTGTCCCAAAGGTCACATTTTCACTGCTTTTGAGCCAGATATGCCCCACCCTTTATTTTAAGACTCCAAGGTCACATTTTATGTATATCACTTAAATTTCATTTTTCAAGTTTCACCCTATCAATTCTGACCCATTGGGATTCCTCCAATTTTGTTTCTACCACATGTTTCTGCTAGTGCTCGAAGCCTGCCATTGGATAATAACTCCGCTGTCATCGTCCCAGTTGTTGATAGGAATGCTGAACATACGGTTACCAAGCACAGAGCCCTGAGCTCCTCTGCCAGAGACCCCTCCCTATATTGAATCAATTCATCCTTCAGCAGTCTACGAGGACTGCTGATTTACAGGTTGTGAATTACCTCTCATTTAGCTCATTTTTCTTCATCTGGTCCACAGATTTTATTAAATTCTTTCTCCTCCACTGGTGTATGTCAAATTCTTTCTCCTCCACCTCTATCTCAAAGACAGTATAAGAATGACTTTTCTACTATGGGTTGATATGCTAATGGTGGTGGGAAGAATATAAGGTAAATATGAAGCTTCTATAAACTATGTTTTGTGGATTTACAAAGGTAAAATATATCTCAAAGGATCTCACAATACATTCTTCTCCATACTGATAGCTTAATAATGCATCATTCAATTCTTTTTTAAAATTAAATTTATAAGGCAATGTTGGTTAATAAAATTATATAAGGTTCAAGTATACAATTCTATGATAAGGGGGTCACATATATGGTGATAACAGATTTGACTTTGGGTGTTAAATATACAATGCAATATACTGATGATGTGACATTCAATTATTAAATTATCCATAGGTCTTCATGCTTCTTAGTAATGCAATCCAATACTGGATATCTAAATTTTCATAAAGTCAAAAGTCCTACAGAAGTTCCCCTTGAATATTCAATTTAAATTTTTCTTATTCTCTCAGTACCAAGATATGTTTAATATGAGAGATTGATATTTATTTTATAACACAAAACTTAGAGATATACCTGGAAAATCTCTAGTTTCTTTCAACTAACCTAGTATGGATCTGTCAATATTGAATTTAATGAAATATCTATTGAAAATATTTGTGTTTTTTTAGCTTAACTTCTAAAGTTAATAAATTCTAGTTTACTACTTCTTAAAGTAAGTGTTTTAGTTGTATTTTATAATTTTGGTCTTGCAAAGTAGGAACAGCACAAAATTTTTGACCGGTTAATTGGGTACATGCTACTTACACTGTGCCTTACTCAAGTGTATGCTTAATAAATATTTGTTTGAAGAGCCTTTGTGTTATCACAGAATCTAGTGCACTTTCTTTTCTCCACTATAAAAAATTACACATTAGTTCTAGCATCTTAATATTTGACAGGTAAATACATTTTTACAAGCTTTAGAATGTCATAGACTTGAATCCCAATTATTTTTAAATATCACTTTCTAAATTGGAGTCCTAGTCATTTCATTTCAAATATATTTTTATGAGAGCTACATGTCGTCCTTGTTAATTGCAGTTGTTCGTTTTTGAGTCTTTGTCAGATGGCTTATAATGCTCCTGTTCTACAACTAATGAATCAGACCATAAGCTCCTAGGTATACATGGCTATTATTCATTGTTCAAGTCCATCTTAAGAATTTTTTTGTCTGTTTTGTCATTTACCCCAATATGTCTATTTTTCAATCTTTCTAACTATTATATTCTGATTTAGTTCAATAGAATCAGTGTCATTAATATCATCTAAACTAGACACCTTCTGTTACAAATGAATTTCATTTTTCTTATTTTTTACCTGATGGATTAGGTTTAGTCACTATTTGTCTGGACTGCTAGTCCCTTACATCATTAAAAATTTTATTATAATCACATTCACACTTTTTCTGAGTAAGTAAAAGTACATCCTTCTGTAGATTCTATAATGTTTGTTTCCACAGTCTCAAAACTTTTCCATTGAAACCTAGATTCAGGCATATGTATTATGCTTGTTCTAATTTAAAGTCTTGAAAATTTTTAAAAATAAACAGAAATGGTAAAATACTAAATTTCACACAAACAGTACAATTATATTAAATGTATTATTTCTGTGATTATATATCATTTAAAGTATAATAGAAAATTACTTAAATTTTGCATTTGAATGTTGCTTTATCAAGGCAACAAACAGAATTTTTTTTCTCTAAACCAGAATTAAACACTCTATGCAACACTATTGTCCATTAAAATTTTTCAGATAAAAGACACTTTGGAACTGCCCCACACATTTACCTAAACATTTCTCTGGAGTTTTCATCAGGTACTCTAAGAAGCTCTTGTTCAGCGAATGAGTTTCCAGACTGTTATTAAATTTAGGTTACTAGTTTCTCAGATTTGGTTTGAGATCTCTGAGGGAACAAACCCAGAGCTTCACCATTAGCTACCCAGTGCATAATGTCTCCATTCAAAACAATGAGGAGGGAAATATGACCCCATGCTTGGGAATTGAAATCTTGCCAATTGCACTGAAGTGTTACATTCATTATGTCATACCACACACATCTGATAAGGGAAGACATAATGCTGTTGGATAGGTTCTTGTATACAAGAACTCTATAGGTCAAGTAAAGAGCTGTTTTTCATTTAATAAATGAACTATGCAGGTGCTAATTTGGACCATATGTAGGACAATGCAGAAATATGTTAGTCCACAGTGGAATGGTAGCATGTGTGTGTGAGTTGATATTAAGGGGAATTTTTTGATTAATTAAGGTGCCTGTGCTCTGGTTAATTTAAACCATAGAAATCAATTGACATAACTTTGTATAAAATAAGGCTTGCAGAAAACTGTCATAATGCTAAAATTTTTTCTGTTTCTTCTCTTCACACACCCTGACTTTTTGAAGCTCCCGGTGGACCAGTTCATCTGAGAGAAAACATATTGGACACTGGGAAAGGCCAAATGAGAACTGTGGCAGCACTTGACTCCCTCATTAAATATGCCTGCCATGGGATCTACATAGTGGATCTGGCACAAGTAATACTGAGTGATTCAGGTTCTTAATATTTTTCATCTTCTTGTGGGAACAAAGTTTTTAAAAAAGACCCCAGAGGTAACACGCTAAGAACCATTTTCACAATTTAATTGCAAATTTGCACTAACCAACTAAGTATAGCCTACAGGTTGAGGATTAACTAAATCCATGAGAATTTTGATGGAAATTTCGTTTCAGTGCTTTGGAATCAACCCCTAAGAGAACTTTTTACATTGTTATCCTGTCTGGTGAAATCCACAGTTTGCAACCTTCTGCCTTCCAGTTACACATGTGACTCTCTTGCTCTTTGTGCATTCCTTTTGCTCCCTTTTGAGTCTGTTCTAAAAACGCTTTTATTTGCATTACAAATATTATTCCCTTCTTAAAAATTCATTAGAGCTAAGTAATTCTTACCTCATTATAATCCAACCAATGCACGTGAAGAAGAATTTTTCACCCTCCTGGATGTGGAAATGCTGCCCCAGCTCTCATTGTTCTGTTTGCCTGCGAAGAGCTACTGCAGCGTTCCTTGTGCTGTGGCAACACGTGGATGCTGTTTCTCCTTCTGAGGAGGAACAAGATTTCCAGAGAATATCATTGTTAATCATGTGTCTGGCATTTAACCAGGATGTGCCATTGCTGAGCTTAGATTTTTACTGTGATATGAAGCATGTGCCCTGCAAATGAAAATATGGACAGATTTTCTCCAAAGATACATGCGAAACTTATTTCCACCATACAATGCAGTGATCTGAAGACCATGTTCATGGTATAACATTTGTGGTCCACTTTTACGCTTTCTTTTTAAAAAAAATTTTTTTACTATTGTTCAGTTACAGTTGTCCCCATTTTCCCCCATTACTTTCCCCTGCCCTACCCACCCTCACCTCCCAATTTCAATCCCCCCATTGTCTTTGTCCATGTACATGTTCCTTCTCTTGACCCTTCTCCTTCTTTCCCCTGTAATCCCCCACCCTGCTCCCCTCTGGTTACTTTCAATTATTATTTATTTCCATGTCTCTTGTTCTATTTTGCTCACTTGTTTGTTTTGTTGATTAGGTTCCACTTATAGGTGATATCATATGCATTTTTCCTTCACCACCTGACATTTCACTTAGCATAATACTTTCCAGTTCCATCCATGCTGTCACAAAGGGTAGGAATTCCTTCTTTCTTTCTGCTGCATAGTAGTTCATTGTGTAAATATACCATAGTTTTTTGATCCATTCATTTACTGATGGACACTTAGGCTGTTTCCAGCTCTTGGCTATTGTAAATAACACTATGAACATTGGGGTGCATAGGTTCTTTTGAATTGGTGTTTCAGGATTCTTAGGGTATAATCCAAAAGTGGAATTGCTGGGTCAAAAGGCAATTTGATCTTTAGTTTTTTGAGGAAATCCCATATTGTTTTCCCCAGTGGCTGCACTAGTCTGCATTCCCACCAACAGTGTACTGGGGTTCCCTTTTCTCCACAACCTCACCAGCTCTTGCTATTTGTTGATTTCTTTATGATGGTCATTCTGACCAGTGTGAAGTGGTATCTCATTGTGGTTTTAATTTGCATCTCTCTGATGGCTAGTGATGCTGAGCATCCTTTCATATGTCTCTGGGCCCTCTGTATGTCCTTCTAGGAGGAGTTCAGGTCCTTTGCCCATTTTTTAATTGGATTACATCTACCTGGTGTGGAGTTGTATGAGATCTTTTTGAATTTTGGAGATCAAACCCTTGTCTGAGGTATTAATTGCAAATATATTGTCCCATACAGTTGGTTCCCTTATCATTTTGCTGATGTTTTCCTTAGCCATGCAAAAGCTTTTTAATCGGATGAAGTACCATTTGTTTATTCTTTCCTTTATGTCCCTTGCTCTAGGGGACATATCAGTGAAAATATTGCTGCATGAAATATCTGAGATTTTCCTGCCTACATTCTCCTCTATGACTTTTATGGTGTCATGACTTATATTTAAATCTTTTATCCATCTTGAGTTTATTTTTGTGTATGGTATAAGTTGGTGATTGAGTTTCATTTGTTTGCATGTAGCTGTCCAAATCACCCAACACCATTTTTGAAGAGGCTGCTTTCACTCCATTTTATGCTCCTGCTCCCTCTTTGTTGAATATTAATTGACTGTAGAGACTTGGGTTTATTTCTGGGCTCTCTGTTCTGTTCTGTTGATCTATGTGTCTGTTCTTATGCTAGTACCAGACTGTTTTGATTACAGTGACCTTGTAATATAGTTTGATATCAGTTAGCATGATTCCTCCAAACTTGTTCTTAAGTTCATTGTTGCTATTTGGGGACTTTTGTGGTTCCATGTGAATTTTGGAAATATTTGTATTAGTTCTATGACATATACCATTGGTATCTTGATAGGGATTGCATTGAATCTATAGATTGCTTTGGGAGGTAGGGACATTTTAATGATGCTAGTCCTTTTTTCTATGAACATGGTATATGCTTCCATTTATTTGTATCTTGTTCATTTTCTTTCTACAGTATCTTATAATTTTCTGAGTACAGTTCCTTTACATCCTTGGTTAAATTTATTCTTAGGTGTTTTATTCTTTTTGAAATAATTATGAAATGAGTTGTTTTTTTAGTTTCTATTTCTGATAATTCATTTTCGGTGTACAAAAATGCAACTGATTTCTGGATATTTATTTTGTATTCCGATACTTCACTGAATTAATCAGCTCTAGTGGTTTTCTAGGTGGAATCTTTAGGGTTATCTAGATGTAATATTATATCACTTGAAAATAATGACAGTTTTAGTTCTTTCATTTTAATTTGGATTCCTTTTCATTTCTTCTACTTGTCTGATTGCTGTTGCTAGCATGTCCAGTACTATGTTGAATAAGAGTGATGAAAGTGGACATTCCTGTCTTGTTCTCAATTTTAAGGAAAATGCTGTAGTTTTTACTCATTGAGTATGATGTTGGTTGCAGGTTTGTCATGTATGACCTTTATTACGTTGAAGTATTCTTCCTCTTTTCCCATTTTGCTGAGAGTTTTTATCATAAATAGTTGCTGGATTTTGTAAAATGCTGTTTCCGTATCTGTTAATATAATCGTGTGGTTTTCTCCTTCATTTTGTTTATGTGG
Source organism: Trachops cirrhosus (assembly GCA_028533065.1). NCBI lineage: Eukaryota > Metazoa > Chordata > Mammalia > Chiroptera > Phyllostomidae > Trachops > Trachops cirrhosus. Next base: position 45,779,225 of record CM052538.1, read on the forward strand.
TGTATCACTTTTATTGGTCTGCAAATGTTGCACCAAACTTGCATCCCTGGAATGAATCCTACTTAATCATGGTGTGTGATCTTTCTAATGTATTGCTGGATCCAGATTGCTAATATTTTGTTGAGGATTTTAGCATCTATGTTCATTAGGGATATTGGCCTATAATTTTCTTTCTTGGTAGTGTCTTTATCTGGTTTTGGAATTAGGATAACAGTGGCCTCATAAAATGAGCTTGCAAGTCTTCCCATCTCTTGAATTATTTTGAATAGTTTGAGAAAGGTAGGTGTTAGTTCTTTTTTGAGTGTTGGTAATATTGGCCTGTAAAACTATCCAGTCTATGACTTTTTTTTGTTGGAAGTTTTGATTACTGCTTCAATTTCAGTAGTTGTAACCGATCTATTCAGATTCTCTAATTCTTCTGATTCAATTTCAGAAGGTTGTATGTTTTTAGGAATTTAATCATTTTGTTCTGAATGTCCAATTTGTTGTCAAATAGTTGTTTGTAATATTTTCTTACAATACTTTGTATTTCTTTTCTGTCAGTTGTTACTTCTCCTCTTTCATTTGTGATTTATTTATTTGTGTCTTCTCTTTTTCTTGATGAGTCTGGTTAAAGCTTTATCAATCTTGTTTACCTTTTCAAAGAACCAGCTTTTGGTTTCAGGGACCTTTTTTTTTTTTTTTTGGACTCTACTTCATTTATTGCTGCCCTGATCTTTATTATTTCCTCCCTCCTACTCACTTTGGGCTTTGTTTGCTGGGTTTTTTCCAAGTTACTTTAAGTGTAAAGTTGGATTGTTTATTTGAGCTTTTCCTTGTTTCTTGAGATAGGCCTATAATGTTATGAATTTCCCTTTTAGGACTGCTTTCAGTGCATCCCATAGATTTTGGGTTGTTGTGGTCTTGTTTTAATTTGTTTCAAGGTATCTTTTGATTTCCTCATTGATCTCATTGTTAACACTTTCATTGTTTAGTAACATGTTATTTAGCCTCCATGTCTTTATGTATTTTTTTCTTGTGATTGACTTCTGGTTTCATAGCATTATGTTCAGAGAAGATGTTTGATATGATTTCAATCTTCTTAAGTTTATTGAGACTTTTTTGTGTTTTAACATGTGATTTGTCCCAGAAAACATTCCACATTCACTTGAATATAATATACTGCTGCTTTGGGGTGAAATGTTCTAAATGCATCAATTAAATCCATTTGATCTAGTATGTCCTTTAAGGTATTTTGTTGATTTTTTGCCCAGAGGATCTATCCTTTGAAGTCAGTGAGGTGTTAAAAGTCCTCTACTATGACTATAAATCTCTCCCTTTATGTCCATCAAGATTTGCTTTATATATTTAGGTGCTCCTATGTTGGGGACATAAATGTTTACAAGGGTTATATCCTCTCATTGGGTTGCTTCCTTTATCATTAGGTAGTGTCCTTCTTTGTCTCTTACTATAGTTTTTATTTTAAAGTCTATTTTGTTAAATATTAAGTATTACTACCCCAGCTTGTTTTTTTTTAATTTCCATTCTTATAAACTATCTTTTTTCCATTCCTTTACTGTTAGTCTGTGCATATCTTTTGTTCTGAGTTGGGTCTCTTGTAGACAGCATATATATGGGTCTTGTTTTCTTACCTATTCAGCTGCCTGTCTTTTGATTGGAGCATTTAAATCATTTACATTTAAAGTGATTATTAATGAGGATGTATTTATTGCCATTTTATTATTTTAACTATGTTTAACTCTCCTTCTCCTCTTCTTCTTCCTCCTCCTCCTTCTTCTGATATTATTGCTCAACTCATATCTAACCTGTGCTTGCCTATTTCCATTTGTCTGGAACATGCTTCTCCATCCTATCTATTTATTAAAGCCCCATATTTTTCACATTCCCAACTGAAACATCAGCTCCACCACCCATGATTTCCTCAGCCTCAGAACTGTTGAAATTAGTTATTTTAGAATCTCATAATTTTTATACCTAACAGGAGCTTTGTAAATGCTCTCTCTTAATATCTCTGTTCACACATAAGATGAATTATACCTATGGAAGATAAAATTCTTAGCTTGTTATTGCAGAAAGCTTTAAAGATTCTCAGAGAGGGGATTTACCCTGAAGTGAGGCATCACTACTATAAATTCTTTGATATCAGAGTTTTGGGCTTATATCTGTAACCTAGAAAGTATGCAATGTGCACTTTTTAAATAATTTGATGATGACATCATCATCATATTTATATGGTAGAATATGGGAATCAATTTTGGCCATCTAAAGGCTATCCAACACATAGAGTATTAGCTTTCATTATTAGAAACTTTGCAAAAAATAATTTGTAAAATTCATTCATTTAACTCAGTAGATTATTGTCCTTATAAGCATCATAAACAGCTAAATTTAGTTACAGAGGAAAGCATTCCTAGTGTGTCACTGACTATTATTTATAGACAAAATTATAAAAACCTCTTATTTGAAAATTTATTATGAATAAAACTGTCACTGACCTCACAACTGTGGTGTTTCTGCCTAACCACTTAGTAACGGAAATGCAATACTTAAGTTCTGAAAATCACACGTGGAGTACATTCTTTGGAATCTTCTTTGTTTGATCACTGCTGAACAACACACAAAGCTTTGTATTTTTTCACCTGAATAAATAGTGCTCTGCATTTCACCCTTTGAGGTCAATACATACATCTCACAAGAGAGGAGTTCTTCAGCGCTTTTTCTGAAGATCCCTATGAAAAGCAAAAAGTTCAGCACTCATGCCACCTGATTAAGAGTGGATGACTGCTTTTTTTAATTTTTTTTTAATTTTGCAATGCCAGATGCTGGTTACCAGTAGTTTTATGTATGGTAATGTTTTCTCATCAGAAAAGAACAGTGTATATCTCTGTGCTGGTCTTAATTTTGATTACCAACATGGTTTCAAAGCAGATAACTTGTCAGATATGCTCAGTTTTTAAATTTTATTGTAACATGTAATAGGTGTACAGAATAGTTGCTATTATCTGCAACGTGTTTGTGAATTCAATTATTACCATACTTGCCAGAATAAAATGGTATTTAATTGATATTTTGAATTTTTACTTGGCAATAGCTCTTTCAAAAGTTTCAGCTTTTAATAAGTATCATTGTATTTATCATTTATAAATGTCAAGTGGGTGTAGAAAGCATGTTTACTAATCTTAACAATATCTTAGTTTATTTGCAACATGTATTTACACAAAATTGTTTTAATTGTGTCTTGAATTTAACTCTTTTAAAAATAAAGTAAAAGAACTGTGATTCAATTATTCAGAAAAAAATATTATAAGTTTTAGAGTCAAAATCAGAAATGAAAACTTCATTCGCATAACCTGAGTCTCCAAAACTTGACATTTTGTTAGGTGCAAGGGCCAGATTTGGGGGCTAAAATTGTTCCAGTGGTGACCAGATCATTAAGGTTTTCTCACAAACCCTATGCACTCTGCAGCATTTGGATATGTCTTACAGTAGCATCATTAAAATAAACTAACTGCACACTTAGATGTGATGAAAGTTAAATTAATACAAACATGCAGATGGTTTCTCTTTGGGTATAGGATGATATTTCTATAGCATACCCACACTTCATAATTCATTTAGGGAAATGATTGATGTATTGTTAACTAATAGACATGTGGACTATTCTGGATAATCTTAGATGTATTAGAAAATCAAGTCCGTTAATGTCTCTGCCAAGTAATGTCTACTGATAATCTATGGACGGCTAGAGCCTTCTTGTTTTGTTTTGCTTCTTACCATCTAGCTTCTTGCCACTTACCTTATTCCGGGGACAGCTTCCTCACATGCAGTGAGGTCCAATTGCCATCCTCAGCAAATATTTTCACTACCCACCCACATGGAGCAAGCTGTATGTTATTTATCTACATGCTCATTTTTTTTTCAGAATGAGAATGTGGCCCAAATGGATGAGAGCATCTGTATAAATATTTTTTGTATTATTCCCATTCACCACATCCTCAAATGATCCTTTTCTTTCATATAGCTAGAGCTGACTGCATCGGAAATCAACCAAGGCAGACCACACATGCTCTCCTAGAGTAGAAAACAACTGCGGGTCTTACCTTTATCATCTTAAATGCTGCAAAACCTTGGGCATAAACATAACAAAAGAAAGTCTTATATATGTAGAATTTTAAAATGAATAGAAGAAAAATTTTATCCACTATATCTTAAATATACTAATTTCTTTTTTTCTATTCACATTTTTTCTATTTTTTTAGTTTTATTTTTTATTGTTTTTCAACTACAGTTTTCTGCCTTTTCCCCCCCATCCCTTCTTCCCTCTCCCCCTTCCTCCCCCATTTCCACTGCCCCTTGTTGTTGCCCATGTGTCCTTTATAATTGTTTCTGTAAACCCTTCTCACTTTCCCCCCTTTATCCCCTCCCCTCTCCCCTCTGGTCACTGTCAGCCTGTTCTCAATTTCAGTGTCTTTGGCTATACTTTGCTTTCTTGTTTGTTTTGTTGATTAGGTTCCTATTAATGGTGAGATCATATGGTATTTGTCTTTCACCTCTTGGCTTATTTCACTTAGCATAGTACTCTCCAGTTCCATCCATGCTATCACAAAGGGTAGGAGCTCTTTCTTTCTTTCTGCTGCATAGTATTCCATTGTGTAAATGCACCATAGTTTTTTTTATCCATTCATTTGCTGATGGACACTTAGGCTGTTTCCAGCACTTGGCTAGTGTAAATGAGTTATTTCTTCAGTGGACATATAAGAAAGAGAATATTTTTTAAGAATATTGTGGTCTCACTGTACCATGTAAGAGGAAGATACCCTGGTAGCAGTCAAAAGTGACAAATGACAATCAAATACCAGGATAAGAGACAGAAAAATAAAGAAAGCAGCACAAAATCTATAAAAGTACATTGAATCTGCGACTTCATCACCAGATCTCTAAAATTATTCTTTCTTTGATAATCATTGTTCTTCTATGTTCTAGTAGATAGTAAGGCTATGGAACAGTGAATAAAGCAGACACTGCAGATGTTGAGCTGGGGATTAAACAGACACAGCCTTCTTTTGATGTAATTTAAATCCTATTTTGGAAGACACACAAAAAATACATAAATAAAAAATAAACGATAATTTTTTGTGATAAATGCAAAAGGGAATAAACAATGTAAGGGTTAAAGCATGAGGGACAATTCTAAAGGGTCGTTATGGAATCTCTGAGACAGCAACATTTGGTGTGAGGTCTGAATGGTTAGAAGAGCAATGGGAAAAACTGATGCAAGTGTTCTCAGCAGAAGGAACAGTAAGTGTGAAGACCTTGAAGCATAAATGTGCTTAATGTATGTGAAGAATGGTCAGAGGTTTAGTGTCGTTTTGACTGTGGTGAGCACTGGGAAAAGTAGTATGAGATGAGGGTAGAGAGGTAGCCATGCATAAATCACAGTGATCATTTCTACAGGGAAAGTAGAAATGTAAAAATTTTAATCAAAGTAGTTAAAGATGGTCATTCCTTAAAGCAGTTAGTTCTAGTTATCAGAAAAATTGTCTATGTGAAACCACTCAGAAATGGTTAAATGATTCCTTGAAAAGGATAAATTTCTTTATAGGATAGTCTAAACTGTGGAAGTTATTTTAGAAGCAAATATGTTTGTACAATTACTGTTTTGGTTGTCTTTTTAATCCCTGCCACTCTTTTCCAAGTCCCATTGTCTCACCTTTTCCAGTCTGTTCAAATAGATATTAGATCCAGGACTACCTCTATCTCTAAACAAGCATACAAATAAACCAAAGAAAGTAGCAACAGCAAAACACTGAAATAAGAATCCAGTGGCTCCTGGCCTTTTGAACTTAGGCTTTGAACCTACACAATTTAGATTAAACCTCAATGACATTGGATGACAGCATCGGAGACCACTCCCTGGGATGGGTCATGGATACCTCTTAGTTTTGTTGAATAGTGGCTTTGGACCATGGTGAAAGTTAAGAGTGATTGTAAAAACTAGATTTCTCACAATGGTAGCAGGCAAGAGCAAGATTTATGGCTGTTACCAGCTGGCTTCATTTTGGTCCCACAATTTCATGTGAGGTAACATCATACAGGGCTATATGCCTCCAGATGTGTCCAAAATGACACTTGAGTTAATATGGAGTAGTTTCAGGAGAACCTTTTATTTTGAAATATTTATTTTAAGGTATATTATGAAAAAACAAGTAACTAATGATTTTTCAGATATTATTATTCTGGACATGTTCAAGCAAACCTATTTAAATGGAAATAGTACCTGACATGTCAAAACCTGTCAATGTCAAAGGTGAATAATGAAATATTGAGAAATGCTAGCATTGACCTAAAATAGACTCTAAAGTCTGGCTCTGCACATGCCTAGGTGTGTGACTTTGGCAGATCACCTTAATCTTTGAGTGACCATTTATAAAATGGAGAAAATAATACAAGTTTCATTGTTATTTTGTGAGAACTAAATGAGACAATTCATCTATAGACACTAATATAGTTGACTATCTCTAGTAAGTACCCCAATTTGGAGTGGCCATTACTGTTTCATACCACAGTAGGCTCCTTAAGGGCAAAAATTGTATTTTTTGTACCTTTACATTTCTAGAATCTATCCCAGTGCTAGACTGAATAAATAAAACAGTGAATGAATAGATGAATGAATCTACTGCATTTGAATTTCTTAATAAGTTAAATTGATTGGACCATTTTCTCAATTTTCATTTAATCTGGTATATAAAATATATTTGGGTGTGTACTATGTGCTGAGCAATCTTTTAGGTTAGATTATCATTGCCTTCAAGGACAATGCTGCAAAGTATGCTGCAAAATAATTTCAGCACAGATAGGGGTTAGAACAGTGAACTGGTCAACTATATTTGGGAAATTGTCAAATGTTTCATAATTCTGGCATAATTTGAGTTTTCTAATACCTCATAAACTTATTGGTACCAATAAGTGATACTTAAATCCTGTTCCTTTCTTATAAGTTCCCTAGGCTTCCAGACCCACCAGGGTGTAATTTATCCCCACCCCCAGCAACCTAGTGATGTCTGTGGGTAGTCAATATTATCTCAAATGTGTATAAAAACTTTGTTCCAAATAGGTTCTGCATGTGCTCTGTTGGGCAGGACAGGGTCTCTGTGAGGATGTGGGCATCCTGTCAACATTTCATTGCTTCTCCAACAGATACCATGTTATCTATGGCTGGCTGCTTTCCAGACTTCATAATTTCCCATAAGCTGCCACATTTCTTCCAGACAGAGAAAGCACAATTACCCTTCCACCAGACAGTACTAGAGACACCTTGAATATCCATTGTGCCTAAGATAAAAAGCAACCTGTGGCAAGATGCGCAGGAGGAAGGTGACCTCATCTCCTCAGATTTAAATTTTACTAGAGTCTCCATAAATGCTATTAGCTAATATTTTATAGTCTCTTCAATTGTTCCATGTTCTCAAGTTCCAGAGAACAGTTGAAGAGATGGTCAAGGTGCTATATTTGAAATAACTCCTTACCTCTGGTAACTAGGGCTTTTTTACTAGTGCAAGTTTATTTATTGTTTATTGATGTATGGATTTGCCATTGGCTCCTCAAATTCAATATTTCTAAAGTTTAACTCATTATGTTATCTTTCAAACTTACCTTGACTCTTAATCTCCTGCCCCATTTTTTTGGCCAGTTCTTGATTTTTTTTTCTTGTTCCAATGTTTGACTTCTCCCAGAAAGTTCTTAGGTCCCCTACTCTTAGATTCTGCTAGGTTATCACACATGTTTGAACTTCAGCACTGGCCACAGCTTAGACTCAATTTGGGATCACTGTTCTTCCGGGGATGTTGTGTGTGAGGATAAGAGTGGCAAGAGTTGGTATTGAAGAGGTAGACCATACGTGTATATTGAAACCTGGGTTTTATCCTCACAGTCATTGGGAACCACTGAAGCAGGGAATTAATGCATTGGAATTTAATATTAGATAGATCTTTTTGTCAGGATATGAGTAGATATATTAGAAAGAACTAAAATCAAAGAATTTAACAATCATATGTGAGATAAAAATGAGAATTTGAAGATGTCTATTTGTTGTGTATGTAGGAGCTAAAATGAGCTGAATATGGTACTAACCCAATAAAGAAAATGAAGGCAGTTGAGAAGTTAAAGGTGCCTTTCATCTCTCTGGCTTTCAAGCTGAAGTCAGTAAAGTGTAAGTTCCAAAGGAATAGCTGGTTTTACTACTTACTAGCTGTGTGACCTTGGGCAAGTTGCTTAAGCCTGTGCTTCATCAGATAATGATAAAATTATAATTACTTCATAGGATTTTTGTGAACACTGAGTTAATATTTCTAAATACTTTGAGCAATGGCACATAGTAAATACTCAAATTGCTTTAGTTACAGCTGTTATAGCTTATTGTTAAAATACTCCTAGTATTTTAATATTAGCATGTGGATGGTAGTAGTGCTGCAAACTAAAATAGACGATGGAAGAGGCAAAGCCAATTTGAAATCTAAAGTGATGAAATCTAGTTGAGAATTACTGAGTTTGAGGCACCAGTCCTGTATAAGGGTAGCAGCGTATAGCACAAGATGAGTCTGCAGTTCTAGCAGAGGCTCTGGCTAGAAACATGGGAGTAGGCAAGACTGCCTTCTAAAAATATGGGTCGGGGTATTATACAGAAATGAATGTGCTCAGGAATACATGAAATGGAAATGTGGTGACAGGATGTCTAGCTGATTCTTTCAAGAAGTTGTAGATGATAAGGAAAATAAGTGTGGCAGTAGCCAAAGAGAGAAGAATCATTTTAAATGCTTTCAAAATAAAATTTTAAAGTATTTTACAAGCATGGAATAGATATAGCATATTGATAGACTGAGTTTATATAAAGCCAGAAAAGGGCAAGGAGAAGAAAATTCTTAATAAAAATCATAATGAAAACTAATATTATTTACTAATGAAAAGACATATTTTATATTTATTTTGTGTAAGCCACTGTTCTAATCACTTACATGCATTATCTCACTGAAGCCTTAGAACCAAGCAACATGGGTACCAGATGAGGAAGCTGGAGGTTTCAGAAGCTGACTAAGCTGAATGCATGGCCTTGACCCAGGACTGCCTGCTGCCCAAGTTCTTGTCTCTAAGTACTGTACTATTTTGCTTCCAACACTTGAAATAAAAGGAATAATGGACAATGACCCTAAAAGCAGTAGCAGGAATTAGAATTAAGAACACAAATGGAAAAATCAAAAGCATCAAATAGTTGAGGACATGGTTTAAGAATTTTGGGGTTGGATTAAAAAGGAAGATATTAAATGAGTAAGAGAATATAGAAAACAGATTTTTCATAGCTCTGTTTCTATGAAAATACAAGTGGCATATTTATATTTAAAGTGCCTGGATCTTAATATTCAGTTGTCAAACACCAGTCATCAAACAAGTTTAATTAACTGTTTTCTCAAAAATACCTAAATGTGCTGGTGCTCTTGCGATAGTGCTAAGACACTTTTGAGAAGAAGGATTTGAAAATTATATCTAAAGGTAATAATTCTAGATGTAAGTCTATTTATCTGCATTCATTTTAAGCAAGAAATGCAGTGGAATTTACTGATGTGTCTATTTTTTCTCTACAGAAGTTTGAATGTGGTTAATGGGATAATTGTTAGCAGAAACCTCTTTTTTATAGCAGTGCTGGTGGGCTTTATAATCCCTTGCACTTAAATTACCCCCCCTCTTGTTTTAGGCTATGCAGTATATACTCTAGAGAAAGAAATCACAATTGATTCATACCAGGCTTATAAAACCGAATGTGTACTTCTACTTTTTATAGGCAAGTGAAATAGAATGATTATAAACAATAAACTTGCCAGCATGATACTCCTAATCAGCTTGTTTAAACAAAACCCAAATCATGTGCCAAATACCTGCCATCTTGTTAAGGAACAGTTTGTGTTCTTTGTATGTGGCCAGATTTTATTCCCCAGAGATTTGATGCTATGAGGCTGGAATTCAATTTGTATGTGGTTAGGAATGATATTAGGTCCCAGACACACTGCCAGGACATATCTTTCCAAACAGGTGGGAGAATGAGGTGGAGTGGAAAAACTCTACGGTGATGCTTGAAAAGATTCCTAAATAGATTTAATTTTTAGAATGTCCTTTCAAAAATCTTCTTAGCCTTTATCAATAATTCAAGTGAATTGCAAGGTTAGAAAGTTTGCATTAAATACATTGTACTTTCTTTTGCTTAATGCAATGAAGAGGACATATTTCAATATTTATAAATATTCATTTTCTTCAGAAACTCTTTTTACATGCATTTTATGAGTCCTTACTTGGTTTTTAATTTTTCCCCTTCTGTGAAAAAGACATTTATTATTTAAAGAAACTTATGGCTCAGAAGACTTCTTTTGGAAATGCTGAAGAAATAAATTAATTCTCTGCTTCAATATATAGTACTAAACTGCTTTTTAGGTGGACTGGAGATAAATGCCTCACCAAATGCCTGCAATGTTGGCATTAGTTCAGACTAATCTACAAGTCTGTGGTGCAGATTAGGTCACCCCCAAAAACTGTACTCAGATAAGGCCATACAACTCCTTTTTTATTTATCCCTTTTAAAGTTATTGCTGTTTGGGCAATTTCTGGAATTTTTAAAAATATTTTTTCCTGGCCACCTTGACTCACGACATCTGCTAAATAAGAAGTAAATGCCTCTGTGCAAATATTTTATATTTTTAAAAGTATATAAGGTCTCAATTAAGTTTGCCTATGTGAAGCATTTTATCCTAGTTAATTGCTAGGGAGGTTTAAAATCTTGCATCATATAACAAATAAGCCTCATCAGAAAAACTGGAAACTATTCCAATTCAGTCTGTATTCTGATTCATGGAGTATTTCTGTACTAGCCTTGGAAAAATTGACATAGTGGAAGAAAAAAATGATTAACTTTTTGGAAAGATATCATGGAAATAAACTGCTAATGCCATCCTTCAAAGTTAGATCAACCGCCAGCTCGACGTATACTCAGCTGTCTTTTCCCTATTTACGTCTACTTCTCCTTTCATAACCTGTCTTAGTGGGAGTGGAGGGGAATCTACATCTGTCCCTTACCATAAACGTAGTATATGTCTACTTAGCAAAGACGTCAATAGGTCTTGCTACAGGCTAATGCCAGTTAACATCAGTACTTTTCTTGTTTATTAAACTGAAATCTTTCTGACCAAAGACTGATGAGACCTGGATCTGCTGACTGACTCCTGTCCATAACTAGCACACTGCTACGTGAGAGGAAGATGTAAGTGTCAGAAAGAACTAACAAAAGAATCATGCAGCTTGCTCTCTATACATCCCCTTAAAAATGTGAAATGCTAATATTGCCCTTAGACTATTGAAATGATACTGGTAATCATCATATCTTTAGACCTGTGCAGAATAATGGCATCTTTCTTAAGACCAAAGATGGAAACTTGAAGAAATAAGCCTGGGTTAAAATCAAACTATGAGAAACTAAGGCCTATAAACACAGTAGAAGTATCTATAGAAGTCTGTCTAGTCTCTTCCCCTCTCCTCTCTGTTCTCTCATTCCCCTCAAGGAATGAAGAATATAGTAGCAAGAAATAATTGATTAGATGTGGCAAAAGACATAGTGGCATTGGGAAGAATAGCTAAGGCCTCTTTACCCATTTTCCTAAATGAGTAAACAAGTGTATTTTCTTATTTTGTTGGGTTTAAAAGTTGTGAATTATATATTTGCTTAAAAATAACTACAGTGAAACCACTGAATATAGTACATAGGATTTGATATTTAGAGCCCTCTACTCTCTATCATATTCTATATTCCCAACCCTTTCTTTGATTCCTCCCCTGCAAGTATACAATTCTACTACCCAACCAGATGAGTATATTTCCCTTCATCATGTTGTCCTTTGGTCTTGCCTTTGCTTTTCTACTTCTATGACTATCTTTGTTTATCTTCATCTGATAATATCCAGCCTGCTTCCTCATAAATCTAGATCAAGAAAAATTAAGAATGGAGAGTCCAGAAATAAGCCCATACCTTTATAGTCAATTAATATTTGACAGAGGAAGCAAGCACATACAATGGGTTAAAGAAAGTTTATTCAATAAATGGTGTTGGGAAAATTGGACAGGTACATGCAGAAAAATGAAACTATACCACCCTCTTACACCACACACAAGAATAAATTCAAAATGGATCAAAGACTTAAATGTTAGACCTGAAACCATAAAATTGTAGAAGAAAACATAGGCAGCAATATCTCAGACATTGCTATAGCAACATTTTACTTGATATATTACAACAGGCAAGGGAAACAAAATAAAAAAGGAACAAATAGGACTACATCAAACTAAAACTTTATACGCAGGAAAGGAAATCATCAACAAAATAAAAAGATATCTCACAGAATGAGAGAACATATTCACCAATACATCCGACAAGGGATTAATATCCAAAATTTATAAAGAACTTACAAAAGTCAACACTAACAAAACAGATAACCCAATCAAAAAATGGGCAAATGATCTGAATAGACACTTCTCCAAAGAGGAAATACAGATGGCTAGTAGACATATGAAAAGATGCTCAACATCAATAATCATCAGAGAAATGCAAATTAAAACCTCAATGAGTTATTATCTCACACATGTCAGAATAACTATCATCAATAAGTCAACAATAAATGCTGTCAAAGACGTGGAGAAAAGGGAACCTTTTTGCACTGTTATTGGGAATGTAGATTGGTGCAGCCACTGTGGAAAGCAATAAGGAGATACCTCCAAAAATGAAATAGATCTGCCTTTTGACCCAGCAATCTCACTTCTGGGAATATATCCCAAAACACTAATTTGTGTTTTCCTTTCTGGGAAAAGAACCCAAAACACTAATTGGAAAGAACATGAGCATCCCTAAGTTCATTGCAACATTATTTACAATGGCCAAGATATGGAAACAGCTCAAGTGTCCATCAATAAATGAGTAGATGAAACAACTATGGGACATTTACACAATAGAATTCTACTCAGCCAAAAAAAGAAGAAAATTTTACCCTTTGCAATAGCATGGATGGACCTGGAGAACAACATTATGCTAAGTGAAATAAGACAGTCAGAGAAAGACAAATACTATATGATTTCACTCATATGTAGAATCTAATGAACAAACTGAACTAACAAGGAAAATGTGGACAGACTCACAGATGGAGGGCAGGATGACCACCAGTGGGGTGACGGGGTCAGGGATGGAGAGATTAAGTAAAAAGAAAAAAGGACTCATGGACATGGACAACAGTATGGTGTTTGCTGGGGGCAAAGGAGGTAGTAGAGGACTAATGATAATGGGAAAAAATAAAATAAAGATTAATATACCATATGATCTCACCATTAACAGGAACCTAATCAACAAAACAAACAAGAAAGCAAAGTATAACCAAAGACATTGAAATTGAGAACAGGCTGACAGTGACCAGAGGGGAGAGGGGAGGGGATAATGGGAGAAAAGGGTGAAGGGTTTACAGGAATTATAAAGGACACATAAGCAATCACAAGGTGGGAGATGGAAACAAGGGAGGGAGGTGGGGAGGGCTGGGGTCGTGGGGAGGGGTGGGGGAAAAGGCAGAAAACTATATTTGAACAATAATAAAAAGATGTTAAAAAAGTAAAAAATAAATAAAAAGCAACCAGTTGCTAGAAAAGGAAAGCAAGCAGAAATGGTAGATTATTCTTTTAATACTTTGTTAGTAAGAAGGAGGAGAAAAATGAATGACATTGAGAATCTTTGAGGAAGATGTTTTAATCTTTTTTTGTCCTCTGAATATGTATAATTTTGTTTCTGATTGAAAATAATAAATTAATAAAGAGGAAGAGACTATTGTATTTACTAGGAAAGAGCAAACATGATAGCTAAAACCTGAAAGAGTTGAAAATAAGTTGAATCGAGGGCAAGGATGGATGTGTATCTAGAGTTTAGGAGGTATATGATAAGACTTCAGATAGATGCTGGAAAGTTAATCATCTGCTATGAGAAGTAAGGAGGAACATATAGGTGAAGATACTGAGAAGTCAAAAGTGAAGAATTTGAGTGACCTCATTATGAAGGCCTGCATCTTCTCAGTAATATAACTGCTGAAAATGAGAAATGCAGAGTTGGAGGTGGACACTTAAGGAAGAGTAGAAAAGTTCTGGAATAGCTATCATAGGAAATAAGATAGGTTGCCAGCTGGATTTAAGGAATGCAAAATTAAGTTGAGATTAGATACATACAGAGATGATGCAGGTTGCATTTACGGTTCTCATATTTTGTTCATTTCTGAAAATGAGACATGATGGTATACAGTTATATGTTAAAGTTGGTTTCATGATAGATGTAGCAGGTAATAGGTATAATTACATGTCAGTGTTATTGTTGGCAACAGATCAAACATTCCTGAAATTGCAGAAGCAGCACGCCTTTCTTCAAGCCTTTAATTTTAATTAAATGGATAGATATTGGTTGCCAAGACAATCCTGTGGCATATGAGCCCTGTCTTAGATAGAACTTTATCTGCAGATATATTAAGGACTTTTGGAGGTTTCAGCCCATTTTAATTCATTCTGTTTTATAAAATGTTGATATACATGGTTTTATATTATTGGAGTTGTCAGTTAAGAAATAAGACTGCAGGACCAGAGGGGAGAAGGGAGGGAATTTGAGGGGAAAAGAGGAGGGGTTTACAGGAACAAGTATAAAGGACACATAGACAAAAACACGGGGGAGTAGAAATGGGAGGGAGGTGGGGAGGGCTGGGGGGATGGGCTGGGATGGGGGTAAAAAGGCAGAAAACTGTACTTGAACAATAATTTTAAAAAAAAGACTGCAGGATTAAAGTGACCATTTTACTTATGGTGGAAATTGGATAAGGCTCACCCAGTTTTTGTATAGATAGGAGAGCATGGATCCAATGTCTTTAGGCTCTACTACAGGCTCCAGTAGAAACTAGAGATGGTGATGGCAGTGAAGCAGAAGGAATGCAGACAATGGAGGTATAAGAGTGTCCCTCCACTTTTGTCTTGAAAAGAAGGAAGGGAGAAAATGCAACTTCCTCTTGGTCTATATCTCCAATTACATAATAATAGAGTAATAGTAACTGCTATAAAAAATAACCACAACACTTCTAATTGCTTAAAAACTATAAGTTTATTTCTTGTTCACCAAACAGCTCTGAGCTATTCTAGATTAGTGGAAAGTAGGGGCTACTCCATTCCAATAAGTTACTCAGGGATCCAAGTTAATGGAGTCTCTATCATCTTTGAGGTATGGTTTCCAAGGTTGTATAGTTGCCTCCTTCCAATGAGAAAATGAAAAAGATCATAGAAGTTGGCTCATGCAAAGTTTGATGAGCCTATCTAGAAGTATTGCATTTTGATTTTGCTAACATTCTGTTATCCAGGACTCTGTCATGTCGCCAAACCTAATTGAGAATGTGATCTAGTTGTAGGCCCAGGAAAAGAGGAAAGGGTGTGCGAAGCAGTGCTAAATCATAGTGGGTGCCATTCTACCTGCTGACAACAGCACTGGTATATTGATCTAATGGGCAAAGCTACCTCCTGCCCAACCCCAGTCTCCAGTAAATACTTATGAACACTTCGCTGGTTTAATTCTAGGTCGTCTTGAATACACTTTTGCTTGAATACATTTTTTTAAAATTAAAAAAAATCAACAATCTTAATATCCAACATTTGGAGATTGTTGAATATAGTTAGAATTTACCTACTCCATGCTGTTACTATAAATGACCCTTGAAGATGAGACAACGTGAAAAATTCTTACCTTTCCGAGGACATGGAGTTTTGTCTCCACAGTGATTGGCAACAGTAAAATAATTAGTGCATTTTGTCAAGGGAGCAGGAGAATATTGATATGTTAAGTTAATGGGATTTTGCATGGCTTTTTATTTTTTAAATTTCTGCTATTGCTGAAATATCATTTATAGAGTAAATAAAACCTCTTGCTGTTTAAATGATGAGTACAAGTTTCTCAAGTGTGTTTAAGTGCATATGTTAAGGCATGTTAATGTATATGTTATCTTTAAATGGCTGCTATAGAATTTTCAAAATCATATCATTGTTTTCTTTTCATCTTAATTTGACTTTCAATGTAGGCTCTCATAAGCAGGTATACCCAGATATATTCTTTTAAAAATTGTTATCATTGTTAGCCTTTGTTGCTATGTTTCAAGAAAATATTGCTTATTTTCTCTCATATTTGAGAGTTGGGTTTGTGTGAATGTATCTTAAAACATTGAAACTTTTAATTAAGACAAATGAGAATATTTCAGAAACCCTATATTGTCTAAGGATTAAATGAAAAGCTATTTATACGATGTCTGGGACTCACAAATTAGTACAAGCTTCAAAATGTTAAAGAATAAAGATTTTGCCAAAGGAATGGTTTTTCTGGGTCAAACAAGAACTCGAATCAGATTTAAAATTATTATCTTCCTCTCCTAATACCTTTCTAACATATAATCATACAAATTTGTGATAATCATAGGTATGAAAACATATAAAACTATAGCCTGAAAAATCATAAGAAGAAAGTCATAAAATTTTACAGATACATGAAGTTGTTTCACAAGAGGACAGATTATGTGTGTCTATGTGCAAATCTCTATGCGGGGACTATGGGTGTATGTTTAGCATATATGTAAAACTGAGTTTCCTAGTTTCCCTTTGTCCTAGTGCCAATTCATTAGGGTGATATTTTCTTAATGGGTTAATGTCACAGTCATTTTTGACAACATATCTATAGATTATTAGAAAAGGGATCCTTTGGTTTCTGTATAAGCAATGAAACATCATGTTGGTCCTTTATAATCCCTAACAAAATATCTCCAACTTACAGAAGTATTTCTTGAACTATAATATAAATAAAAACTAACTGCATAACTTATTAAAAGTATAGGTTTCTAGTGAAATAAAATTAGAAAAGGGGTATTAATATGTATTTATTATAAGCCAGGCCCCCAAGGTGCTCGATCCACAGATCACATGTTAAGAAATAATCCCTTAAGGAGTATCTCAAGGAATATTTTGATGTGTGACTTGTTTATCATTCATCTTACATCCAGGCTTAAACAAAATGATTTTTCTGAAATGAATATTTTATGTTCTCCCAAATTTATACTTAATTCATATTTTATGTGAATTCTATAGTGACACATGGAGACCCTGATCAGCAACCTACCCTGTTTTACCTCTGAGCATGGAGCATCTAAAGCTTTAGAACAGGGGCTGGCAAACTATGGAAGTTATATTTTTTTTTATGGGCTGCAATGACAAAATTGAGTAGCCACCCTGGAGAACGTCTATTGTGCTCTCATCACTTTGCATTGCTGCTCAGTGAACTACCAGTCACTGTGATGCTATTATAATTCTACAGTTGTTCAAGTGTCATGTGTGTGTTCATATCATAGCATTGGCAAAGCATTGCGTTTACTATGCAATGACACTACTGTTGTGCTAAAATAATGCAACTCATGTCAACATCACCAAACTAAGCACTTATCAACAATATTCCTGACTCATAAGAAAACAATAGTCAGAAAAATTAGACAATTAACATGTCATATCTTAGTATAGTGAAATTTCTTCATAAAAGTAAAAAATGAAAATAAAAATGTAACCAAAGTAAGTTTCTGTGCTACTCCTTTGTTAGTCAAGTAAGGAAAGCCACTTGCTGATGCCGAGTTGATTAAATCATGTTTGATTGCAGTAGCTGAAAAAATGTATCCAGAGAAAATAAACTTGTTTAGGACTATTTGTCTTTTAGTAAGAACAGTTATTGAAAGAATTTAGGATGTTGGGAGCAGCATTAATGGTCAATTGAAAAATGATGCAGGTGATTTTGAGTTGCTTCCTTGGTTATTAATCAGCCAACAAATATTGCTGATACTGCTCAGTATTGTTTATTTGAGGAATCAATGCCCAATCTAAAGTAACTAAAGAATTAGCCCCCTATGAATAATCCATATGGAAAAATTATAGGCAAAAAGTTTTTAAAGTTGTCAAGAAGACTTTGGTACAACTGGAAGTGGACTTAGCTGATATTGTAATTAATGGTGTTGCAAATCTGTATAGCACAAAGAAAGGATTAGTTTTACAAATTTACAGTTTGTGAAAAAATGGTGTTTAAAGTATTATTAATCACTAGGTAGTTTGTGGACAGTATTTGAATCTGTAGTTTACTTTTTATTTATTTTTTTAAGGTTTTTTCTTTATTTATTCTTAGAGAGGAAGGGGAGAGAGAGAAGGAGAGAAATATGAATGTATGGTTGCCTCTCACATGCTCCCCACTGGGGACCTGGCCCGCAACCCAGGCATGTGCCCTGACTGGGAACCGAACCAGCAACCCTTTGATTTGCAGGCCGGGGCTCAATCCACTGAGCCACACCAACCAGGGCTGAATCTGTAGTTTATTGCTGAACCAAAAATGTCAATGGTGAGCTTCACTCACTATTGTGGCTTTGACCCTTGTCAGGTAAATGAATTGTTGTCAGAAATAGAAACTAAATATCCTTAGTTGCCCCACCATGCAGCAGTTCAATGATTTACCAGTGGTTAAATCTTATTATAGTTTTCTTTTTTAGGGCTGAGATTGAGATTTTTTTAACAGGAAGAACAAACTTGAACCATTAGTTTCAAATAACAAATGATTTTAGAAATTATCTTTGTAGGGAACTACTCCATGGGACATGGAAACGTAGCTCAACACCCACATGGTAAACCAGTGGGGGGGTGAGTCAGCACACAGGAACACACCCATGAAGTTCTCCCTGCAAAATCAGGCCTGCATTATACCTAGGTTGCTTTGTGACGTGTGCTTGCTACGTTATCTTTAAAGTAACTTCCTGAAGTCTGTGCTAATTCTTCAAGGATTGAAGTGTAACCAGACCTGTTACTCTTGTCATTCCCTTGAATTTGCAACATTTTTTAATGAACTGAATTTATGAGTTTGGGTCATGGCAGCCCTCGGGTGCCTCTTTGTCTTAATCCTTATTTGTGCTTTATGATATATATAGAGGTTATTTCTTAAGATTGCATTCAGGAACAGCAAATAGTAGGTTTCACAGGCTTAACAACTACAATTGATTTTACAAACAAAAAAGGGGGAGATGTTGGGAACCACCCTGCCTGGTTTCAGAAGCTCTAACCCTTCCATGGCTAAGGTTGAGTGAGCAACATTCAGAACATAAGCCACTAAGGAGACAAAGCTTATCTCCCTGGCAGGGGCACCACTTCTGCTCCTTTTACTTCATCCTGCCTGGCACCCAGTGTTTGATTGGTTAGCCCATGACAGGTAAGATTCTCCAAGGGGGAATGACCTAAGACAGGCATGATCACGTGGAGGCCCCAGGGAAGGACTTGGGGGGGCTATAGCAAAAAGGGGTGATGGACCCTCACCCCTCAGCTTTGATATAGCCTGAGTCCTCATTCTGTCTGCAAGAAGTCTCCTAATCTCTTGGCTGCCTTACTTCCCCTGCCTGACTTAAGCCTGAAACAATGCCTTAAGCCTGAAACAATGCTGGTAGTGGGTGTAGCCCTGTGCTGGAAAGTGAGGGTTCCCTAGGGCATCAGACCTAAGAAAGAATATGTAAAATCCTGTGAAACCTGTTTGTTTAGAATGCTCTCAATTAAGTGATAAGTGTCCAAGCAAAGTGAGTTTGTTCCTCAAAGTTTTATGACCATTTAGCTATCTGACCCTGACTCAAAATAAGCCCTCAGAGTTCTTTGTGTATTTGATTCTTACTGCCTGATAATGATTAATGAGCTTTACCTGTATTCTTGTGCAAAACAAACTCAATAAAAGTCTGTCTAGGCAATGGTCAGAGCACTCTCCTCTTGAGAGAGTGGCTAGGCCACTCCGAGGCACTCTCCCCTTGAGAGAGTAGCTGTGCTGTCCCTTTTCCTCCACAGGACTCGGTAGTCTGTGTGAATTTGTCTCCTGTCTCATCCATAATGCCATGGACACTGCAGGCTGGTGTCTGCATCATATCTTTGCTTCAGACTTGATATGTTTCTTAATGGACTCAACCTAAACTTACAAGCAAAACAATGCTTACATGTGAAAACTTTACTCCAGTAAAATCATTTCAACAATCACATTTCTGAATCGAATATATGAGGCAGTTCCCCCCCAAAACCTGGAATTTATAAAATATTGTGTGCTCATTCTTACATGTTTAAACTTCAATCACCTTCAAAGCACTCTCCATTTGATACAATATACCTATTGAGGCATTTGTCCCCACTTCTCAAAACAGTTTTTGAACTCATTGATTTTGATGCATTTTAGTGTTCCTACCATTTTTTGTTTCACCTATTCCACACCTGCAAAACATTTCCCTTTGAGGACTTTTTTAATCCAAGGAAACAAACAAAAAAATGTCATTCAGGGCAAGATGGGGTGAATAGGAAGGGTGGGGCATGGGGATCATGCCATTTTTGGTCAAAAACTGCTCAATACCCAGTGCAGTGTGGGAAGGTGTGTTCGTAACTCACCCATAATGAAATGGGCAAATGCACTGAGTCTTCAAAAAAAATTCACTGAAGCCGAACACAGCTTCTCACAAAAATGCCAGCTGGTGCGCTGATACAGATGGGTTCCTAGAACACTCACTGAGCAAGGGAAAGCCTGTACTACAAGGTGCCTGCCTTCCAGAAGATAATTACATTTTGGGGGAATTCCCCCTCATATTACTTTTCTATAGCTATGTAACTATAGCAATACTTTAATAAGTACTAAATAAATTACTCCAGCTAGGCAGCTTAAAGCAAAAACCATTAATTAACTCACAGTTCTGCATGCTGAAATCAAGGTGTCAGTGAGGCTAAGTTCTCCTACAAAGGCTCTATGGAAAAACTCACTTCCAAGCCCATGTTTCTTATTGGCAGAATTCAATTCCTTTCAGTTATTTGGACAGAAAATCAAGTTTTCTTGATGGCTTCAGTCAAGAACCACTCTCAGCATCTAAAACTGCCCACATTTCTTGCTTCATGGCTCCTTCCATCTTCACGTCAGCAATGGTGGAAATTCTTCTCCCTAAAATCTCGGACTTCCTCTATCTCTGACCTCTATGCTAGATGTAAAGGGCTCTTGTGGTCAGACCTAATCATGGGAGTGAAATCCACCCTATTTATAATCCGAGAGGTTATACAAGGTGTGTACACTAGAGGGTAGGGTAGGGGGAGTCATTTTAGAATTCTGCCTACCACACACAAGTGAGGTCAAAGTGCTCCATACACTTCCTGTGCCGTCAAAAGGTAAAATGAAATACAAGAACTCCATTTCCACAAAAATTTGCAGCAGATATATTTTTTAATTGAAACTATAGATCCAGTAATTAAATAAATAGATCCAGCAATATTTCTAAATTGTAGCTAATTTTATTCATTTGTTCATTCCAGGTGCTTAATTGATTTTCTTTCTGAGCCAGCACTACTCTCGGCATAGTTGATACAACGGAAAACAAAACAATCAAAGATACTTTTCCTCATGCAGTTTACATTCTAGTGGGAACAAACAAGTAAACATTGAAAAAGTAAATGATCAGGGTCTTTATTATATCAAATGCGTAGGGAATGCTTCCCTGTGGTGAACATAGAGGTTAAGACTTAAATGATAAGAGGTGCTATTCATGCAAAGAATGGAAGGAAAAGTGTCCTAATGAAGGAAACAATACATGCAAAGACCCTTAGGCAGGGCTTGTTTTGCTCACTGCAGCATCCATAGCACCTCATAGATTCTCAGTAAATATTAGAGAAAAATTTCTGTGTATGTGGCATGTAGCATAGCATGGGAAGAAAGGAGTGGTACAGGTGAGGAGGGAAAGACATTATTCAAGGCATCACACACTCAAAAGGAACTTTAATTTATCTAAGTGAAAGGATAAGCCATAAAAAGTTTTAAATGAGGAGTAACAGCATAGATTTTTGTTAAGAGGTCATTTACTGCATCATCACCACTTACAACCACCCCATGTGATCCACTCTTTCACCCAGTATCTTACCAAACTAAACTTCACATCAATCCCTAAATATTTCATGCCCTATCAGCATTCCATGCCTTTGCTATTCTCTCTGTTTAGAAGAATCTTCTCCCATATCTTTTAATGCCCCACTCAATTATTAACCATTATATGAAGCCTTTCCGGATTCTCAGATTAAGTTGCTCCTATTCTGGTGGGTTCCTTATAACGTTATTATTGTAGTACAGTCTATTTCATATTACATGTCTGCATTTCTCTCCAGTGCCTTGAACATGAATTCTTCAAGTCCAAGTGAGACTCCATGTCTTACCCATGTTTATATCCTCTACATCTTTCACTGTGCTTGAAACATGGAGTTCCTGATGTTAGGGGGAAAGAATTCAACTGAAACATAGTAGGTATTCAGAAAATGATGACTAAATAAAGAAAACCATGACACATTATATCCCCTAATATAAGACTTTATTATTTTCACTTTTTTAATAGTAACCACAATTTCTAGGAGGTTCTCCAGTGTGTTTTCAGTGTTAGAAGCAGAATAATTTGAATTAAGTGTAGTTGTCTAGAAAAAGGAAAAACGTATTGACTTTAGATTCTAAGAACTGATACCAGTTCAGATAACCTTTTAAAAAATTACTGAATTAGTAGTGCAATTCTGCTATAAATGAGGGGATATTTCAGTTTAAGCTCAGGACCAAGGGTTCTAAATTAATAGCGATCGGGCACGATAACTTTACTAGCACATCTACGGGACAGCTGCTCACCAGCAAACAACTCTTGGCAAGTTTTTCAGTTTTGTTGCTTTATCTGGTGTGATTTTCACAGTTTTCCATTTGATGCATACACAAGGTTTTCCCGTTACATTTCAGTTAGTGTTCTTTCAAGCTGGCTAGAAAGAAAGGACTGGCCGATCTGTGCTTTATGCTTTTTGTATTTTTGTTGTCTTTGCAGACCACCTAGATTAGAGCTCAGTCTCAGTAGGAAACAGACATGTTCTTTGTCATGTTGCTCTTTCTGTGAATGTATTCCTGATTCATTCTGTTTTACTGAATGTAAGTAAAACTGAATCCAGCATTCCACATGACACCTGCCGTTTTCTTTGTTAGATTGAATGTACTATTTACAGTTCAAATTATACTCTCTGTGGAGAAATTCAACTGAGAAAAACTGTTAGTTGGTATTTTTCTTAGAAGGTTTGCTAGGATTCTACTTTAAGTTAGTATTAAATTTTTATGGAAAAGTGCCATTGATGTTTTTAAAGATTCTTTGTATTTCTATGTAAATTTTAGAACTACTTTGTGAATTTATACAAAAGTAGAGCCCTGCTATGGTTTTGGTTGGAATTTTATTGAGTCTATAGATCAACTGAGGGAGACGGACATCTCAGCAATATTGAGTTTTCTAATACAAGAACATTATATATCTATATCTAATTAGGAATTCATAATTTCTCTTAGAAGTGTTTTGTATCTTTCAGTGTGGAGATCTAGAGAGAAATTTTTATGCTTTTTAATATCATAAATAGTATTTTAAATTTCAATTTTCAACCTTTCATTACTACTATGTTGTATACAATTTTTGTTTATTGACCTGTATCCTGTGATTTTGCTAAATTCACCTATTCTAGCAGATGTTTTTGTAGAGTCTTTAGGATTTTCTATGTGCATGTTTGCATTTTCTGTGAATAAACAAAGTCCCACTTCTTCCTTTTCAATCTGAGTATATTTTATTTCTTTTTCTTTCTTTATTGTGCTGGCTAAGGCCTCCAAAGTAATTACAGTGATAGTGTATATCTGTGCCTTGTTCCTGATGTTAGGGGAAAAGAATTCAATTTTTCCCTTTTAAGTTTGATGCTTGTTACAGGTTTTTTTGTGGATGCCTTTTAGCACATTGAAAAAGTTCCTTTGTACAACTTATTGAAAGTTGTTGTCATGCATAGGTAGCAAATTTGTCCAATGTTTTTCCTACATCTGTTGAGATGATGATTCTTTCCTCCTTTGTTCTGTTAAAGTTGTGAACTCTATTGATTGATTTTTTATTGTGGTAAACACATATAACATTAAATTTACCATTTTAGCCATTTTCAAGTATAGAATTCAGTACTATTAAGTATGTTTACAATGTTGTGCAACCACCACTACGATCTAGTTCCAGAACATTTTTATCACTCAAAAAGCACATCCCATGTCCATTAGACAATCACTCCCCATTCACCCCTTCCCTTGTTGTTTGCATCAATCGCGTACCGAAAGGAGTGGATATGGATCTGTCCAAACAGCTTTCTTCCGACAGAGAGCCACCTAGGCAGTTTTCCAAAGCTGTTATACTACAGACCTCTCTGCCCATAGTCACTCACACACAAAAGCAATCTAAATGATATGTAGTTAAAGACAGCTAACATTTAAAACTAATACATCATAGAAAAATACCCTTGAATTTAAACTTATGCTTACTACTAACCAGAAGCACTACATAAAATATTAAAATAGATGACTATAAGCATTGTTTTCAAATGTAAAAAAATGAAGATTAATATTGGGAATCAGCATATGGTTAATTTGCCACTTGATTGGTAGAATATCAACCTTGGAACTGTAAAAGTCACAGAAAATAAATGTCTACTCTGTTTTTATCCTTGTAAATACTATGACTGTTAACACTTTCACTATTTTTTCAGTAGCTAGAAAAAGTATGCTAAACCAAAATGAACCCAATAAATGTTATAACATAAGGAAGGCAAATATGTTCCTATAAACAAATGCTCTACATTTATATATCAGTCAGTAGCTAGAAAAGTCCATCTTTCTTTTCAAAGTTTAGCTGTTTTAATTTTCCACGTGTTTAACATTTGTTAAAGGATGTGGCTTTTTTGAAAGACGTTTTTACTTATAGCCTCTCTGCTATATGGGTAAATGAAAGCTAATGATGCTGCTATAAAGTATAAAGACAAAACAAAATTTGCTAAGGTTGTGAACAAGTATAAGCCTGTAATACATATAGATAATCTTGGTTAAATATCAGGCTTGTCAGAAGCACTGTTATATATTGCTGCTTTCCTCATTCATATTTTGATATAAATCACTACTATGATTAAAAACTTTTATTTAGAATGTTTATTCCCAAGGTCAAATTGTTTCTTCAATGTAAATGGATCAGTGATTCACCTAGACCTAGTAGTCCAGATGCTGGACAATCTTACTCAACAAAGGCCTGTGGTGTTCTGCCATCAGCAATGTAACACACAGACTGTGTCCTCAGGGTCATTAAGCACAGGGTTGAACAGACTGGTTGAACAAGAAGTTTGTTTATTAAGTCAACACTTCATAGAGTGATCCAGAGTTCAGTCATGTTGGTGGCAATGGGCAAAATCCTTGGTATGTTGCTTCAACATTGTAGGAACTCAAGACTTATCTGAGGAAGGAAGGGAGGGAGGGAAGGAGAGGCTGAGGGAGCGAAAGAGGAAAAAAGGAAGGAAGGAAGGAAGTGAGTTTTGTCCAATGTATAATGGGGATTCTCATTTTCTTTGAAATTCTTTTACCTTAATACAACTTTTGTTTAAATAATATGGATAGATTTTAAGAAATAGTAGAGTGTGAGAATAATAGCTAAAAACATGACCCCTGGAGCAGGCTTCTAAGTCTTACAGCTGTGTGACCTCGGGCATATTGCTTAATGTCTCTGTACCCGAAGTTCTTCATCTGTGAAGTGGCAGTAATACTAGTACCTACATTCTAATGTAAGAATTAAATGAATTAATACATGTTAAAGCCCCTATGACAATTAATAAATACAGAATGAATGTTAGTAGCTCTCATAGCTGTTATTCAGCTAGAATAAAAACTATCTACATACAACTACATATATATAATAAGTAGTGTACCAATGATTGACTTATTATTGTATCTATAGTAAGCAATATAGTTAATGGCTATTAAGCAACTATCATATTCATTTGAATGCTAGATGGAAATACTGATCTCAGAACAATATGAAAGATAAATCAAGACTGAATTACATAAGGCAGTGATGATTAATAGAGTAGCTGAAAGAAAATCGGTGGGATTAAAGATTGCAGGTTAAAGAGGGAAGAAAACTCTGTAACCAGCTGTCTCCAGGGTTGAAAAATCAGAAGAATTTGTGCTGCGAGAGCATTTTATCTGAGCCGCATTATTTGAGGCCCAGTGTGGAGGTTAGTGAAGTTGTTTTCCCATTGGCCAGGATTTTTGAGGAAAATAGGTTTAACATTGTCCAAGAAAAGCAACATGCAGAAACCAGAAAAGGAAATTAGATTTCTTAGGGATTTCAGGAAGAGACAAACTGGGATTAAAAGAAAGGGTTCAAATAAACATGCAGGAGAAGCGGATTCTGATTCCAACTCTGCCGCTAAGCTGCTGCGTGATTAGGGAAGTCCGGCTTTCTCTGCCATTGACTTTCTTACTTTTAAAATTATTGTGTTGGGATATCAGGCATTACAGATTGATATTCTGAGGTCAGATTTGAAGAACTGAAGTGAGGGGTTTTGTTTGTTTGTTTTGGGGAGGTTTTTTTTTTGGTCCATGATATTTAAAAGATTTTGAATCTAAAAGCCTTAAAGACTTACATACATTTCCTAAGCCACCAGGGCTCCCTTACTCATGGGGAACTACCTTTGTTCCCCTTACTCATTCATGTACTTGCTTTGTCTCAGACAGAACTTGAATTTGGGACCTTTCTACCTCTCTTTATATAGTCTTTTTTTTTTTTTTTGGTTTTAAAATTCCATTAGTCTCTATGCATAATAATAGAATGAACAATAATACTAATTATTGGGACCCTTTCATGTGCCTGAGACTAACCCTCAGAATAATCTTACAGGGTAAGTAATAGCATATTTATTTTATGGATAGTGAAACTGTAGATGAGGGATGTGAAGTGACTTGTCTAAGGCCACATACATAGCTTGTGAGTAGTAGGGCCAGGGTCCTAACTCTCACTTCACTGGGATCAAGGTCTTTCCATTATACTATGCTTCCTTAAACTGTTGTTCACTATTGATATTTGTAAAATTTGGAGACACACACGTCCAAGAAACACAAAGAGTCCCAAACAAGATAAACCCTGAGGCCCACACCAGGACACATCTACAAAGATGACTAAATATTTAGCCATCTGGGAAATGTTCTCGTCTATAGGGACATATTTCTAATTATTCTGGAAAAAAGGAGTTGCTACCTTTCATCTAGTTGAGGGCTGCTTCAAGACTGGACCCAGATACTATAAAATAGGGTCTGTGGATTGATTTTGTTCTGTTAAAACAGGTTAAATATGAAGTTGGAGTTATTATCCCAGTGTTATAGTGATGTCTTTTGCTTGTATTTCTAAAATACAGCATCCTCTGTGGTTAAACTCTAATGATAGTAATGAAAAAGCGATAGTTAACTGGTTTGAAATGTCTTTCAGAAACTCCTTAAAAGTTTAATCTAGCCAAAGTTGGTGAGTTAACATGCTGAGGCTGTGGCTTGAAGTAACCACACTTCTTGAAAGCTGAGGGCTCTAACGACATGCCCCATTTATGTATCTAAGGCATGTGGTTATTTCTCAATAGCCATTACTATTCTCAGAACCATTATCTCCCAACATCTCCCAGTTAAATATTATCTGAATTATGACTGCTTAGCATACTAAAAAAACTCCTATATTTGTACCATGTTGATATTACAAAGTCAATACAGCTGGGGTAGAGTAGATTAGCTTCATTTAATCTTGTGTATTAAGAAAAACTTCAGATAAGCTCTAAGTCCAGAAGCTAGGTTATGTGTGATAATTTAAAGTATGAGGAAGACCAACCAGAAATGGCAATCTTCATTTCTTAGCTACTTGCTTGAGCTTGTAGTACTGGCTGTATGAAAAAATCTTGTTTTGACTTGAACAAATTAAATGTGTAAGTCAACAATGGTGACTAATTATATGATCCATGCATAATAATTTCAATCATTTTCTTCACTAAAATGAATAAACTTTAAACATATTATAATGGGTCTAAAGACTTAAAAAATCAAATATTGAAATGATTTAGAGTGACCATCCTTCTATAAGAACTGGATCATTTTAGGAAATCAGTGAATAGTTTGTGCTGAAAGGATCTGTTGACCTTTACATTTAACAAAAATGGTACTAAAAGTTAATATACATGTGGACTATTGTTACAATCTGACCAATATTGTACTTCCAATCTGCAAGTGCAGTTTCTTGTACCTGTATTTCCTCATCTCTCTGTAGTGGGGTGCCCTATCAGAGGAATATCCTTTTACCCATTTATTCTTTGATAGCCTACAATGTGCCAAGCACTGTACTAGGAGCTGAGATATAGTGGAGAAGCAACCATTGAATTCGGGGAGACTAGGAAAGGGTATGAGCACGGACTATTCAATGATACACAGGAATTAACCTGATAGGGGAAGAGAAGGAATTCCAGGAGAGCAGAGAGACTGGAACAAAGGCATGGACGTGAGAGGCAGTGTGATGTGTAAAGGACTAAATGTTAATTGTGGTAATGGATCATAAAGTAAGGAGAAGAGGCTGGAGAGTTGGACAGAACGTTAGCTACAAAGACCTTGTACAGGGCTTGAGCCCCTGCAGGGGGCCATGGCGCTGTTGAAATCAGGAGAACTGCATATCCAGCTGTGTAACACAGAGCTGTGTACAATTTTGAGAACAATCAGTATGACAAGAGACCAGACAAGAGATGATGATCTGAACTAGACTGCTCTTATTCCATAAATAATAAATTGTTTTGTATAATGTGGGAGGAATTTGAGGATGTCAGAAGAATCCCACAATAGCAGCAATGGTAACATCAGTGGCAACATCAGAAGCAGCTGGAATTTACGTTGCTATGCACCAGGCATTCTGCCAGGACTTTACATGCTCCAGTGCAATCCTAACTCGGACTTTGTGAGTTAGGTACTCTCATTATTCCCACGTTTAGAGAGAGTCACACAGCTAGAAAATGGGTGAGCTGAGACTCCAAGGGAGGCCTTTTTTAGAGCTGTAGTCTTAACGACCGTGTTATGTAACCAAGCTTATTTAATTTATAACTTTAAGTTTGTGTAAAATAATAAAGTGATGGCTTCCAGAATAAAGACAATCAAACTAAATGGGCTTTGTGACTGCTTTTACCCTTACTTCAAAGAGAAATTTATTTTTATTTATGTTATTTTTAATTAAAGTATAGTTGGCATACAATGTTACATTAATTTTAGGTGTACAACATAATGATCTGACATTTATATACCTTACGATGTGATCTCCATGGTAAGTATAGTAACCATCTGTCACTGTACAAAGTTACTATGATTTTAATTGAATATATTCCCTGTGCTTCACATTGTATCCCCCTAACTTATTGTGTAACTGAACGTCTGTGTCTCATTCCTTCCTCTCCACCTTTTTCACCCATTTCCCTGCCCCACTCTGGAAACCATCAGTTTGTTACATGTATCTAGAAGTGTGTCTTTGTTTTGTTTTGTTTTCATGTTTTTTTTTCAATTCCACACAGGTGGAATCATATGGTATTTGTTTTTCTATGTCTGAGTTATTTCATGTGGCCTCTAGGCCTGTCCTTGTCACAAATGCCAAGTTTACATTCTTTTTTATTGCTGAGTAATATTCCATTACACAAGGGGAGACCCCCAAAAAAGAAATTTATTTATAAAAAATTGAGTATTTATTGTTACATATTTAAACTTCAGGCACCTTCAAAGTACTCACCATTTGATGCAATACACCTATGGCAACTTTTTCCCACTTCTCAAAACAGGTTTTGAACTTGTCGATTTCAATGCCTATTAGTGCTTCTACTGTCTTTGTTTCACCTCTTCCACATTGGCAAAACGTTTCCCTTTGAGGACTTTTTTCATCTGGGGAAACTAAAAATGTCACTGAGGTGAGATCAGGTGAGTAGGGAGGGTGGGGCATGGGGATCATGCTGTTTTGGGTCAAAAACTGCTGAACACTCAAGTGCGGTATGGGTGTGTGTGCAAATATGTTGAAAGAGAGTCATCAAAAAAATTCACTGAAGCTGAATAGCTGAATGCAGCCTCTCAAAACAACCCCAGCTGGTAAACTGATACAGCTGGGTTCCTAGAACACTCACTTAGCTGGGGAAACCTGTACTATAAAGAGCCTATTCTTAAGAAGATAATTCCTTTTTTTCTTTTGGGGGTTCATATATACATGGACTGTCCAGAAAGTATCAGGTCTGTAATATGAAAATAGAGCTCTTTATTGAAAAAGATACAAGATACAAGAAACATTGTATATTGGACAACAATGCCTCAGTCCCATTCAAATTAGTCTTGGGACCTCACACAGTTCTACCAGTCACCATCAGCTGCCCTGTCGTATTTTCCTGAATTTCATCAATTGTCTGAAATCTCTTCCCTTTCAAAGGTGATTTTAGTTTTGGAAAAAAACAGAAGTTGCAGGGCACCAACTCTCGGCTGTAGAGGGACTGAGTCACCTGGGTGATTTGATGTTTTGCCAGAGAACTCTGCACAAGGCATGATGCATGAGCGGGCACATTCTTATGATGAAGCTGCCAATCTCCAGTTGCCCATAGCTGTGTCCTTCTGAATCATCTGAATAGTTTCTGTGGAGGAATGTTCAAGCTTAATGTAAAATTTGATGCAGATTTGTTACTCTACTTGCTCAGTCATTTTGAATGTGACAGCCACACAGGACACATGCTCACTCAATGTTATCTGCCACCCCCACTGACTGGTATAGTGAAGTTGTCATTGTTCTTGCATGCACATTCCAGTCCCCTCTCCTTGGCTGCCAGTTTACATCGATGTCATGCTAACCATTCTCATTTTATTTACAATGGCTGGACTGTTTCTAGACAAAAATATGTATCTCACATCTTCTTTATTCATTTATCAATGGGCACCTAGTCTGCTTCAGTATCTTGGCTATTGTAAATAATGTTGCAATAAACATAGGGGTGCATATAGCTGCTTGTTTTCATTTTCCTTGCATAAATAACCTGAAGTGTAATTGCTGGGTCAGGTTTGTAGTCACTTTGATGGGTATCTGAACTCTAGAGAAGGAGGCTGTTTACACCCAAACAGAAGTGAGCCACAAAGCAGGCTCTATTGAACTTATGAAGTAGTAGAATGTGTCTTCAACACTTCCTGTCCCTTTACCCTTATTTCTTTTTGACTTTTATCTTCTTCCCTAGGTTATCTGTGATCTAATTATGTCTGTGCTCCCTCTGAGGATGAAAGCTACCTGAGAAACTGATTTGAATAACCATGCTTGTTAGTGACTCAGTGGGATATTGTTCCTAGAGGAGGGCTGTGTACGCAGAGTGGGTTGTTGTAGAGCAGAGGGGAAGGAGGCATCCTAAATATGTGGAAAAGTTTGCCTCCTAAAAGGGCTCGCTCTAATTTTAAACTAGTCATCTGCTGTGATTAATTTAAACATTCAAATCACATAGCAATAAATCCTTATTCAACTTCTTATTATAATTTGACTTTTATTGTAGTTGGACTGCCTGGAGACAGTGATCTGGGTAAAGGATGAAGGACCTGCATACACAGGCAGTTGTAGTTCTCAATTTCAATGCAACATATAGCACCTGGTTTTATCTGTTATATAGCTATGAGGTTTGGTTAATCTGAGTCAGTTCCTGAGACAAAAATTCTGTTCCCAGAATGCTCTGGAATCAAATTTCTAAGTTTGAAACAATGAGGATGAGCCTAGAGTCATGGTGAATAATCCAAGGAAAATGCTCTCCTTTAATGATGTTTGTCTGTAATCCAGCTAGTTTTCCTGTGTTACACCCTTACCTTGCTATGTGCCCCTTTCCTCTGGAAAGTCTTAAAGTACTTGGTTAGAAAGTCAGATTGTAAGCCTCCCTGGACTTGAAGGGGTGGGAGAGTTTTGAGAAAGTAGACTTTCCCATTCCCTCCAGACCATGCCACATAAGAAAATTGAGCCACTTTTGAAAATCTACTAATCATACTTCCAACACAGATGGCTTTTTACATTATTACAATGAAACATATCAATTCTGACAGCTGATAGTTTCTCATAATTTCATTTAATCAGAGAGTTTATTTTAAAGCTGCCTAGAGTTCTTACTGCATTCCACACAGCTGACTCTTGGCATATTAGGAGTACTGATAGCTTTATTAAAACCTCATAATTTTCCAGGTAGTTCTGTCTTGGCTAATAAATCTCATTTTCTCTTTGCAAAAGTTATTAGACTTCCTGGGCAGTGCACCAAGTTGGGAAGATGTTTTGAAGATGATCTGATCGATTCAAATTAGAGAAAAGGTGTTTGAAGTTCACTATGTAAACATAATGGTACTGGAACTTGGCTGTGTGATTTGGGTGGAACACAGTAAAAGAAACACAAAGCGTTTTGCTACCTCCAGATGACCCAATTTTAACAGAAGGGGGAAATGACAAGTTGGCTTACC
This sequence comes from Trachops cirrhosus, assembly GCA_028533065.1. Taxonomy (NCBI): domain Eukaryota; kingdom Metazoa; phylum Chordata; class Mammalia; order Chiroptera; family Phyllostomidae; genus Trachops; species Trachops cirrhosus. The sequence goes on from CM052538.1 coordinate 45,811,740, forward strand.
TCAGATATATTTTGATCTCCCTACAAATTCTGGCAATACTTAGGTCAGTTTGTTGCTGATAATAACAGATCAAGAAATATTTTCCACAAAAAGTTTTGTTTTATGTTTTGGGATGGCATAAACTTAATTTTGTTTCTGATGTAGAAATGACACACCTTTTCATAGTCTGACACAAATACTGCACTTTGGAAAGTGCAAAGTGAGTCCAGAGTGTGTTGTGAAAGACATATATTCCATTGCTCATCAATTTACTTAACATTATGGGTAAGTGCTTTTCAAAAATTTTATAAAAATGACTTAAAAAACAAATGAAAGTTGGTTTCAAATATAGAAAATACATTTTCCCTTAAATGAATGCCTTCCTTAAATATTGACTATGTAAGTACAGTGTAAACTCCTTATAGCATTGCCATTCATAATTTGAATGAATTTGATAACTTTAAGAAGGTTTGAGATATTAACCCCCATTTTACTGGTGAGGATTTCAAAGTAAAGATCAGTGTGCTAATAAATGCAGAGCTATGTTGAAAAGTCAAGTTTTTTTCCATCAAATTTTCTTGAATTTATGCCCATTTTAATGGCAACCATGACATAGCAAACATTTAGTGTAAACTTTTTTGTTATTTTTCTGGGAACCTGATTTGATTTTCATTATGTCAGATTCTGAAAATAATTTTGCTATTTGTAAGCATAATAGAATGATGTTCATAAGCCTGAAAGAATACAGGAATAGCAACCTACATGGTTATAAAGCTCTAAAAAAATAAATATAAGAGAACAAACCTTGCTGAGAAAAATAGGAAGAGTAAGAAAGTTGACATGATAGCTCTGTTAACAATCCTTTAAAACTTTGAAGCACCATATAAATGCTATGTAACTTTCTCCCAATAACCCTGTGAGAGAAACAAAGCACATGGCATTTTCTTTGCAGATAAGGAAAATGAAGGTTAGAAAGCTTAAAGATCTAATGTCTGACAGCAAGTGAATGTTAGTAACCATAACACTAATTCCTAAGGTATGCTATAAATAAGTTAATTTAGGCTTCAGTTGAGCTCACTGATAACATGTGCTGACCTGCCTGCCCCATGCAAAACAGCTGGAACATAATCACATCACTCTGCTTTACCCCAAAACATTCACTCTTAACACGCAAGCTTACATCTTGTATATGCATCTGGTTCTTCTACTAACAGGCTAGATTGCTTTGCTCAAGTTATGATATCTTTTGTAGCCTCTCTCCCTATTTACAGTAGAAATGATCATTCTACCACATTAAAGTTTGTGCCATTGAGTGAAATTACATGATAAATCACATAGCTCTTAGCCTGGTACATAGCTAGTTCTCTACACTCGTTGAATCTGACTATATATATTCAGTATGTAGCAGTGGGTTAAGAAGTCCTGACTGGTTCCAATGTAGTGCCAATTCTGAAAGTCTCTGAGGGTAATGCAAATAACATTTTCTCTATCATAACCTTTGAAGGTGTGTATTTCATGTTCTCTTGTGTCTACTTCAAACTCAGATTCTAGAGCTATCGCTGACCCTAAATTTAAATTTGTACATTTATTAGGGAATACATTCATTTATTTAATAAATATTTTTGTAGTTCCAATGTTGTGCCAGCTAGTCTGCTGGGTGCAGGAGTAACACAATGAATAAAATAGACATGTCTCCTCTTTTTATGGAGTTTACAATATATTGAAAAGTATAATACAATTAAAAATAAATATAGCCCTAACTGGTGTGGCTCAGTTGGTTAGCCATCATCCCACAAAACGAAAGGTTGCCAGTTCAGTTCCTGATCAGGGCATTTGCCTGGGTTTGGTCCCGTGTCAGGGCATGGACCAGAGGAAACCAATTGATGTTTTTCTCTCACATCAATGTTTCTCTCCATCTCTTTCTCCCTCCCTTTCCCTCTCTCTAAAACTAAATTAAAATCTTTTAAAAATAACTATGAAAAATTTATTTATAATAGGGGAAATTGGGGTTTTGGCATAGAACCTTAGAGGAGTCTACTTTAAAGAGGATGGCCTCACTGAGGAAGTGAGCATGTTTATGCAGAAAAATGAAGGATGAGTTGAGTTTGCTTTTTTAAAATAAGAGAAGAGAACCAGAATGTCTGGCAATGATTTTCTACTGTGTAGTTCCAGCTTCTCCTATGACATTCGAAATATACAAAGTCATATTTGAAAGCTTTGTTGTGACCACTGCGTGTTACTGGAAATAAACTCAGGTCAGCAGAAATAACATAGACTACTACTCTTTCTTTTCAACTACTGGTAGAGAAAACATCTGCATTTCCCCAAAATGCATCCTGGAAGTGCTTTTAAGTTATTGTGTCTCAGGATAATTGTTTAAACTTTAAAAAAAATGTCTATCTTTATGTAAATCAATAATAATCAAAATGAATTAGTGTACATCAGTGTCTGCTATGTGTCAAGAAAGCTTTTGTATCATTCATTAGCTCTGATCGTCTAAACAATATCATAAAACTGGCACTTTTATCATCATTTTGTAAAAATAAAAATTGAGCTGAAGTTGATTTAATTTTCATTTGAGACTACTAATAGTGAAGTTTCACTTTTATAAAATATTAGATGTGCCACTGTGTACTAGTTGAAACATTTGACTTTCTCCATCTCACAAATATCTTTTCATTATTAATCCCTGTATTTTTTTAGCAATTTAGTCTTATAATTATAATTGTATATTAGCTTCTTGTTATTGTATACTTGGTAGTAGGAATACCCTACTAATTATTGAAGCCAGAGGTTCTGTAAGTCAAGGAAAGGTAAGAGAGAACAGGAAGAGATGAAATGCACACCGTGGTTGTAGTGATCATCAGCATAGTGTTTCCGGACAGGCTCTACAATAATTTGAGTAATACTATATGGCAGTAGCAAGACTTTGGAATATTGTACTTGAGAATATGGGAACAAAACCATAAGAAATGGTAGCAAAACTTGAAAGGGAATAACAGCAGATTATCATGTTTCTTCTGGGGAAGGGACCAAGCCTTCAACCTGATATCTATGGTATCCACATTATACTTGATAAATTTTTGGTGAATTGAAGAATATATGGGTGGAGGGGAAAAGATCTCTTCAATAAGGAATATGCTTAAAAGAGTTATTTTTATTTTCATCAATGAAAATGAACAGGAGCTATCTCTGTTTAGGATTTTGCTACAGTTAGAGTAAATAATTATTGATATGGGGTTTTAGGAAATTTATTGGAAAACAGAGAGGAGGATTGAAAGTGTTAAAGATGAAGACAAAAAATAAAAATAATGCTCAAAAAACAAATTGTTATTTAAAAGATCAAGCATATATTAGGTCACCAATAAAGCATCAGGAACTTTCCTAAAGTGAAAATAGTACCAAAAAGTACTCTTTAGTTACAAGGCAAAAATTAGAGATTACTGACAAAAATAAAGAACAAAAAGGTCCTTTCATCTGTAAATCAAAAATAAAATCTTTTATTAACTCTCAGATGAAAAGGAGAAAATAAACTAAAGAGAATTTCTAAATAGTAATTATAATAAAAATATTACATATCAATACCAATGGCATATATTTAAACAGTAATCAGCAGAAAGTTCAAAGCAGTAAATATTTTATCATCAAAAACTGAAAAAATAAAAATGAATGAATTAAGGCCTTTGCTGCTACTATCCTAGAGCCTAGGTGGAGAAATGGGATGAGAAGCAGGTGGAGTCACCTGCCCTGATGGTTTACAAATAGTTAAGAGATTTTCACTTCTGACTAAGGTGGAGTAACGGGGACCACATTTACTTCTCTCATACAACAACTAAAGAAATAGGGGGAAATACCATGTCAAACAATAGTTGCCCTGATACTGGATATCAGGAACAATGCAAAGTGTCCCTGGAGAGACTGGGAATAGATGAGATGAATCCTGAAATTTCCCCAAATTACTACCCAGAGAAAGTGCCTACAATGCAATGCAGGGAGGGGAAACTCAGCAGAGCCCAGAAGTCTCTGTGAGTTGAGGTGGTAAAGCTGATAGTCTGGGGAGCCCAATGCAGCTATGGTTCACCGGGCAGTAGAATGGAGAAGAGTCAACTACACAGAGACACCACAACATCTAAAATATGGTGCGGTCCCTTCAATCTTCAAGCTGGTTATCAGTAATGCATGTTATAACTTATATGAAATGGGGGCTGAATTGCCTGAAAGGATAAGATGGAACAATATTTAAAGCCAACACCGGGCCTCCCATTTGAATGAAAAAAAAATCTCTCACAATTTACAGAGCATCAAGTAGAGTACTGAGAGGGCTTTTCCCTCAGTAGCAGGAAAAATTAACCCTAGACTAAATATCGGTCTGGTCCCACTTAAAATTTAAAAGCAGGAACTAAATTGATAAAGTGAATTCCAAGTAATGACTTTTCAGGATAAATTTCAACAATATTTCCAGGAATACAAAAGTGTTCAGCACCCCAAAAGGTAAAGTCCACAATGTCTGACATCTAATAGAAGTTACGAAGATACAAAGAAACAGGAAAATACTACACATAATAGATTCTATTGAATGAGGGAAAAATTAACAAAACTGACTCAGAATTGGCATAGATGATAGAACTAATGGTCAATGATGTTAAAATAATTATCATAACTGTATTCTTCATGTTTAAGAATTAGAAGAAAGACTGAACATGTTAAGTAGAGTTGGAAGATATTTTTTAAACTACCCAAATCGAACCATGATAAAACAGCAAAGTTTGAAAAGAAAAATAAGCTGAGTAGGATTAATACTAAATTAGGTGTCGATTAAAAAAGGATAGTGAACTTAAAGAATTAGCAATAGAATCTATCCAAAATTAAACACAGAGAGAAAAAAGAATGAAAAAATGTATAGCAATTCTGTGAGCTGAGGGATAACTTTGAGTAGCCCACTAGATGTATAATTTGAGTTCATAAAAAAGATGGGACAGAAAAATATGAGAAATAATGGCTAAAAAAATTCCAAATTTGATTGAACCTAACTTTTCCAAAAGTACAAAGGTCCATCTCACCATGGAGGATGTATTGACTGGAGAAAGCAACTAATTAGTCAGGGAGCCCTCCTGCCGACTCAGATTCTTTCTCTTCAGAGATGATTTCACCAGCAAGGAATTCTCTAATCTTCTGTCCATAATATGCATAAAAAGGTGCCAAATATAGGCCTCACAGCCAAACTAAGAGCTAAATAGAAAAAAGGACAGGGTCTTCTCAGACCTTCTGGTTTGCGGCCTTTCACCTCATGGTACTGTTTTCAACATGGCTGCTGACGCTTCTGCTTGACTGATTTCTGAGTTCCAGAGACCCTGTGTTTTTCAACTCCTCTAAATACTGGTGGTGGTAAGGAAAGAGGACCCATTTTTGGCTGTTAGGAAGGAATGGAGGTAGTTCAAATTGGTCCTCATACAGGCTTTCATATAATTCTCCTGATTTCAGCCCCACACCCACTGGCCCCTTCATGTGCCTCTAATCTTCTTTCCTCTCTACAGAGAACACAGGGGCATCAGCTTTCTGTGCTGTATTAAGTAGTGATCAACAATCTGTTTTGCATCTTGTACAGTTTCGTGACTTTCTTTCTTCTTCACTTCCTACCTAGTTCTCATTTCCCTTTATGGGTTTATACATTTTTATCCTTTTACTGTTGTTATTTCATTGGGCTTTACAAAGAGAGCAGAGGTAAACAGCTGTGTTCAGTCCATCAAATGTAACCAGAAATCTGGACTCTTCCACTCTGAAACAATTGGAGTGATAACATTGAAATTTATGTATTGGAGCTGCCTGTAATTTTTAAGTATTTTAAGTTTTTTTTTCTTTAGGTGATCATCAATACTTTGTAAATTTAACTTGTGTTAGTAGAGAGAAGAAAATCTTTCTTAAAAAGCCTCCAAATACATTTATTTTTTATTTTTTATACTAATTTATTTAAATATATTTAAATTAACAATGAAACAGATACATATACACAACCCATGTTCAAAATAGAATAACTATAACATAATGAGAATGAAAAGGAAAGGAAAAACAAAATGTATCAAAAAGATATTAACTTTTTTTCACACTTCACTGGTGCTGTAATGTGTTATGAGCTATCTTTCTTTGTAATGCTTTTGGCATTTCACATCCATAGCAGATCAACACTGGCATATGTTCTTTCCCTGATTTTCCATTTCTTCACTAACTTAAACATTGTGGGACTGGCTATATTACTCACCAGTGGTGGAATAAAGTAGTTGGCTTGAAATGGATTCAAATTAAATCTGATATTTCAAAGATATGAACCATGTTTTTACAGTATTACCACAGCACCCATGAGGTATTATATAATCAGTTGGATGCAGGTATGTGTTTATCAATTGGACTTTTCCCATCTAGCAATACTTTTCATGATCGTATTGCTTTTCTTTTGGTTCAGTAATTTAGTTAAAAAAAAAAAAGAAAAACCTCCAGTTTTTCTCTTTCTGCACCCACCCCAGCCATCTAGCAAAAATAAAGTAAAAAATAAGTAAAAGAAAAATAGATCATTATGACTTAAAGCAATGTCCTATGTATTACAAGATAACATTTAGGTGTTTTAAGAAAAAATATTTACTTTCAATGTGAAAGAACATCTATATATGCTTTCTACAAAAATATTTTTATTTTGGCTCAGTAGTAAAATATGACATAGCTCAGAATTCCAGATCATTTAATGAAAATATCTACATGTTCTTATTTTCCTTCTGGAACATTTTATCTACTTCTTTACTACTATAATATTTTAAAATAGCTAGAATATCTTTGGAAAATTATTTAACTAGCCTGTACTGTACTTTATGACTCCAACAGCATACAGATTGTAGAATGTGAATTGTATTAATTTATATGCTACTATCACATGTTGTTTCTTTAAGGACTACAAATACCTGGAAAAACACAGAGAGATGGTTAATAGCAATGGACTCTTGAGCCACAAGCTGAGTTCAAACCCTGATTGTCTTCTGGAAGCATGGCCCTTGGTTTTCTTATTATTAAAATAGTACTAATAATAGTGCCACATAGACATGTTAAAAAATTAAAGAAAACACATATAATAAGCATAACACAATGTCAGTTAGTAAGAACTAAATAAATGTTAATGTATTAATTGTCAAAATTATCATAAACTATTATCATAAACTATCATAAATACCAAGTCAACAAAGCTTATTTTAAGATGTTACCCAAGTGCATGCTGGAGTTAGATTTGGGACAGAAACCTTACCCTGTTTCCTGACTTCCTAAGCTTGCATCAAAAAGCAAAATATATTTCAGAAAATGATCTAGAAAAACAAATGTGAATTATTTGGTAAAATATGTTAGTAAATTCCTTGGACTATTTTGAAGGGATAGCAATATAAATAAATTTATAAATATAACTTTTTAACAGTTAATTTGCAGTTTAAGAAAAGCTAAGTCAATTCTGCCTTTAATGCATAATAAAAATAATTTATATGTCTAAAACCATGAATGAGATTTTCCTTCAGAACATTGCACAATTAAAAAATTAATAACAATAAAAGAATTCCAGGTTGTTTTGGAAACAAAGCTGCTCTTAACATTTTATGTAAGTAATTTTTAGTAAATAATTTCAACTGTTAAAATTTGTTGCTCAATAGTAATATTTTTCTATCCCTTATATTTCCAAGCCTATAGAATATTTTTCTCTAATATTAGAACTTTTTTTTTTTAATTCCAAGTCCACAAACTTTGGCTTAGCACTTTTCACATATTCTGATGATGGAGGAGGAGTAGATCAAAAAAAATAAAAATTATGGGAAAATAGAAGACAGTAGGCTGAAGGATGTTACTATGGATTCTATTTTCTATTAAAAAATAATACTCTTTTCTCAGTGTTACAGTTTATTTAGTTATTTCTGTTATCAAACAGCAAATGAGGTCCTGCTGCCCTCTGCCATTCTCTAGGTAATATTCTGGAGGCAGAGGTTTGGAGAAAAAAGAAAAGAGTCTTTATTGAAAAGCTACATAACTTTGGAATAACAGCTTTCCACATGCATTAATCATTTAAGCCTATTAACTAAGGTTAAAATCTTTAACTCTTGAGTTCCTCTATCATTCCACCTATTTGTTTTTAATTGTCTTACTTCTATAAGCTTAGCTTACAACTAAAACAACATAAGAACAAAAGCTACACAATTTTGGAATAATGGCAGGCTCTGCCTCAGAGCCCATCCCCTCCAGAACACCCAAAGGAAAATAACTCTGCCACCCTCTGCCATGCCAGACCAGTCCTAGGCTGCACCCAGAATTCCTTCTCCCATATAAAATACTGTCTTTGGGAAGCACAGACACCTGCAGCACAATCATCCAGGCATCCCCAAGGAAGAGGACACAATCTCTGCCTTCCTTCTGTTTTCAATCTATAATAATTCCCATAATTCCATGTGCTCCAGAGGTGTTCAGCTTCTCAGCCCATCTCATTTTAGATTGTTTACACTTGCCTTGGGCAACCTCCTCCTACCCGCCTCCCTTCTCCCCTTCAGTGGTCTGATAGGATCTCTCTGTATCATTTCATTTTCTTTTGATCTTAGATTTATAAAATTATTCAGAACTATATTCTCTAGCCTTTCCTTTTATCATTTCTTTCAAATATATTTTCTTCTATATTCCCCATTGATCTCATCAACTGTACTAGGAGAATGGGAACTAACCTATACCCTTCCTTCTTTCATACACTGTACATTCAGTTAATTACTCAGTCCCATGCATTTTGCTTTTTATTAATCTCTCCAATTCCATTCCATTCCATTCCATTATCTTTGTCTTCTCTTCTCCTATCTTAGTTTCTGCAAGAGTACCACAAATCAACTCTCTTTCCACATGGTTGTCAAAATGCTCTCTATAAAATGTAATCCCCTTTAGATGTCCCCTTTTATGCTGTGTTGCCCACAGCATAAATCAAAGCTCTTTAATAAGAGAGATTAAGCCTATCATTCCCGGTTCTTGCCTACCTATCAAGCTTTTCTTTGCCCTTTGAACCAATGGTACATTCAGTTTCTAAAAGATGCAATGCCTAAAATCTCCCCTCAAGCAGTATACAACCAAAAGAGATCACCTCCTTTTTCCTGTGATAAGGAAAACTGAGTTTAATCAACCAAGACAAAGTTTCTTAGATGAAAAGACTTGCAGTTGCTCTTGGCTTGTCCCCTTCAGTGGTGAGGTAGATATTAACAAAATAATAAATAAATAAAAGGTAGCTAGATGCATCTTTACCCTAAATAAATGTCTGTAGCTCTGGGTGCTGCCAGAAATCTTTCACAAATTCCCACCATCTATAGAATTGAGACCACCAGTTTGGTTCCAGAGAGGGCAATAGAAAAGGTCCTCTGTGAAAGCATTGAGAAGCTACACCAAGCTAGTTTAGTGCTCTCTTGGTTGCTTATTCCTCAGTCTCTGTTAATGCCACCTTTAGCCACACCTGGAAGCTAATTCACATGTGTTTTTGGTAGGCAGCCTCTTAGATGGCTCCCAATGATCCTCACCCTGATATGTGTGCACCTACACAATCTTCTCCCCTTGAGTCGGCTGGATTTTGTGACTCGTTTTTAACAAAGAGAATATAGCTGAAATGGTGTTATCTCACTCTTGAAATTTGGTTACAAAAGGCCTGCTGCTTTCATTTTGGGCACTTTCCATTAGATCAATCACTCTGAGGGGCACAGCTGACACATTGTGAACAACTCTGTGGAGAGGATCACTTGGATAAGCGTGAAAGCAGATCCTTTGGGCACAGTCAAGCCTGGCCAAAAGCTTGACTATGACCTTATGAGAGACCCTGACTCAGAGATACCCAGTGAAGCTGGACCCGGATACTTGGCTTACAGGAACTGTGAAATAATAAATGTTTGTTGCTTTAAGATGCTAAATTTTAGGGATAATTTCAGCAATAGATTAATACATTGTTCTTCACACCTCTTACACCTCCATGCAACGCATTGGCTGCCCCTAGCTAAATTACACTGTTAAAATAGTGCAGTGCTTTAGAAATCCCCACACGCATCAGGTTGTTTCATTTTTTCCCGGCCTTTGCACATCCCTTTCTTCTCCCCAGACTGTCCTTCAACTCCACCTGTTCTCTAGTCTTACAATGCGACTTCCTGAGGTTGTTACCTTACAGAGCACTTCTCTGTTCCTTCTACCCTTTATACCTACTGCTCTGATTCTATTATTATAACTTGAGAGATATGTTGATTCACAAACATGCAGCTTAATTCGATGTGCCTCTTTTCTCTATGTGTATGTTTAAAGATGACACCTGCTTTTCCTCTTGAAAAATATAAAGGAAAGCCTTTCCTTTATATTCTTGTGAAAGCAGTAGGTGCCTGGCTTATTTTTTTTTAATTACTTGAAAGTTTTAAAATGCAAATTGAATCACAAGTTTAAACAGGTACAAGGTGGTCCCAAGTTGCTAAAATAAACGTTAACTTAGAATATGTGTGTAAACAAAAACAGCCACAGTAAAATCACCAGGTCTTCTGAATTTTAAAAATGCCCTGTGGTACTTTCCCTTGAAACCTCCACTGACAATAAAAAGGAAGGCATGCATGAGGAAATGCACACTAATTGCTGGTAAAATAACTTTCAACTTACAAGGAGGCAAGCATTCTGGTTCCTATCAGGGCCCAGTGGCCGTTACCAAGCTTTAATGGGTGCAGGTGCAGTTGTTCCTTCACATGTTTTTGTTTTTATTTAATCCCCTTATCACTGGCTGTTACCCGGGGCCTGCTCCATCTGTTTGCCCTCATCCTCTCACTAACTCAGCACAGCCTAGCAAGCTCAATGTACCAATGGAGAGAAAACAATTCCTTCATTTCAGCATGATCAAGTAGCGAGTGACCTTGTATTCTTAATTCATTGACCTAAAAATTATGGGAGCCTTTGACTGAGTTGATTTTCATCAGCTATTCATGTTTTTTTCTCATAGTGTCACGATTATCACCTGTTCACTTTCTAGGTGTTGGATTTAAAAAAAAAACAAAACCCTGGCTTTTAAAATTCTCAACCACCTTAATGTGACCCTTTTTGGATTTATTTTTTATAATTTATAATTTTTAATTTATCAACTTGCCACGTGTTTGCAATGATATAACCCCTAATAGCCTCATTAGTAAAAGCTTCCATAACCTTTTCTCTGTACTATATGCATTTTGTCCTTAAAAATGCTGTGTGAAGATTTACCTGCATTAAAACAGCAATATTTTGTGTTTTGAGTACAGATTACTCTGAGCAGGAAAATGGCCAATCTGATTGGAAACATGCCAGAAAGGGTGGAATATTTGAAAGAAGTGATTCGTTTCATGGCTTCCCTTCATAAATCTCGCTGTTTACTTGGAGAAAAGCCATAGACGCTCTGCAGTTTGCTTTAAGAATCACACACCTTGAACTATGAGTTCTGCTCACTGTTCCCAGATGCATAGAGCGACCTGTTGCCTATTCTTCCATTATACATTAACCTTGGTTTCTCAGACTTTTAATAATTAAGAAATTGCCTTTACTTTTAACTAGAAGGAAGACAGTGAGACCCCAAGAGGGTTAGTTAAAAAAATGCATCTGAATTTTCATCTACTTAGCCAACAAAAGAAGGAAACAACTGGAGAGAAATTCTTTCAAAACACTATAATCTTGAATTATTACTGTTCCAGTTCTTTAGAAGCAGAGCAGCAATTGCCCCTATTGGTCATTATGCTTTTCTTCTTTCCTCGTGAGTTCTTCTCACTTCAAGATCAACCCATGTCCTTGAGGAAAGTCTTCTGACACCTCTCTTGTTCCCCACACTGAGTACTTGTAACATTGCATTATTATTTTGTTAACTTTTCTCTGTCCCTCTAGATCTTGAACTCATTCCCTTCTGTACTCCTTGTGTTATATAATAGATTCTCAACAAATGATTTGAGGAAAGAAAGCAAGAAGGAAGAACAACATAAATTTTTTATCATCCGCCAAGAGCCATGACAATAATTTTAGCCTTGTTTTCTAACTTAGGATGAGTTATAAGTCACATAGAAATGTTTGACATAAGTTATACTTCAGAAATCCCAAGAGTCTATCTGTACACTACCAAATCAGTATTAATGGGGCTCACATCAGCAATGTGACTATGTTGCTTATTATCTGTAGGTGGCTATAATTTCAAGACAATAATATAATATATTATGCACATAATAAATTTTGAAGCCCACATAAATCTGCCAGCCTAAACTATAACTAAAAATCTATGAATGGGTATTGGATGTAAATTAAAACTTGTGGAGGTGTGCAAATAAACTTTTTAAATGAACTACTAAGTTACTCTTTGAACTTATGCCAATTTTAATGAATAACTAATGTTTCAGCTTAACATAGAGTATTACACAGGGAATAAAATCATAAGTATACAGAGTTAACATAGAAGAAATAACGTATTTTCTAATGAAAGGCATTACATTTATTTATTTATTTATTTATTTATTTATTTTCTTGTTCACTCAAGAAATAATTATTGAGTCTCTAAAGAGTACCAGGTATCATTCTAGCACTAGTCAGTAGCCAGAGATAAAACAAATTCCCTGCCCACATGAGGTGAAACTCTAGTGGTGAAGATGAACCATGATAAATCTATCACAGACTGATGGTAAACAGATGCTAGACAGATAGAATCATGTCAGCCATTGGTAAGTGCTATAAAAAAAGGGTCAAAGAACAAGTGGGCTGTTTTGATAGGTGGTAAGAAAAGACCATTTTATCAAAATGATGTTATCAAGATCTGAAAATGTTTTCTACAAGTGAGGTAATTTTAAAGGCTATCTGACTTTAGATAAGAATGAGATGTAGGAGACCAGCATTGGATGGTCAAGGAAGCCAAAAAATATTGGTCTTAAGTCTGTTTGACATGAAGAAAGTCTTAATAATGTTCTGTGTTTAAAAGCACCAAACAAGACAAATTCATCTCAGAAACAGAGGCAATGTTATGTCATACAGGAAATGTGACTCACTCTGGCAATTTAATTATCTTGATCCTTCATGTATGAAATGTGTTTCAGATATATCGTACATGGAAATAGTACTGCTTATGAAAAATAGACATTATGTACAAAATATTCTCCTAAAAATGTGACATCAGTTGACTTGTTTGCATCTAATTACTTTTGTTAATTGACTCAACCTTACCGTGTAGCTCGTTATTAAATGTATTTTTTGATTTTATTTATTTATTTCATTTTATTTACATGTTTATTGTTGTTCAAATACAGCATCTACTTATTCACCCCACCATGCTCCCTTGCCCCACCCATCCCCACCTCCTACCCTTGAACTTATCCCCTTTGGCTTTGTCCATAAATTTAATATGTATCTTACATGTCATCAAAAGATATACAGCTTATATGTGTGTGTTTACACACAAAATGCATTTAAGCTATATAGTAATGTGGTTCATTCATGGAAAGGTTAAGGCCACTTTTCAAACATTATTTTGTTAATGATCATTAAAATATCAGGCTTTTCTGGAAGTAGATTGGCAAGTAATTAGTCAATAGCAAACAATAGGGTATCATTTTTATTCCTAGAATAAGTTGGGTTTAAGTCATCAAGGTTTTCTTTTTCAAGTTCAGGTAGCTGGTAATGTTTTCAGACATGTACATGACAGGTAATCCTGTAACCTGGCACATTAATTATAACAGAGCAATCTCAAATCAGCACAGAAATATTCAACAAAAGTATTTGTAGAACTATGGTAATTTGATGCTAGAAATGATGAAAAAAGTAAGAGGAAAGAAAAATGTAAGATTGTAATGTAACTAAATTCTTTATATAAATTTATATATATGTATATTATTTTCCACCCACACAAACACATTCCAACACACACAGAGATAGGTTTATCTGATGCTGTGGTCAGTTTTTGACCTCTGATACAATAGGAAATGCATTTGACAGTAGACAATAATATATGTGGATAAATGTTTATAAATACAAAGTAAGGTCAAATTGAATTTTGAATTCATAATATATAATGATTTGATTTTCACGAACTAGTTTCTGGCTTACCCTAAGGAGAGATCTTGAAGAGACTGTTCAACTGCTCAGTGGAATTTGAGAATGAGTTGAATTGAAATCTATAAACTATGACTTAATTTGCCACATGTCAGAAGTCATACAAGCAAATGTACCTAAATGTCTTTCATGCCTCCATGTACAACACAAGTGGTATTTTTCGTCATTTATAGTAAATATGATTATTTCCAGATTGTAAATATGGACGCAGACTGTTCCTTGGGAAATTTAGTGCAATCTGTTTGCAACTCTTTGCAGATGTGAGTTTTCCATAAAGATGGTATCTTTGTACTTTGCTACAAGTATAGATTACGTTACTTCATTTGTCTATGAAAGGTATATGATAACATTACTTACATAATTTATGTTAGGACTGAATATTCATGATTTTCTATAATAGAAGACAACAGGAGAAAAGGGTAGGAAAATAAGATGGCAGATTCTTCACAAAGGAATTACCTCATTTTAAAGACAGCAGTATAATGACTTTAACACAAGTGCTATTGCTGTCTTCCCATTGCCTGGATGTTCTAGGAACAATCTCAGGACAGCGTGCCTTATTCCAGTCTTGGTTTTAATTCCTGCTATATTCTGTGTCTGTTTGTGGCTGCCCTTCAAACCTGGCCAGTAAGCTCAGAAGTATTTACTATGGTTCACAGGAACTGGGGAAACATAGTACAATATAGATGGATAGGCACTTATTCCACTTTTGAAAAACTTGATGTACATATTTCACTAATGCAGGGCAGCCCTAACATTTTGCATGGAGGGCCCCGTTTTTGCAAATAGTCCTGCTTCTCTGTCTATGAGCACTTCTGCTCCCTTACCATTTATAGATTTCTTCTTTTTCTTTTTAAGGGCTATTTACTTTATTATTCCCTATTAACCCACAAGTCCCCAGCATATAAATTATTTCTTAGGAGTCATTTATATAGTTGATAGGAAGTACATTGATTTGTTAAGAATTTAACCATCTTTTATAATAATTATGAGTTTCAAATTTCTCCTTGACTTAAGAAACTGAATTCATGATTGAAAAATACCCAAATTATCTCAGACACAGATGACTTTTTAAAAATATATTATGCTATTCCACTGGTTGTGGAGTTGTGTTGGTCATATTATATGTAGCAGTAAATATTCCTGAGGGATAATAAAGCATTCCTGATAGATGGTAAAATCATTCTGAACCAAGGCTCACACTACCAGAGAGGAGTTTCCCGTGCATTATTTGTTTCAACCAAGACATAACCAAACAGTTAAAAAAAACAAACTAACAGAAAAGAAAAAAAGAGAGAAAAACTGACTTCAAAACAAAGATCATAAGCATGCTAAGCGTCTGAGCCAGCTCCGCAGTGTAGGCCGTGTAGGCCGTGTAGGCCGGCATTCAGTCACAGGAAACAATGCAGAAGGAATGAGACAGCTCATCTTCAGAAAGAGTGGCGGCACATCACTGTGTTGTAACATCTCAGTACTTGTGTTTGGTGATTCATCCAGATGTACTGGGCCTTAGCCCACTTGCAGTGACATCTTAAAGGATATTTCTAATCTGCCACGTATGCTCTTTGAAAGTTTTCAGATAATTAAAAGCAGAGGAGCAAAATTTGACATTATAATCTCAATAATGGTGTTTTAATAGGATAGCAATGTTAAGAGATTATATATATGATATTTTACTAGACTTGATATCATTATCTCATTTTATCCTACCTTCAGTCCTGTGAGTTATCTGTTGATATGCCCAGTTTATGCATAAAGAAACAGACTAAAACTAGATAAGGAGTTTGTGAAAGGTCACTCTTTGAAAATAAATATGAAACTCATGATATAGGTTATATAAAAATAATACTACTAAAAATGACCAACAGATGCAAACAGAATATGAACCAAACCTTAATTAAGCCACAGGTTGGAATATTGCCATGGATATGATGCACCATGTAAAGCTGCCTCTGTGTGTTTCTGGAAAGTCTTCACCAAAAATGTTGCCTTCAGTTTGAGAATTGTATTTATAGTTCCCATTAGTAAAAATGAATTACAGTGAAGCATGTTTCAGCTTTTTAAATAAACTTTTTATTTTAGAATAGATTTGGATCTACAGAAAATCTGTGAAGGTAGTACAGAGGGTTCCCATATTACCCCATGCCCACTTTAGGCTATTATCATCTTATATTAATATGATACATTCATCAGAATTAATGAACAAATATTGACTTATTATTATTAAAGTCCCTACTTTCTTCAGATTTCCTTAGTTTTTACCTGAAGTCCCTTTTCTGTTCCAGGATCCCATTCAGGTACTTATTTATTTATTACATTGTATTTATTTATCACATTTCTTTAGACTCTTCTCAGTTTTCCTGCTTTTGAAGACTGACCATTTTGAGGCACACTGGTCAGAACATCCCTCAGTATGGATTTATCTGAAGTGTGTCTTGAGCTAAGAGGTCTCCGCAGGGACTCAATTTCTCTCCCAATCTTCTACAGTCTTCCAGCTGTTAACACCACCTAAGTTGAGGTAGTCATGGTATAGAGACACCAAGGCACAAATAATGTAGGACCTGGAGCTTTTCTGCCAGTACAGAGTTGGAACTATCACAGATGGCAAAACAGTCTATGCTTGAGTCTTGGTATTTTATTAGATTTTTATTCTTGGGAAAATACATTAATCTCCCAGAGCCAGTTTACAAATAAGTAAAGGGCCACCTTTTACTTTAGAGAGTGTTGAATGGATTAAAAGAGATAAAACACGAATAAGTTTCTAATATACTCCCTTGATAGAGTAAGCTATTAACAAATAATAGCTTTAAAAACTATTATTTGATACCACATATTGAGTTGGACACAGAATGGACTTTTATAAAACTGTTAAAATGAGTGATATGAAAAGCAAGTCAACCTAATATGTGAAAATATTTAAGTTTGAAAATGCATATTATCCTAAGGGATAATTTGTGGTGTATGGTTTCACTATAATGACCCCATAGCTCTTTCTATGAGTAAAATATCTATTCAGTTTTTTTTAGAGTACTAAAATTTTGTTCATCAAATTTAGAGGTTGATATCAATCAGATTAACATGATTTCCTTCAGGAGCAGCAATGCGTTAGCTCGTTAGTGGCTGGTCACCCTTGAGTAATGATTAAATATTGGGACACACAGATGTTTGCACAGACTTCTGTTCAAGTGGATAGTGAAAATAGCAAAAGATTGTATGTAGTCTTATTTGTAATGTATTTTTCAGTTTGCCTGTTAAAAGAAACCTAATCAAGTCCATTCAAAGCTTGTGTGTACCAATAAGGCCATTAGAAAAACAAAGTAAAAACTAGGAAATGTTCTTCAGAATATGACAAGCTAGATAAGTCTGAGTGATCATGATAACAGGGACTGGCCTTTGTATCCATGGCCTTAAAGAAATCAGAGTGGGTTCAATGGAAATTGCACTCGGAGCCCAAGAAGACTTAGGCAGGGAGCTTAAAGGGAATTTAATAATTTCTGCTTCTTTTTTGCTTTCTATTTAATTTAGTTTTGGGGAGAAATCTCCATTTATAAGACAATTTTAAGTTTATCTGAAGCAGGTGAAAGATGGTTTTAAGTTTATTGAAATGAAGAAGCAGAGAAAGATATTGAAAGAAAGGAGTGGGCACTACAGTTATATGTCAGAGAGACTGTGGAAATCTTTTCAGATAGAATTTGATCTTCTGTAATGTAAAAGGGATGTGTAACTTTTGCCTGGGTGAGCTGGATATTTGATTGTTTGTCTTTGCTTCATAGTTTAGCTAATCTGTCCTCCATTACACTAATATAATTGTAATAATTGCCAAGAAAAGACCTGGAATTGTTTGATTTACTAGACAACATTCCCACTGAAGTGAGTCCTATGTTTTTGGAAAATATATTTGTATGTAAAGATGACATACTTTATTTTGCTTTAAATCCAATGTTATTTTTAAGTGTGTGAATATAAACAGTAGGGTAATGACCCACAAACTCAAATGGGAATAAATATTGTGGGAAGAAAATAAATAAGTAATGCATACAATAAAAATAAATATTTAATTGTTAAAAATACATTTCACTAAAATTCTAATATAGTTATAAGGTTTTTTATTAAATACTTTTGATTTTTATTGTTGTTCAAGTACAGTTTTTTGCTCTCCGCCCACTACCCCAGCCTTCCCCACTTTCCTGTTTCCACACCAACTTTGTTTTGTGCGTGTGTCCTTTATAGTTGTTCTTGCAAACCCTTCATGCTTTTCCCCCATTATTCTCTCCCATCTCCCTTCTGGTTACTGTCCGTTTGTTTTTTACTTCAATGTCTCCAGTTATATTTTGCTTGTTTATTTGTTTTGTTGATTAGGTTCCAGTTAAAGGTGAGATCATATGGTATTTGTCTTTCATCACTCAGCTTATTTCACTTAGCATAATGCTGTCCAGTTCCATCCATGCTGTCGCAAAGGGCAGGAGCTCCTTCTTTCCTTCTGCTGCATAGAATTCCATTGTGTAAATGTACGATAGGTTTTTAATCTATGCATTTGCTGATGGGCATTTAGGTTGCTTCCAGCACTTGGCTATTGTAAATTGTGCTGCTATGAATATTGGGGTACATAGGTTCTTTTGGATTGGTGTTTTACTCAAAACATTAAAAAATTTTATTTGCTCCAAGCAATATATAGAAATTGCTTATACATGTGTATTATGGCTAAAATGCTGTTTAAGATTTTATAAGTTTAATAAAATATGAAGGACTTTACAATGTAAAATACATAGTATCTAATTAAAAATTTACAAATGAACTTCATTCATGTCTCTTCAATTTTTCAATAAATGTACATACTAATTTGTTAGTGATTTCATTTATATAAGACGTATTCAAATTTTATTCTAAGCAAAAGGGCATAACAATTAGCACATCATTTCCAGACACAAAAGCCTAAGGTGGACTCAGATGTAAATTGATTAAAATAATTGGCAGAAATATCTCAAATCAATAATTAATGACATTTGTGAATAGAGTTTAAATAGATAACATAAAAAATAATTCCTTTTTAGCTCCAAGGGCTGAAGTTGCTCTTTCTGAGTGGAAGAGATTCCATAAATAGAATAAGTGGACCAAAAATAAAGAAGATATTGAATTAATAAACTGAATAATTAAATGATGCTAAGGTAATGTTTCTCATATTCTAAGTTGATTATATAATTAAGGCCTAAAGAATGCAGTTTGACACATTAAAAATATTACTATTAAATATAAAATAAAAATTAAAAATGGAGAAAAAGGTGTTTTGACAAGAATCTTGAGTCCAGCTAGGTTGCTAAAAATTTATTATTATTTTGAACAAACATTTTCATGACAAGACCAAGAATAAGTTGGAAGTTTTTCATCAAAATTGAATCTAACATAGTTATTTATGTCTCAGTTAAAGGAATGTGCTTTTCTCAAGTTAGCAAATTTTACCTAAGCCTTAAATCTGAACCTATTTCTAGGCAATAATTATAATTATACTTATAGTTGTAATTATAATTATAGGAATACAAACTCACTTGCTGTTCTCACTATTTACTTCTTTATAAGAACAAAACAACATTAAAATTAATAAATTTGGGGGCTCTCAATATAGCCAATTTCCTAAATGCATACAAAGGCAGGAAAACAAAGCAGAATGGCTACATGTACAAGAAAGAAATATTATTGGATTCAAGCTTTCTTTGTTTTATTTTAATTTTTTTTTAGGAGAGACACAGTGGAACTAGAACGACTCAATGAATTTAATCAGTGTGAAATGGCAGCCTTGTGTTTAGAGCCCAACTGGCTTACAGCTGAGTCCATTTTCTGTTTCCACTCCAGCTGCCATGACATCAGCATATCTATGGACAACGTCCCAAGCATCCAGTCTGTTTTCCCTAAAGCAGTCTTCATACAGACATTGCCAAGGCAATAGTTCTAAACAGTTGGCGTCTGTGATTTCACTACTAATCAAATTACTTTGACAAGGAACAGTCACTTGAAAAAAAATGGAAAGGAGGGTGACTGTTGGCACTCAACCACACAGTGGTATGTCACCCTTGCTGTGCATTTAGTTTTTAGCCGTGGACTTTCTAATCTGTCCACTGGGATTGTTAATGTTTTAAGTCAGTGGTCCTTTAGTTACACAGCAGCTAGTAAGAACACATTTATCACACTGATGGGATAATATTTATCACATTGAATGGAGTTGTTGGCATTTAACTGGTACCCATCTGGATGCCTAAAAAAATCAATATCCCAAGTAAAGACTGATGCCTATCATGTTTTTCCTCTTTTTCCTTCTTCTACATCTCTTTGATTCATTCTTGTAATGACATGTTCCAGATTTCCACAGACTGCAGCTCTGTAGTTTATCTTGGGATAGCAAGTGGCAGCAATTAGCCAACCAGTGATGACTTTGCTTCTATGTGTGTGTTGCTGAACAGATGCCACTCAGACACAAATTTCACCTAACTGAAATTATCTCTGATTTGGATAGTGAGGATCCCTGAACTTTAGTGAGTTTGATGTGATGTATATGAGAAATGACATAGTTCTTATGAAATATGAGTTAAAACTGGGCAGAACTTTGTGAGAGAATGATTAGGGTCAAAAAGAGTTAGAGAAACAAATACCAGGCATTTGAGTTGTTTCCACTTTTGGCTTTTATGAGTAATGCTGATATGAACATTCTTTTATGGTAGACCTGTGCATGAATTACAATAGGAAATATAACCAGCAGTAGAGTTTCTGGGTCATAGGTTATTGTTGTTAGCTTCATATTTAGTATAAATATTAACAATTCTCTACAGTAGTTTTAACAGACTATATGCCCACTGGAAGTGTGTGAGATTTACAGTTACTCTATAACCTCATCAAAATTTGGGATTGCTGATCACTTTTTTAAAGCCATTCTGGTAGATTTGTAGAAGTATTACATTATGGTATTAATGATTTCTAATGGGGCTGACATATTTTTCTATGTCAACTGGTCACTTGGATATATCTTTTGTGAGGCTGCAGAAGTAATTGCCCATTTCAAATTGGATTGTCTTTTGCTTGTTGTTTTGTGTTCTTTACATACTTTGTAATATGTGAATCTTCTATCAATTATATGGATTGTAGATATAATATCTCTCTATATACTGGCCTTTACATCTCTTTAATTGCATCTTGATAAACAGAAGCTTTCAATATACTGCAGACCACATTTGTTAATCTTTGCCCTTATGGGTCTATGGTTAAATAGGAGATAGTTATATAGTAGAGTACTGAAACAGATTTTGACTTCATCTTTCTTGAAAATGAATAAGAATAACCCTGGCTGTGATTTCTTTTATGTGTTATTTACATTATCATCTTCTATAATGTCTTGGAATCATTCTACATAGTTGCTTTTATACTAGTCAGTATTTACCTGTGTTCTGTGACATAGCTAATACTTTCCTGAAATTCTTGTTACTTCTCAGTCTCTTTTTCAGCTTCTACAACATTTGGCTTAAAATGATGAAGTTCATACAGCTCTCACTCCTAGACTGTCCTCTTTTTATTGTTTATTCTCTCTCAGCTATATACAGGTAACTTACACATTTATATCTTCAAATTAAACATCTTTTCTGAATTCCTGGTTTATAGACCCAACTAAGTAATACCTGTACCTGAATATCTTACAGGCACTTTAAATCAAACATATCCAAAAATAAAATCATGAACTTTTCTGCAGTTCCCCAGTGTTCTCTGGCTAGGTAACTCATACCACCACACATCCTCTAGTCCAAGTTTTATACCTTTTCTTTATCCTCTCTTATTTATTAAGTCACCTAGTTCTGCCTTTCTGCTTATTAAGCATTTCTCTTTTTCAAGCAGTATCAAGTTTAAATACATTACAATACCTCTTTAATTAGTTCCCTTATATTTAGTCTGTGACTCTAATCTTTTCTTCACATTGAAGAACTATCTCTTTAGAATGCAAATACTAGCTTGTCATTTCCTTGAGTAACCCCCTCCAATGACTCCCCATGCCTTTTGGATAATAAAAGTCCTGTAATCTGTTAAAGTGCCTTGAACAATCAGACATAATTTAGTCTTGCTGACTTCTCTAGCCTCATCTCTATCACTCTCCATGGAACCAAACTGAGGTTTTGTTTTTTCTGGGGTTATTTTTTTGGCACTTAATAGTAAATATATTTTTATGAATGGATAGAATGTTTCATGCTATTCTTTTCACTTTCTCATTTACCCTGGAGTATTACTTTTTGATTTTAGATGTGCATCACCAATGTTGTTTATAAATATGCTCAAATTCATTTTAAGCACAGTGTATCCATTTATTATATCTCTAAGGATATTTCTTCTCATTAATATGCTCTGCAAAATTTCTGCCACTATTTTTTAAATTTAATCTTTATTGTATTTTTCCCATTACCATTTAATCCCTTTATACTCTCCTTCCCCCAGCACTCACCACACTGTGCCACTATTTCCTTATATGCCTGGGACTGATTTTGCCCTCTTGAGAGGATTATACATTCTGATCACTTGCCCACATATTCAGCCTGTGTATTCTTTGCCATACTGCAACAGCAGACAGGATTATTTCTTTTCTTTTGGCAAAAACTGGGACTCAATATTAAAAGTAAACTTCTGTCCACCATATATGCAATACAGCAGTATGTTTAATTATTGCTTCAACTTCCTCTTTCTCTGTAGAATATGTTTTTTTCTCTTTTATTATTTAATAGGCAATATTTTTGTAGGCATATATACTTGAGATCTAGTTATACATCATTAAATAGAAAGCAAACATTCACCCATTCATTTTAAAACATTTACTGAAGAGATAGAGTCATGAATAATAGCGTTACCTGAGGTTCAGTGCCTGGAAGGCAGTGCTGATTATCAGACACAGGCATTTAGTGCCTACAACCCGGTTTTGAATTGCCATTGTACTACATAAAAGCTGTTCAACCTACTGGTTTTTGTTTCCTTGTGTGTAACATAGAAATAAAAATAAATATTTCATCATTCAGGGCTGCTATGAGGATTAAAAAAGAAAGCACTTATCACAATACCTGGCCCTTGGTAAGCAATTAATACATCTTAACAATAACTAAAGTTAAACTTAGGAAGATAAATCTTTCATTTGACATCATAGCTTTTAATATAAAATATAGTTAATATAAAACATATTTTAATATATGACATAAGCCAGTATTTATTTTTCTAATGTAAAATTTCTAATATTGTAGTTTATACAAATATATGATAAATCATTCAAACTGTATAAAATGGTATTATAATGAAGTCTCCCTACCCTTGTACAAGTACATTTTAAAATAATAATATTCTTTAAAAAATAAAGAATAGAACTTTAAAGCATTTATAACATTCTTGACATGTTTAGATCATAAATTGCTAAGTGTTTTGCATACTTAAAGGGGAAGAGGATTCTATTCTTAATATTCAAGTCCTTGTTAGACTCTGTAACATTCTGATATACTTTCTTATAATTGCTGAGTTTACATGTAGAATAATGCCATTATCAAGTTCATTACATGCATAGTAACAATGAAACCTGTGAATAAGAATCATAAATCTTGTATAATAGTAATCCACCTGTGGCTTTATGGATTTGGAACTCAGCCACAATTTTTCAACACCAGTGAAAGTGCACCTGTCTATCAGATATGAGAACACAGTGGTCATTAATTATATTCTCTCTTTCATTATCTTATGGTCTTGAAACCATGAGTGTTATTTACAGAACAGATTTTGAGTTTGATTTAAGTCACATTGAAAGCTCAGCTCATGAGTGAGTTACTTTGGCAATATCATGGTTGTTCATGCTGTGAAGGCATCAGAAAACAAAATGTGCTTTGGATTATGTAAGGCTCTGCATAAACTATTCTTTAAGGAAGACAAAATAATAAAAAGTGTTGTAGGGAAATACCATGTTCAAAGTTTCAGGAGTTCAGTGCACCTTTTACTTGTCATCTTAAAATAGAGGCCTGAGAAAGGAGGAAGAAGAAAAGCAAGATTTTCAGAAAGCGTGCTAAATTTACACACATGAAGTCTATTAAGAAGAAGCATCCCTTCAGAAGAGTGAAGGTGAAAGTGAGGAGCTCTCTTCAAAAGAGAATTGTCTTTCCAATATCCCTTTCTTTTAAAATTTATTCATTGAAAAATTTAGGTTAATATTTATTACTTCCATTTTTCCTAAAGTATTTTTTATTATTTTCTTTACTCTGTGTTTTCTAAATATCAGCATTGCTGTTCACAAATTTTAATGCATTTGTACTGACAAATAAATAGAGACTGAGAAAAACAATGATGGAGTGACAGAATAAGGAGAAGGAAATGCAAGAAGAAAAAAGACAGGAAGAGGAAGTACAAGAAAAAGAGGATGAGATTCTCTCTTTCCAATATCTAGAAGATTCCCATGTACAATTACCTCTAGCTAAAAACACAGTGCTATGCACTGTGTGTTCCTTTGCTATGGCCACCATAATGAAGTACCATAGAATGGGTGGCTTCAAAGAACAAAGATTGCTTTTTTACAGTTCCGGAGGCTAGAAGTGCAAGATCAAGGTGTAAGCAAAGTTGATTTTATCTGAGACCCCTCTCAGGTTTGAATTGTAGATGATCTTCTTTCATATAGTCTTTCCTCTGTATTTCTGAATCTTAACCACCTCTCCCTATAAGGGCAACAGTCATGTTGGATTATGGCTTGCCTACATGACCTCATTTTACCTAATTACCTCTTTGAAAGCACCATTCAAAAGATAAAAGATTTATATTTTGAAGTGCTGGGGGTTAAGACTTCAACAGATGAATTTGAGGGGGAGCACAATTCAAATATCTGTAATAGATTTTGGAGGAAATAAATTTATGAAAAGAGTAGAACAATTAATTCTAGCCAGAGAAATTTTGGAGAGACTTATTGTAGAGGGAATATATATTCTTAATGTTATCACATGATGATAGGTTTGAATTTTAAGGCTCTGGGCATTTCAGTCAATATTTAATATATTGAATATAATAGTGCCATGTATATGAGCAGGATTAGCTTTCCAGGAAGCAAACTAAATATAATGTTCTTAGTTGCTATTTATTCAGGAGAAATGTTAAAATATTCCAATTCCCCTGCATTAACATTCAATTCAAAGAAATATTCTATATTAAAGATCGCTTCAGTTATAAGCATATACATAGGATTTTCCCCAAATTATCTTCAAATGTATATGTCCTAATATATTTCCCTACAGTTTTACCTCTTTACTACTACTTTGGAAAAAAAACAAAACTTGAAATGAAAAAGAGTTAGGTAGATTAAGTTTAAAAGGAAAAAATAGTCCATTTTTAAGATATGTTGAAGTTTTTAAAAATTAACAAGTTGTAAACCAAGAAGTGTAAAATTATAAAGCTATGCAGACATTCTAATTTCAGTTGTCTCATTTGTGTTAAACACAATATTAAATCTTCTTTTCAAAAGGGAATGCTCTTACATTTTTGTAAAATTTAACCAGACTGGTTTTAGTTCAGCCTACATTTCTATTGTCTGCAAATATTTCTGTACTGCAAAGATGAAGTATTCTCTTTGCAATTTCATTACTATTATTTTATTCTACATGTTAATTTAACATGTCTACTATAGAATGAATGCTTGTGTCCCCCCTCCAAATTCCTATATTCAAACCTAATCTGCAGTGTGATGGTATTTGGCAGTGGGCATATGGGGGTGATTGAGGTTAGTGACCTCATGAATGGGATTAGTGCCCTTATGAAAGAGACCCCAGAGAGTCCCCTTCTCCCTTCTGCCATGTGAGGACACAGCAAGAAGACAGCCATCTGTGAACCAGGAAGCGGGATCTAACCAGACACTGAATTTGCTGGTGCTTTGATCTTGGACTGCCTAGCCTCCAGAACTGTAAGAACTAAATGTATTATTTATAATCCACTTATTCTATGGTATTACAGACATTGTCTCTGCAAAACTGAATCCCCAGAACAACTTTAAGAAATGTGTCATTGGGGGAAAAGAAATTTCAAACATTTTAAATTAAAAAAAACCCTCAATAGATAAAAATCTCAAAGGTTTCTTAAAAAAATAATACAAACTGTAATTTAATCTACAGTCTTTACTTAAGGACATGAAGCATTTAAGTAATTTATATTGATGACAACTAAATTGAAGAAGATTAAGAGGGATGATGATAATGATAATGGTGATAAAGTTATAGTTTATTAATCCAGATTATGAGGTAGCTAGAAATTGTTTTAGGTTCAATTGATTAATCTCTTTCTTATGGTTAGTGCTTTTTTCCTGCCACGTTTAAGAAACATTTGCCTGTCCTAACAACATGCAGATATTCGTCCACATTGTTTTGTACATTTACCAACCACCTAGAATGGATTCTTGTATATTATATCAGGGAAGTCAGGTTTTAATTTTTCTTTCCCTGGTAAGGATATTCCCTGGACTTGGAACCATTTATTAAAATGACTGGGCTTTCTCCCTTTCTTTCAGAGGCACCTTTCTTGCAAATGAAATGATTGTTTATTGTAGATCTATTTCTCTTTCTTCTCTATTTTGTTGATCTTTTTGTCTGTTCTTGCATAAACACTCCTGTTTGAATTAATATAAGCTTATAAAAAGTCTTGATATTAGTCAGAGTAAATTCTCTCCCATCTTGTTCTTCAAAGTTGTCTTGGCTATTTGATCTTTGCATATTAATAACTGCTTTACAGTCATTTTGCCAATTTTCACCAAAAAATAGGATGGAATTTTGAATTTTATTGACTGTATAGAGCAAGTTGGGGAAAATTAAGGCCTGTAAAAAATGGTCTTTTTGATTTGTGAATATAATATTTGCTTCCATTTATTTAGGACTTATTTTTTCTCAAAATAATGTTTAAAAATTTTCTTTAGATTTGTTTCTAAGTGTTTAATGTTGTGATTATTATAAATGGTAACTTGAAAATGTCATTTTCTTAACTTTTTGTGACTGGTAAATGGAAATGTGAATGGTTGTTTTTAATGCTAACTTTCTATCAAGCCAAATGGTTAAACTCAATTATTTGCTTTAACTTTTTTCTTTTGTATTTTCTATATACACAATCATATTATATACAAATAAACTATGATTCTTACCTTCTAAGATTTATAAATATCACTCTTTTTTTGTTCTTTTCTCTTTTCACTTTATTTTACTGATGAGTGTCTTCACTATAGTTTCAATAGAAGTGCTTATAGTTGGCATCTATATCTTGTTCCTAATATTAGAAGGAAAGAGTTACCCCTGAGTATGAAACATTCCTTAATCTTTTTGTTAATCTTCTTTGTCAGATTAAGAATATTGCCTTCTAATCTCAGTTTTGCGTATTGGTCGTGAGAGCCTGATAACTGGTAGGCATTTCCCTTGCATTTGTGGTTCCAAAGTGTTCTATATTTCTTTTTATCCCACAGCTATTCAGTAATTTGTTAAAAATTTTAGCTGAATTCTTCTTCCATTTGTTCACTGATATCTGCTTCAGGTAAGCAAGTGCTTGTATTCCTGTCAGTCTTTGGAGAGTCTTTCTTTCCTTGGATTTCATGCTAGTTAATTTGTGAATTCAATTCCCTGGTGAGTTCAAGAAAAGTTGCATTTGTAAACTGCTGTAGGTGTTGTAAGAGCGGCAGTGATACTACTCTTTCCTTCTTTCTACATAATGGGTGGAACCAGATATTCACTTTTAAGTCATTAATTGTCGTGAGGCAACGTGACTCTTAGTCCTAGAAATCAGGGAAGTCTGAGATTTGTCTAGGACAATAGTAATCAAATGAGATAGAGTCTGCAATAGTCCAGATGTTATTTCCCTACAGTTTTTGTCTGACTTTTTTTAATACAAAGAATCAAAATGTGACATCATTTTTTCTTCGAGAGAGATGAGTAGAATCAATCGGCATTAGGCTAAATGCAAAATTGTCTCCTTTGAAGGAGGATCTAAACAAAAGAAAAGAAACAACCAAACAAAAATCATGGCTAAGAAATATTAAGTTCTTCACAGGGCATTAAAATTTAGAACTTCCTTCCATTACATTTTATTGATTTTCAAAACATTCTTCAATGTTTTCTCAATTATATATCATGACAAATTATTCTGGGAATGAAATTAAAGGACCATAAAACATGTAGAACAAATATACTTAGAAGACTGCTAAGAAGATTCTACCATTCAGTTATTAAGTTCACCCTTTACTTTTCAGGGTGATAAAGTAGATAATGAAAGTTGAAGTTAAACTGAATGGGAGGTGGAAATCCAGCATAATCCAATTAATAGTAGATCATAGATAGATCTTTGTCATTGCTTAAGAAACTCTAAGCCTCCCTTTCTATGCTGGAATTCTTGTGTACTGAGCATTGCAGTTTTCATTAGAACTCTGTGGCCAGCAGAAACATCCGCTTAATTCATTTTACTAGCAAGTATTTTTATACTTTTACATGAATAAATAAAAAAGACTGGCTCAAGCAGGCCTGTTACTTTCCTTTGATGCTTTTGGTCTCAGTTTTAGGACAGTCCTACCACACTGCCCATAGTTTCTCTCATGAAATATTTCTGGGAGCTATATTGTGTGAACTGGGCTCTTTCTACCTTCAAAAAGATATTAGTTACCCAAGTTTGTGGAATGAAGGGAGACCCCCTTTGTGTATGAGACCCTTGTTGTCCATCAAAATTACATCTTTTCAAAGAGAACCAATATGCCTCTGCTTTGTAGTTAAGGCAGAAAACAACACTGGTTTGAATAAATTATAATAGTTCTCCAACAGAAAATCAGGTAGTATGATAGATTAATCTGTGTGGCTTTGTGAATTTTATTTTCTATTCAGATATTTGGCTGGTTGTATTTGTTGGTGTTACTGCATCTATTTATCCTTATACAAACTAATTATGGTTCATTCTTTAAGTATAAAAGTACATTTAAGCTGATTTTGTTTTTATGTCTGGTCACCATCAATGAGCTTAAGATTGTTATCTAGCAACTAAAAGCAGTTGGCAGGCTCCTCTACACATTATGTCAGGGGTTGGGAACTGTGGCCACAGGCCAAATCTAGCCCACCACTTTTTTTGTACATTCAGGAACTAAAAATATTTTTTACATTTTTTGATTGATTAAAAATCAAAAGAAGAATAATATTTTATTACACAAAAATTATGACATTCAAATTTCATGTCCATAAATAATGTTTTATTGGAACCACTGTTTTCAATTTATGGCTGGTTCCTGCTATAATAGCAGAGTTGAATAGTTGTCACAGAAATGCATGGCCCACAGAGCCTAAAATATTTATCTGTCACTTTACAGTAAATGTTTGTTGACCTAAGCTATGTATAAAGTATCTAGATTTATCAAGATCAAGAATATTTCAAGGAGAAAAAAAGTGTGCCAAACAGTAAATAATTCCAATGGGTGGACATTGTCATTATAATCATAGAATTCATGACTTCCTAAAATATATTGTCTATTTACAAAATAATGTCATTGACATTTGTGGTTATATGCAGCTAATACTGATACTGCTCCAAGAATGTACACATCATGGTTTGGATTTTAACCATTTCAGTTCTAAAATAATGAGAATGATTACTCAAACCACAGATAGAAATTAATACTATTTTTCTATTTACAACCATTACTCTTTGGTTTCTCTTATGTTCTGATAAGCCAGTTTTTATAATTCCTCTTCATTTCATGAGAGACATTAGAAAGGATTTTTTAAAAAGAAAAACCAAATTTATAATGGATATTTAATAATTACTGAAAGTTTAGTTTTAAAAAATAACTTATTAATCACAGGGTGGTTTAATATTCAAAATTTAGTAAAATGTACTTTTAAGATTGTTTTTCTCATGACTGCAATCAATTGAATTTATCACCAATGAGTGATATCAATGTTTCAGGCTATTTCAGTAGGAAATTTGTTATTTTATGCTTATTATTTTAAACATACTGATAACTAAGTTACTTATACAAAACTTATTTCATAATCTTTCCAATGTAAAGACAATGCTTTCATCCTGAATGCTTCTGTATTTCTTACCAGAGCTAAGTTTCCATTATTCACTTTGCTAGTCTAGTATTAGATATAAGCAAGTTAATTTGGATATTTTTTCATTGTTAAATGTTAGTTCTAACTTTGTCATAAAGTCAGTTTTTTATATTCCCAAAATCAGTGGAATAGATTGATGTTTCCTCAAGGACCTACATTCCATAACTTATTTATAATATAAACAATAAAGATAAAAATGTTGAAATTATATGTTTATGAACATAAATGATATTAGTACAGATATAACAACATTTCCCTTTCCAAAGTGGTTATTAATTTGATTGCAAAAAATGTATGTTGGTCATTGAAAGATGATATATTTTCTAAGGCTAGCAAAACAGATATAATTACATCAAAATGACTGGAAAGCAGAGGTAAACTTTCTTAAATATGGATAAAATCAGGGCAAATTATATTGGCCAAAAAGAATTCTTATAATTTGCTAAATATTAAAACAGCAGAAAAGTATTATTAATTTTTTTCACTGTCCTGGGTTTTTATTCTTTGTTTAAAAAGATTTTATTTATTTATTTTTTAGAGAGAAGGGAAGGGAGGGAGAAAGAGAGGGAGAGAAACATCAATGTGTGGTTGCATTTTGTA
This sequence comes from Trachops cirrhosus, assembly GCA_028533065.1. Classification (NCBI taxonomy): domain Eukaryota; kingdom Metazoa; phylum Chordata; class Mammalia; order Chiroptera; family Phyllostomidae; genus Trachops; species Trachops cirrhosus. The sequence goes on from CM052538.1 coordinate 45,842,525, forward strand.
GTGCCCCGTACTGGGAACCTGGCCTGCAACCCAGGCATGTGCCCTGACTGGGAATCAAACCAGCGACCCTGGTTCACAGGCCAGCACTCAGTCCACTGAGCCACACCAGCCAGGGTGGTTTTTATTCTTAAAACTAATTCTGGAAAAGAAATGATGAAGCTCACTCAAATTACTTTGAAAAATATATTTATATTTTTATACAAAATAACAGCCATGACTGAAAAAAGATATACAACTTGACTTGTGTAATATTTGTGCCTAAAACTTTCTTTTTTTTTTTAGCATGGATCAAATCACTTTAATTTAATAAATATTTCTCAATGTCTCTTACATGCTGCACACTGTTAGGATCTGGAGAGAATAAAACATTGGCCCATATGTAGACCTGGTTCTCATGGTACTCACAGTCCGACAGTTGGTATAGAATATAGATGACCTCTACGAGGCCAAATGTACTACATGAGGTTATGAGAGGAAAGATTTAAAGTGGTAGTTTGAGATCTGATTAAGGAAAAACATTGAATAGCATGATTATAGTTTGAACTTTACTCTGTACTCATTAAAAACTTTTGAGGAAATGGCAATTACAATTATGGTTGTGCTTAAAAACTATAGAAGACATGGGGACTTCTGGCCAAGATGGAGGCATAGGTAGACACACTGTGCCTCCTCTCACAACCAAAAGAAGGACAACAAGTTTAAAAAGAAAAAAACAACCAGAACTGACAGAAAATCAAACTATATGGAAATCTGACAACCAAGGAGTTAAAGAAGAAACATTCATCCAGACCAGTAGGAGGGGTGGGGACAGGCAGCTGGGCAGAGAGGACTCGCAGCAAGGTAGCAGCTGGAGACTGGGTGATGCGGCAGCTGGTGGGACTGGGCCGTCCCACATTCAAGTGCAGATAAACCGGGAAGAACAACTGGGGAGCAAGAATGACCACACAACCCAGGGCTCCAGCATGGGAAAATAAACCCTCAAAGCATCTGACTGAAAACTGCTGTGGGGGTCGAGGCAGTGGAAGAAACTCCCAGTCTCACAGGAGAGTTTGTTGGAGAGACCCACAGGGTTCTAGAATGCACGCAAAACTACCCATCTGGGAATTAGCACCAGGAGGGCCCAATTTGATTGTGGATAACCGGGGAAGTGACTGAAAACTGGCAGAGAGCAGAGCCAGTGTCACTGTTCCCTCTTGGACTCCTTCCCCATATACAGCGTCACAGTGCAGTGATGTGAGTTGCCCCTCCCTGGTGAACACCTAAGGGTCCGTCCCAAACTACCTAACAGGTGTGCTGAGACAAAAAAAAATTGACTCAAATGAAAGAACAGTTCAAAGCCCTAGAAAAATTACAAATAAGTGATGAAGAGATAGCCAACCTATCAGATGCACAGTTCAAAACACTGGTTATAAAGATGTTCCAGGAACTCACTGGGTACTTCAACAGCATAAAAAAGACCCAGGCAGCAATGAAGGTTGCATTATGTGAAATAAAGAAAAATCTACAGGGAATCCATAGTGATGGGAAGGAAACCAGGACCCAAATCAATAGAGTGGACCAGAGAGAAGAAAGAAACAACCAAACAGAAAAGAATGGAGAAATAAGAATTCAAAAAAAATGAGAGGCTTAGGAACCTCCAAGACACCTTTAAACATTCCAACATCCGAATCATAGGGGTGCCAGAATGAGA
>CM052538.1:45844314-45915680 GCA_028533065.1 Trachops cirrhosus
CAAGATTAAAGATAAGGAGAGAATCTTAAAAGCAGCAAGAGAAAAGGAGACAGTTACATACCAAGGAGTTCCCATTAGACTATCAGGTGATTTCTCAAAAGAAACCTTGCAGGCAAGAAGGAGCTGGAAAGAAATATTCCAGGTCATGAAAGGCAAGGACCTACATCCAAGATTACTCTATCCAGCAAAGCTTTCACTTAGAATGGAAGGGCAGATAAAGTGCTTCCCAGATAAGTATAGTTAAAGGAGTTCATCATCACCAAGCCCTTATTATATGAAATGTTAAAGGGACTTATCTAAGAAAAAGAAGATAAAAAATATGAACAGTAAAATAACAAATTCAACAACTATTAACAACTGAACCTAAAAAAAACAACAACAAAAACAAACTAAGCAAACAACTAGAACAGGGACAGAATCACAGAAATGGAGATCACATGGAGGTTTGTCACTGGGGGAATGGGAGGGGGAGAGTGAGGGGAAGGTACAGAGAACAAGTAGCATAAATGGTAGGTAAAAAATAGACAGAGGGAGATTAAGAACAGTATAGGAAATGTAGCAAAAAAGTTATATATATGACCTATGAACATGAACTAAAGGGGGGTAATGTGGGTGGGAGGGGTTGTACAGGGTGGAAGTGAATGAAGGGGGAAAAATGGGACAACTGTAATAGCATAATCAATAAAATATACTTTAAAAAATTTTAACAAGAAAAAAGAATAAAAACAAAATAAACAAAACAAAAAAACTATAGAAGAAAAATTTGACCAAAGTCATCTTTTGTTTGGTTTGGTTTTATTGTTATTTTTCTCATTTGAACCACTAGTCTTATCTATGCTGAGATATATGGGGGGAGGTCCAACTAATAATACTGACTAGTGTATATTATTACAGTTCAACACCATCATATTTCTTTCTTACTTGAAATGTTTTATTGTTTTTGTTGTTATAGACAGTCTTTCTAGTGAACATAGCAAACTGGAATAATGTTACAGGGATGTCAATGTTACAGGGATCTAAAAAAAATAGAAATAATGATGATTTACATAACCTTTATGCTGAATTTATTTAATAACCTGATTAATTCCATAATTTTATTCCATATTTGATTCATAAATTTCCATAGCTTTATTCACCTGAATGTGGACCTAGTGGCTTAAGCCTTAATTTTTTTAAAGTTAAAAATCCCCTCTAGATCGTATCACAGCATTTCTTCATTTGAGATTATGTTTTGGATAAGTGTGCCCACAGCTGCAGACAACCTCATCACAAGTCTACGAAACATGTCCAGGGAAAAGCCATGACTTAACTTGCCCTGATTTAGTCAATTTTATGACTTCTGTAAACTCTTTATAAAAAGATTGTATTTTTAAATTTTCAAATTGGTTCAATATTTTTCTACAATGAAAATCTCATAGAAAATTACTCACTTTGATTTTGATGTTTAGCATTTCTAACAATGTATGAAATAATATGAAAGTGAGATAAATAGTGGCTATCACTCTTTGTATCACACAAGATTTTATCAGAAAAGCAGAACTATCACAATTATGGAATAGTAGACTCATTATAGGAATAAGATCTAACAGAGTTGTGGATAAAGATGAGGAATTATGAGGGAGGACCCTCCCAAAAGAAAACAGAAATATCGTCTGGAGGGCAGGACCCTTGTAGTACAGGCTTCCCCTACTAGGTGAGTGTTCTAGGAACCCATCTGTATCAATGTACCATATGGGGTTGTTGTGAGAGGTCACATTCAGCTTCACTGAATTTTTTTTGAAGACTCAATGTGTTTGCCCATTTCATGGTGGGTGATTTATGAGGTCACCTGCCTACATTTCCTACATCGATCTGAGTTTTCCACAAATTTTTTACCAAAAAACACCTTGACCCCTGTGCCCCACCCTCCCTATCACCTGATCCTGCCCCACGTGAGTTTTTCATTTGTTTTCCGGGATGAAAAAAAGTCCTCAAAGGGAAACGTTATGCCAATGTGGAAGAGGTGAAACAAAAAACAGCAGAAACACTAAAAAGCATCAAAATTGATGAGTTCAAAAACTGTTTTGAACAGTGGAAAATGTCTCGATAGGTGTATTGCATCAAATGGAGAGTACTTTGAAGGTGATCAAAGTTTATACATATAAGAATAAATACACAATTTTTTATAAATAAATTCCAGTTTGGGGGGTCTCCTCTCATATTAGGGATCTAGAAGGAAGAAGAGCTGAACATAAAGCAAGGGAGGGCAAGGCAAACTGTGACTCACCACACCCCCTGCAACTACTCCCCCCACATCTAAGCACAATGGCATTCAAAGTGCAGTGGCTACTGCTCAACTGATTTGTCTCAATTGTGAGACAGTGACACCAACTGAAACATAGTCTTATCTGGGGTCAGAGGAACTTTTAGAAATTATGATCCTCAGTAACTAAATCACTACTAAAAAGAGTATAGGAGTAGGACTAAAATTAAATATATTTGTAAAAATTTATCAAAAAAATTTTTTGCAGATTTTTAAGCAGATTAATGGGGATGTATAGAAAACACGAGAACAGATTTCAGTGTTGTATGAAAGGAGAGAAGGCTAGCACTCCCCTTCAAGTGTAGAAGAGGCTCTTGGGTCTAAGGGCACACATATCATTAAGGCATTGCCACCTACTTTGTGGTCTTTAGCCATCATTTTTTAGAAGACAGCTAAAGGAATAAATGGTAACAGAAATAGACAACTTTGGATGGTGAATACACAGTACTCATTGTCTCAATTTCCGATCTCCAAACTTTGTGCAAATTTTTCTTCAACTTTAACCAAGAACTATATAGAGAATAGAATCCTGAGAATTACAGTTTCAGTTTAGCTGACTTGACATAGCATAAAACTATCATACTGCTATTTTTAGTCATTTACATATCCATTTATTTATTCAAAATTCATTTAATAACGACTTAACTACTTTCCAGTCTCCCTATTAGTTGTCAGAGATACAAATCTAAATAAAAATGCCCGCACTCCTCAAAATTCAACTTATTTTCAGGAATAAAATTATAAGAAGTAATTAAAATAAAAGTGGAAGAAGTACAGGTGAGAACTTGAACAGCTAGCTGAGCCCTTTCCAAAAGAATTCACCAGGGAAACCATCCTAGGGAACTAGACTTCTAAACTGATACCTGATGGATAGGCAGATGGGACAGACAGGGGAGAGAAGTAGGGTAAGGGAAAGTACCATGTGAAATGTGCGTGGGCCAAGAGAGAGACCATGGTGTACTGGGAGAACTGAAAAATGTTCAGAATTACTGAATACTGAGTCCCCAGGGGGAATGATTAACTTGCAAAAAACAAATTACTGGGGGGTTTTTTGATAAATTTTTACAAATATATTTAATTTTAGTCCTGCTCCCATACTCTTTTTGGTAGTGATTTAGTTACTGAGGATCATAATTTTTAAAAGTTCCTCTGATCCCAGATAAGACTACATTTCAGTTGGTGTCATTGTCTCACAGCAGATGTTTTAGAAATAATTAAATCAGATAGAAACTGTCTTATTAAATCTCAATTTAAATTTGTCTAAAAGTATAATATAAACAAGAACATATGTTTAAGCAAATGTTTTTCTTTCTTTATATCCTCCAAGCAGCAAGTCCTTTACTTCTGGGTGGTCATTATTGTGGTGTTTGTTTTTACACAAAGAAAAATATAAGAGAACTCTCCTATAAACTAAACCGCAGTGGAATTTTGCTTAGCATTAGACAAATAAAGAAACCACAACTGTGCATTACTTCCTGTGTTTGTTATCAGCATGGCCAATCTCTAGTTACAATGATATGCTGCACTATTCAAAACTGAAAAATTGATATATTTGTATGGAGAAAAGAGAGAATGCTTCAGCTTAAAGTCAAATACCCAAGCTATAAAAACTAAATGTATATTCAATAAAGTAAATGACTCCACAATGTATATAGAAAAATAGCAAAAGCTTTCCTCTATTTCTATACTAACCAATTGGAAGTTCTGTGCAGTTTTAAAGGTTATTTTAATGTTTGTTTTAAGTAAATAGCCTATGTTAAGAGAGCATAAGAGGATCTTGTATAATAAAGTGAATTATGAATCTACAAAATCAATGTGATACTGGTACAAAAATAGATAAGCAGATTAATTGATATGTATAGAAAACATGAGAACAGATTTCAGTGTTGTATGAAAGGAGAGAAGGCTAGCACTCCCCTTCAAGTGTAGAAGAGGCTCTTGGGCTTAAGGATACGCATATTGTTAAGGCATTGCCACCTACTTCGTGGTCTTTAGCCATCATTTGTTTAGAAGACAGTTAAAGGAATAAATGGTGACAGAAATAGACAACTTTGGGTGGTGAATACACAATATAATATACAGATGATATATTATAGAATTTTATACTTGAAACCTATATAATTTTATTAACCAATGTCACACCAATCAATTTTAAAAAATTAAAAAGAACAGATTTTAGTGTTCAAATTTAAAATTGTGTATGCATGTTTCTGTATTTGGGATTGAAATATAATACATGTGTCACTTTAAATCAATGTATATATGATAAATTATTTCAAAAATGGTGTTGTATTTGTAATTTTGCATAAAATATAATGGGATATGTATATATTACATTTGGTAAAATTCTGATAAATTCAGGTTAAGATTTAAAAATTGAAAATAAACATTTTCTGTCCTTCAGATTGATAGACTAAGATAACATACAAACACTTCCCATTGTATACATAGAAATGCTGGGGAGAGGAAAGGTGCAAACCAAGAAATGACCTTGTGGAAAAAAATACAAGAAAAAAAGATAGTTGAAATAAGTAACAGATATCCCATTTTGCCTGGGGTAGTCTTGCTATCTAATGTAACTGGACTTCTGAAAATGTCTTGGTTTGGATGACTCCAGTGATTGTAAACAGGAACTAGAAGCTCATGAACAGCTAATACATCTGGTCCTGGTGTAGGTTGTGGAGCATGGTGGGAACGGAGTTGGTAATTTTGATGTCAGTAAGTTAGAGCATAATTTAATGCTCATATGGGAACAGGATATGAAGTCTAGAACCCACCTGAGGAAGGGAGTCGGGGCCTTTGAAGTCTGTACTGTGGAGAATGATATGCTGCTAGATTCCCTTTCGGGAATAAAAACCCTACCACACTAGTTGTTAGGAGTACTGCAGATCATCCTTTGCTGCCAGCCCCTTTTGGAAATTGGATTCCTAAAGACTTCATAGTTGAAGAAAAGAGCTTCACTTTTCATAGGAACAAAAAGTGTTACGTTAGAATTCTAGACTCAGCTAAACTTTTTTAAGTATAAGATTCTCCTTGTACAAATATAAAATATATATGGGAAATAATATGCTTATTTTAAATGCTTAATGTAATTGAATTTTATCCTCCCTACACAGTTACAGTAGAAATCATTGGCAATGATCAAAGACTAGTTTTACATCATTTATGGGGTCTCTTTTACAGGGAGTAAGACTGAGTCTCTGAAAGACTTTGTGACTTCTCCAGGCCTTTTGACTCCAGTTCCTCTGCTCTGTTTACTATACCACACAAATTAGAACCAACCATTCAACCAAAATACAAACAATTGTAAAAGTTTGGATTTTGTGAGTCCCAGATAGCATGCTAGAAATGAGGTTTTGTGTTTGAGGTCTAAGTAACTGAAATGTTGCCAGATCTGATTAAATTTTGCTTTGCAAATTGCTATGAAGCCATTGCCTTATTCTTATTTAACTCTTTGAGTTAAGATTCTTAAGTGAAAAGTCAATTTGTTAAATGTGTGTGTGTAATTCAATTTGTTAAATGTATGCGTGTGTTTTAAAACAGTAAATTTTAGTTTTAAGCAGATATGAGTCATGTTAAATTTCTACAAGCACTAAGTAATGTAATAAAGGCAATAATTGGCTTAGTATTATTTTCAGTATTCAGTTGTATCCTTCTTATGATTTTTATAACCTGATTTATTGCTCTATTATTGGATGATTTTCATTCTTTGGAAGAACTTGAGTTGATGTTTTCACTTATTATTTATCTAGCACAACCCTTCTTTATCAAGATAGACTATTTTTGTCTCACTAGTTATTATTTCCTTTTAGTTGCCCTATATACATATTTGTCAAATTAATGTTAGCATTTCTGTTTTAAAAACCAATACTGTAATTTCTAGCAAAATTCAGTATTTCTGGTTGTACCCAATTTGTTTGCCTTGGATGTAAAAGTATATTTAGTGCTTTCAATTTTGCAAGTGAGAGCGTTTTCTTAAATGGGGTCCAGAGTGCCATCAACATTATTGGCACCCATTTTGTTCCCTTTGGGGAAGATGAATCATTGGTAACCAAATAGATTTCTTAATGACACCTAAGATTCTGAAACAGCTTTTGAAAACACAAGAGGGTTCCACAGATGTGCTCAAGAAGTTGTGGAGCACACCTAAGAAATAAGCTAGTAATTTGACACCTAAGGCATCAGCTAGTAATAAACTGTATCTGTCTACTGTTTGAAATATAAATGGTTTAACCTGAAGACAAGAAGATTGTTCAACAATAAGACAAAAATCAGTGGAAATACAAAAGACTTCAACCCATCTATCAACTAGAAGACATTATATTCATATATATAAATAAGACATTTTGATTTTTAACTGAACTTTATAAATTATCTGGTTGTTCCATACTGTATAAAAACTAGATGAAATTAGTAGCAGCATGAACGATAGATTTGTTTTTGAAGCATGAAAATTTAATATTCGCCAGGTATATTCTATTTGCTTTGCCAAAATAAGTTTAATATTTAACCATTACAAGTATACAGGAAACCATTTTTTTTGTCATTAACTGATACATTGTGCATTCCCTTCTGGTGATTTGTTTCAATTCAATATGTATTAAGTTTCTACTGTGTACCAGGCCCTTTGTTAGATTCTGGGGTCAAAAGGCCAAGACACAGATACCAAGAATAAAACTGACTTAAAAAGGGCTTGCCATTTAAGAATATAGACATGCAAGCAGCCAAATACAGGATAGGGTGAAATATGCCTTAAGTAGAACTCAAATAGCATATACAGGGTCTGGCAGAAGTTAACACCTGCTTGAGTGTGGTATGGTATCATTACCATATTTCAGGGTAATAATATGTGTGTAATAATTCATAGTTTTAATTTGAACATTTCACCTAAAATGTTATATGGTATATTTGAGTGTGATATTGCTATGTTACAGAATCATATGCTTATGGTTTTGTAATAAAAGATGTTGTAATGCAAAAGGGGTCTTATTTGTGTCAGACCCCATACTGCGTTCATTCAGAGGGTAGTCTGATTAATGCTATCTGAGAGGATCCAAGCAAAGCTTTAGGCAGAAGGAGACATTGGAATTTGATCTGTGATGTGCAGGAATGCTTTCCAAAGGTGGAGAATAAGCAGGTGAGCAGAGCAGATTACATTACCATAGGTTATATTTCTGGATAGATTCCAATATAGTTAGTTAAAAGAAAAATTTAAGGTTTGGGAACTTTCTTGGAAATAATGGTATATACATACTGTTGAGTGCTTACTATTCCTGATGTTTTACTTAGGCTTAGTAAGAATTATTTCATTCAATATAATATGGTATGATGTAGATATGTAGATATTATTATCCCATTTTACTGATGCAGAAAATATTACTCAGCCTGTTACAGAACTTGTGCGAAAGGTGACTTAACTCATTAGTGCTATATTAGATTTTTATTGCCAGGTAACAAATAACCATAAGCTTAGTAGCTTAAAACAATTTCCACTTATCATCTCACAACCCTATATGTCAGAAGTACAGATACAGGTTATCTCCTGCCTAGGGTCTCACTAACTGAAGTCTAGGTTTTAACCAAGGGTGATTCTTATCTGAGGCTTAGGGACATCTTCCAAGGTCATTTGTTGTTAGCATGATTCATTTCTTTATGGCCTAAGTTCCCTGTCTTCCTGCTACCTGCTGGCTGGGGACCACACTTTGCACCTAGAGGCTGTCCACAGTTCCCTGCCAGCTGACTACAATAGGCAGCTCACAGTGCTTGCTTTTTTCCAAGCCCCTTTTTTCCACCTCCCTCTAACTTCCAGAAGCCTCTATCGACCATTGTGATAGAGGCTTATATAACGTAAGGTAATCACTGAGTGACAATCCCATTACCATTTGGCATAAAACTTGACCTGAAAATGAGCTACTATTCCATCATATTCACAGGTTCCACCTACATTTGAAGGGAGGCAGGTACACAGGATGTGTACACTAGGGGGCAGAAATCTAGGAGGCCCTCTCAAAATTCCACTTACCTTGAAAAACACACTGACTCCCTTTCCTAGGGTCTCAAAGACTCATCTCATCACAGCATCAGCTGTGTTCCAAAACTGCAACCTTGAAATACAAATTTCACAATCTCCTTAGGTCAAGCCCTAAAACTGTGTCTAAATCTCCTTAAAGTAAAAAGAAAAAAAAACCAACTCATTATCTAAATCATCTTAATGAGGTACAGATGGGGCTCCTACTATAATCCATAAATACAACATCTGGGGCTCAATTCCTCTCCACCTGTAGACCTACAAAAGCAAAGAGGCAAGTCATCTGCCCTCAACACTCCCAACATACATGGTGAGACAGGCACAGGATTATAGCTATAAACACTCTGCTCAAAAAGAAGTCGGGGAAAGTTAGGGGGTGGAGGGATTGAACAAAAAGAGCTCGTGGACGTGGGTAACTGTGGTGATTGCTGGGGGGAGGGGGATATAAGGGAACTAAATGGTAATGGAAAAAATACAATAAAGATCAAATTTTAAAAAGTGGGGTGGGGGAGGGGGAATGTAAGGTCAAAAGGAGTCACTTGTCCAAAGCAGTTTTCCAATCCAGTTGGCAAATGGGAGTTTCTTGATAAATTTGTAAAGACTGAATAATTTTTGTGACTCTTCATTCCACCCTCTGGGTATTTAATTTCATCCTCTAAGTCACACTTCCTTTTTGTGAAAAGTAGCACATGTTTGCAATTGACTAGTAACTCATCAGTCTGCTTCCTGCAGTAAGAACTCTGTGTGTGTGTATGTGTATGTAGGGAGTGTGGTTTGAAAATCTCCTTTTGTTTGTGTTTCTTCTGTCCTTTTCAGGTCAAGCCTGAAACTCTCTGGGTCTTCCATGGGTTCTCATGGCATTTGCTCCACACACACAAAAAAAGCTCCATACCTACAAATTATTTTGAAGTATGCCCTTCTTTCTCTTCGGCTCCTCTTCTTAGAGGCCCTTTGGGTTGGTTGAGATCTGTGAGGTTATGCTTAATCTCTTGAAATAGCTTTTGAACTGAATCTTTTGGAATTTTACTATAAGCAGCAGAAAGAACCCAGGCAGCAACTTCAGTGCAGTGCTGTACTTGGAACTTTCCTCAACTTTATTTCCAAGTTTATCGATTAAAAAAGCTCAGCTTACCACATAACTGCAGGAGACAGTCCTGCTAAGCATTCTGCCCATTGCAATGATCTCTCTTCCTCTTTTTAAGAACAGAACAAGGTACATATAAAACTGAATTAATATCTCTGCACTTCCAAACATCCCCTCCAGATACAGAGGTGTGTATCCTTTCACTCTTTTTTATCTACTCATATACATTTATACCAAAACATGTATGCATATTTGAAGTTTATTTTTTCTTTCCTTTCAAAGACACATTTCTTTGAATCAGGGTGTCAGCCAGCTGCCTCCTCATTTGGAGACTCAACTAAGCAAGTTTTTAGTCCTCACCTCCCTTAGGTTGCTTGCAGAATTCGTTTCTTTTGGTGGTGGGAGTAGTGTCCGTGTTGTCCTGCCATCTGTCATTGGGGAACACATTAGGTTTTAGAGGCTGTTCTCAGGTCCTTGCATGCACTGTCCCTCCATTGGCCCACTCACACTGCCAGTCTTTCTGACTTTAGGAAGATGTGGTCTTTTTACTAAGGGCTCAACTAATTAGGTCAGGCCCACCTGGCTTTTCTACCTTTTAACTCAAAGTCAACTGATTAATAATAACTCATTGCAGGAGTGTTATCCTATCATATTCTCAGGTTCTTCCCACTTTCAAAGGGAGCAGACTGTAAGAGATATGCACACCGGGGAGTGGGAATTTTGTGAGCCAGTTAGGGTGTTTCCGGCTACTGTGGCATAGCTATAACCCAGCTCCAGAGGTCTTTTACTCTAAAGTTCTTTCCCTTACTGTTATGCTATACTGCCATCACCTATAGTTATTTTGAAGCACATTTCTTAATTTAAGTTGCCAAAGTCAGCATAGATATACATGCTTTTATCGGGCACATGCCAAATTTATTTGTATCCCACCAATGAAGAGATAAATCCACATTTGTACAGAAACAGGCATTTGCCACAGAAACTTTTCACAGTGTGTAAATATAGTTATAGTACATTTGATCGGTACAGTTAATATAAATAAAATTCTTCTCCCACCCAATCAATTCAATTGAATAAAATCTATTATGTTCCAACTAATGAAAAATAGATTAGCATGTTACTTTGCATCCTGTTAGCTTATATACTATCTGATTGGTAATAAATGGTAAAGTTCAAGATACTAGTTTTTAAAAATCTCCCTTAAGTTAACAAGGTGACTATAAGCATCTAGGTCAGATTCAGTGGCTCTGTGGTGCTAGGGACCCATGCTTCATCTATGTTGTTGCTTAGCCATGCTAAATGAACGTTTTCCATCATGTACTCTAAGGTGGACCCTTGGCTCCTGCCATAATTCTAGCTAACATGGACAAGGGGAAGAACAGAGAGGGCCTGGTCATTTCTGTTTGAGAGGAGCTGGAAGTTGCTTCCCCTCACATACTGTTTTTATAGGGCCTAGTCAAATGGCCACTCCCAGCGGCAAGGGACTTGAAGAAATGTGGTCTTCGCTGAACAATGATAGATCCAGTCAAAATTTTTATGATTATGGAAAAATGGAGATTGGAGTACAATTAACAATGACTGCCACATGTTTTGGAATTGCTGCCCTGAGCTTCTAGGTCATTACTTAGGTTGTTATAACCAGTTTTGATGTATCATTTGTGGCTAATCAAAGGCAGACAACTAATCGTGTGGAAGAATCACACAGAACATGAGAAACTGAGTTGTTCTGGCTTGAGCCAACAAGTATCTTCAAGGTTCCACCCAAATAAAGAGATGATAAAGATCAGTGGTCAATATGAAATGAAGGGAAATCCTTTGCTTTACAAAGGACATTATAAATATCAATACAGTCTGAAGAAAAATGACAAAATATGTCAACCTACCAGAAAAAAAGTGTGGTGCAGGCATCTGATTGCTTCAGGGGATGTGAAGAAGAGAAGATATATATGATCAATCATATAAAGGCATGGGAACACACTTGTGTGGAGAATAAATACTGTTAGTGTGATTTGGCTCTGATTCAGAAGACACTCCAGTTTCAGGGTACTCACACCCTGTGTCAAAGAGAATGGCTATATGTACATCATTAAACTAAAATATTACACATAATTAGATTGATATTTGTCTACAACCACTTGAGAAAGCACATTTTTCAAATATGTACTATATTTTTATAATTGTCATTTGTATGACTTGAAAGATGTAACCACAGAATCAGTGTAGCTCTGATAGCTGTAAGGAATGTAATCAGATATCATTTAAATATCCTTAAGAATTGTGGTGTGGCCATACTGTAAGATAATGAAACAAATTCTGGATAGTATGAAGCAGGAAATAGATTTCATTGAATTCTAGCAAGTGGTAAAGTGAGTAGGGTTTGAGATTATTGACTCAAACCAGACTGAAGATGATCTCTGCTAAAGTTTCTTGAGTTGAGTGGCATAGTGCTATCAGCCAGCTACATCTGGAACATATGGACTTGAATCCATGGTTGTTATAATGCTAGAAAAGGTGGCCCAATTTGTCCCTCGGTGCCAAAGGAAAAATTCTTCTGGATGTCTAAAGTCCATTTTTTAACCTTCATTTTAAAGAAATGGTGATCCTAATTTTCTTTTTTTCCTCGGTGGATAATTTTCTTTAAAACTCTGGGAGTATTAGAATTGCAAATATAGATGATAAAATGTAAATTATCATATAGACTTACTGTATTTTTTGTTTAATCTAGAAATGGAGGGTTGTGTTGGTAATGCTTTTATCAGTTTCATTATATATTTCAATATTTCAATTAGCTAATTAGAAATAGTAGAGTGTTTAGCAGGTTAACTTTATTTTCCAGTTAATGTGTATATGAGTACTTTTTTAGGACTTGCAATTTGTAGGTCAAAAATTATAAAATAATTTTTATATTATATTTCAGAGAGACTAAATTTAAATAATCGAGCAAATTGCTAACATGAAATAATTATTTTCAAAGAAAGTTAATATACTGGTAATATATTTATACATGAATTGTAGTTGAAAGTATTTCAAGGAATTTAATTAACTAAGTTTGTAAATGGTATAGAGATTATGAGATTTCAGTTTGTTTACATTAGGCTGATAATACATTAAACAAAAGCTCTCTTGAAAGATGTTAAAATTTACTCAATTTATGAAAAAGATAATGAAAAATATAAGACATCTTAGAATTGAACTTAAAACCTTAAGTAAAATAAATCTGAATTTGTGACTTCATTAAGTTCCATATTAATTAAAAGATGCCAAATAGCTATAATTAATTTCTAGGTACAGAAATTATCTCAGAGTCACCAAAATGTTGCACAAATACCTTTTTAGGGGAAGCATAGTAACACTTATATATTTAAAAATAAAACTCAGACCCCCAGCCAAGATGGAGGCATAAATAGACACAATGTACCTTCTGGCAAAACCAAAATAAGGACAATGAAAATTGAGAAACAAAAAGAAAAGCAGTACTGACAGAAACTTGAACTATATGGAAGTCCGACAACCAAGGAGTTAAAGAAGAAATATTCATCCAGACCAGTAGGAGGGGCGGAGTCAGGCAGCCACGTGGAGAGGGGTTGAGGCAAAAAAAGTGGTGGCTGCTGGACCCCACGCACGCAAGGAGGCAGCGGGTGGACCCAGCAATTTGGCGGATTGTGGAGGTGCATGGCAAACAAGGTAGCCAGTGGACTGGGTGGTCCCACATTCTCTCGCAGATAAACCAGGCGAAACTGGGGAGCGAGACAGACCATGCAACCCAGGGCCCCAGCACTGGGAAATAAAGCCTTAAACCACCAATCGAAAACACCTGTGGGGGTTGAGGTGCCGAGAGAAACTCCTAGCCTCACAGGAAAGCTCGTTAGAGAGACCCACAGGGTCCTAGAACATGCACAAGCCCACCCACATGGGAATCAGCACCAGAAGGGCCCATTTTGCTTAGGGGAAGTGGCAGAAGTGACTGAAATCTGGCAGAGAGCAGAGCAAGCACCATTGTTCCCTCTCGGACCCTGCCCCCACATACTGCCTCACAACACAGTGACTGGGTTGCTCCACCCAGGTGCACACCTAAGGCTCCTCCCCTCACTACATAATAGGTGCATCAATACAAAAAAAAAAAATGGCCCAAATGAAAGAACAGACCAAAGCTCCAGAAATAATACAACTAAGCAATGAAGAGATAGCCAACTTATCAGATGCACAGTACAAAGCACTGGTGATCAGGATGCTCACAGAATTGGTTAAATTTGTTCACAAATTAGATGAACAAATGAAGGATATGCTAAGTGAAATAAGTCTGATGTCCCATCAGACTGTCAGCTGATTTCTCAAAAGAGACCTTGCAGGCAAGAAGGAGCTGGAAAGAAGTATTCCAAGTCATGAAAGGCAAGGACCTCCATCCCAGATTGCTCTATCCAGCAAAGCTTTCATTTAGAATGGAAGGGCAGATCAAGTGCTTCTCAGATAAGGTCAAGTTAAAGGAGTTCATCATCACCAAGCCCCTATTATATGAAATGTTAAAGGGACTTATCTAAGAAAAAGAAGATAAAAACATGTACAGTAAAATGACAGCAAACTCACAATTATTAACAACCACACCTAAAACAAAACAAACTAAGCAAACAACTAGAACAGGAACAGAACCACAGAAATGGAGATCACATGGAGGGTTATCAACAGGGGAGTGTGAAGAGGAGAGAGGGGGAAAAGTTACAGAGAATAAGTAGCATAGATGGTAGGTAGAAAATAGACAGGGGGAGGGCAAGAATAGTAGGGGAAATGTAGAAGCTAAAGAACTTATAACTGTGACACATGGACATGAACTAAAGTGGGGGAATGTGGGTGGGAGCGGGTGTGCAGGGTGGAGGGGAATGAAGGGGGAAAATGGGACAACTGTAATAGCATAATCAATAAAATATATTACAGAGAGGAAATAGATGATTCAAACAGGTTAAAAAAAAACTAATACCAATTTAAACCAAACAAAGATACATATAAAAAGTGAATAACCTATGTGCACATCCAAACACCCCTTCCTTTCACACTTTTTTCTGGTAATATAAATATATACATCTATATGTATACATAGTTAAAGTTTATTTTCTCTTAAAAAACACGTTTCTTTGGACAAAGATTTCAGTCAATTCACAAAAGAATTACAAATGCTCAATTAATATATGAAAAAATATTCAAACTTACCTTGAATTAAATAAACATATGTTAAGATAAGCACATAATTTTCACATTTCAATGTGGCAATGGTTTACTGAACACTTGGCAGAGTTGCTGATATGAAAGGAGCACTACATACATGGATGATGCCCCTGAAAACAGGCAGATTCTCTGGTAGATAACTACTTAGAACATCCACATTCTGTGATCTAGTGTTTCTGTTTCTAAATATTTATGGACAAAGATACTCCTCACAACCATACTGATAAAAGTTGGAATAAATTAAGTGTCCAAAGAAAGGACTCATTAAAAAATAGTGTTTTTATTTGGTGAACTATGATGTAGCTATTGAAAACTGTGTTTTCAGAGTAATAGCATGAGGATATTACTTATTGGAAACTAAGATACAAATCTGTATATAAATAATATACATATAAATAAGTTTATATGCATGTCCTATATAAACATATTTCTAATTAAAATTAATATTTAATATGGAGATATATTTATAATGTATAAAAGAAATCATGGAAGCATTATAATTTTAATATCTTGGGGTGTTAAAACTACAAATTCTTAAATATATATTCCTTATTTATCTCTATAGATACAGGTTTTCTTCAATGAGCATGAATTACCTTAGTAATCATAAACAAAAAAGATTTGCAATACAATAATAAAAATAATGGATATTTAATGAATGTGTGTGTATTTAATTAAATGGAAATTCACATTTATGTGTTCATTAATTATATTCACTAATTCATAACTAAGCCTCTTTTAGCTGTGACGAACTATATTTATTTTCTTGCCAGTTGGCCTTCTTTAGTTGTATTTTTATTTATTTATTTTTCCATTACCCTTTATCCCCCATATAACCTCTTCCCACCCACAGTCACCACGTTATTGTCATGTCCACGAGTCCTTTTTCCTTTTTGCTTGATACCCCCACCCCTAACCCCCACCCCTCACCTGTAGCTGTCAGCCTACTCTCTATCTATAAATCTGCCTCTATTTTGCTTGTTAGTTCAGTTTGTTCATTAGATTCTACACATGTGTGAAATCATATGGTATTTGTCGTTCTCTGATTGGCTTATTTCACTTAACATAATGCTCTCCAGGTCCATCCATGCTGTCACAAAGGGCAAAATTTTCTTTTTTTTTATAGTCGAGTAGTAGTGTATTTTTAGATCATCTAGTTAGTGAGTTTGGGGAATGAAATCAGAACACAGTCTTCCAAATTCCAACCAAGTATTCTTTGCCTGAGACTACACTAAAAAATAAGAAGTCATTTGAGAATTAACTAAAAGAAGCATCAGAACACTAAAAGTGGGGAAAAAACTCAGTGCAAATATATTTGTACAAAAGTTTAAAATCTTAGGCTTATGAGAGTTTTGGAGAAGTATTTTGAAAAACTGTTCATCCAAATAAAACAAGTTTGTCTGGGATGCAAATTTATAAACAAAATGGTTGTATGAAGTGAGAAAGGCATGAGTCTTTGTTTGCTTCGATATTATTTTTAACACATTGAAATATTCCAGTAAGTGATTTGAATTACAGTTTAGGAACCAACTGAGTCAACAAAATAAATACGACAATTTGATGCCATTTGAGGATATTGGCTTTTTATAAAAGAAATTGTCTTGTAGAGTAGATGGTGATTCTGGCTCGAGTTGCATCTCTTTTTCTCCCTTTTTTCCACCTGGATGGAGATGGTTGCCACTAGTTTCAAAGCACTTGCCAACTCTAACACCATGGAAATAATTTAAAAGGTGAAATGGATGAAATACTTCAAGGTAATAGAGGCTTTTACAACTGTTTAGGCTACAAGGATATACTTGTACAGGTGAGTAAGAGAGGGAACATACAGATATATCATGCTAATTTGGCAATTTTCACAGTTATTTTAGGATCACTGCCAGAAGTTCATCAATCCATGCTTCCATTTTCTCTACAATGTCAGGCCACAGTGGCTGCTCAGCCTCTACTCGAATGTTTCTAGAAAAGAAGAACTGTTAATCTTTCCTGGGTCCCTAACTTAGGGTCATAAACATAGATATGCTTAAACGAGTTTCAGGGATCAGATAACACTTTAAAATTCTATGCAAATTTTTAGATATGTGAGTAGAAATTTTAGTCAAATTTCCCAAAGTGTCAGTGTTCTCAAAAGAATTAAGAATCACTGCAGAGGTGGCTGATTCCATTTTCAAACAGATCAAGTAATTGAAGAACAGATGAAGATTGTAATACAACAATAATTTCTACCTTTCTATCCCCCACAAACCCCCTCAGGGACAACAAAGAGTAAGTCTAGTCACTCTATCTATTTATAGTCCTATAAATGGTACAAATCATTCATCATCTTTTATGAAATGCCCTCTAACCACACTCATTTTCTTAAGCATTTCCTCTCTGATGACTTGTGCCTCATCACCATATCCACTCTTTTATACACACTGAAATTCGATCATTTATTGATTGTTGAAGTGTTGTCTCCAGATTGCAATTTTGCGATGTGATCTAAACCAGAAAGGATTAACTTTTCTCCTATTCTTTACACTCATATTACTAGAGAAATGGTTACCTTCTGGAAGCATTCGCTAGCAGATGTTTTTCTTCTTCAAAAATAAAGTCAAATCAATTTTCTATATGTTCAGATACACCATTTGTCACAGCTACATAATGTATGCTGAAATCCTGTACTCTTCTTTCCTGCCCCAGCTCCCATAACCATTGTACCTACTCTACTCTGTCGCCAGGATGTTCTATCACTCATCCTCTGTTGAATCACTTTTACCTGCTTTTAACTTTTCATTCAAGTCAGGCTAGGTTCTTTGCTCATTTACACTAGTGCTGACCTTAAACTAACCCTTTCAAATTTTCCAACATGGTATATGGAGAAATACAAGTCACATAGATATAAAATACTGAAGTAGGAATCTTAGTTCTATAACTTAGTTGTATGAACTTGCACATTTAATTAACATCTCAAAACATCAAGTTCTTCATCTAGAAAATAGAAATAGAAATATCTAATTCATAGTGTTATAAGAATTAGAAAAGATTATCTATACATAATTCCTACCATAGCTTTATTCTTTTCCTCTTCTCTGCATTCAATTTTTAAGTATTTATAGTTTCACAATATGATATACATGTTGAAAACTGATAAATGCTTAGCAAATTCTTAGGCTTTATACCATATGCATCACTCCACCTTTAAAACCTTTCTCCTTCTATGGGCCTCCTTACTATTCAGCTTTGGCTATACTGATTTTCTTGCTATTTCTGAAAAACCTAATACAAACTTCCATATGAAGACCTTTGATTGGCTATTCACTTTGTTTGTAATACTCCTTGCTTCCCTTCCACCTCGCCCAATAAAAGATAAGTATTTCCTCTCCTCTTCATCTCTTTCTTTTTCAAGTGAATCCACCCTATCAATATTGCAACATGTTCCCCTTCCAGATATAGGAGATAAACCTCTAAAATATCTTACCATACCAGAAACCAAGGAAGCTATAAAAAAATTCTGAAGTTGAAGATAGCTTCATAATCAATGAGAAGAATGGTATGTAAATGAAACTTCTATTTCTGGCTATTATGGAGTAACCTGTATTAGTCTATCTCTTCTATAAGGTATCACATAAAGGCAGGATGAAAAATGGTAAATAAGTAAATGCAATATTTTAAAGTTAGTGAGTGAACAGCCAAAGCAGCCAGCTTTTGAGAGCCTCATGTTTCAGAGAGGAATTTACGTAAGCCAACTTTCTCTGACATTTTTCCCGTGGAGCATTAGCCATTTTGGGGGGCACAGCACTAAGGTGAAACAGAAAGTAATGGACTAAAGCAGGGGTCAGCAAACTAGGGTGTGGGCCAACTCTGGCTTGCTGGGCACACACATCATGCTCCTTGGTTAATCTCTTTGGCTGCTTCTATAAGACAGTGGCAGCGTTGAGTAGTTTTATTCTATTGCTTGGCATGTAAAGCAGAATTTCATCCCTCTTACAGACCTGGAGAGACAGATATGAATATTAGGGCTGCCAGTGAAAAGGGTCCTGGAAAACACACCAGTGTTTCAGCTGAGACCTCTGAAAGGCCATGGGCTACAAATAAGGGCAAACTCAAAAGAGACCAGTTTCCACAAAGCCTAAGACCAGCCTTGATCCAGCTAGGTCCTTGACTGGATCAAGGTGCTTGATTTATACCAGTTCTTATTGACAACTTGAAGAAAAGTAAATCCTCTCTGGAATAAAATAATTTTACCCAAAATTTCTACACTTTTTCATGCTCAATCCCTGCATTTAATCAATAACTACCAGAAGCATCAGGAGACAGGGAAAAAAAGGCAAAAAAAATAAAAAGGGACTCTAAAATGATCAAGATATTGATGTTACCATATATAGACCTTAAAATAACTGATTAATATATTTAAGAAAATAGATAAGGATAGTGATAAATTACCACAGAACCATTATGTACTCAAAATTTTAAAATTCTAAAGGTGAAAATATAATTAATGAAATTAAAACACAATAGACATGTTTAGTGGCTAAAAACTATCTCAAGTAAATCACTGAAAGAAAGAGGGATAAAAATATATACAGAAATATAAAAAACATGAGGTCCAATGAAAAGGCTTACCATACCTGTCTTAGGAGCCTAACATAGAAGAGAGAGATAATGGCATAGAAACAAAATTTGAAGAGATACTAGTTGAAAGTTTTTGTGTTTTAAATTATTATTATTATTAATGAAGCATTTCACAAATTAATGAAACCCTATGAATCCCAAAAGGGATGAATGAAAAGAAGCCATACCTATGCATCTCATAATAAATCTTCGAGAAAAATTGTAAAACAGCCAGACAGAAATTTTTAAAGAAGGTTCATTTCTCTCAGTGATGCTGTAGTAAGACGGACAGCTAACTCTTTACCAGAAACTACAGAAACCCAGCTTCTAAATACAAATATAGAACACACAAGAGTATAGAGGAACATGCTCTCTGTATGTCATCATGTATAAAATCAGCCAAATACAGTATGTCAAAAATTTGTATGGCCTGTGACCTAGTTTCTAAATCATACAGAAGAAAAAAGGAGGAGATGGAGGTGGGAAAGAGAGATGAAAGAGAAGGAAGAAGAATGGGTTATTTTGAAATGCACGTTAATCAAATGAACTTTTCCTGTGTCCTGATTTCAGTAAACTAAAAAAAAAAAAAGACATTTATGAAACAACTGAGGAATTTTAGGTGTAATAGTCCTATTTTAAATTATATTTTGTTAAAGCCCTTATCACATAGAAACATATACTAAACTATACACAGATAATAATATGACATTCATAATTTTCTTTAATATAATTTAGTAGCAGTGTGACTACATGGACAAATGAATGGGATAAGAAGCCGATGAATATAGGAAATCCATTACACTATTATATTTATATTTGTGTTTTTCTTTTATCCTTTGTATAATTAAAAAGACAAAATTTTAGGAAGAAAAAGTTTGCTTTTAGCTAGTTGAACAAAATGAGCTTTATATACACACACGTACACATACACACATATAATATATGTGAATCATATTGTGGAATTATTTTATTGTACTTAAGTCCTGGAAACATGAAAAGTCAAAACAATAAGTTTAGCCTCCAAAGTTCTAGTCTCTTTATTCAAGCTCGGGATAATTTTTTAAACATTTCCTCTCTCTTTCTAATTTGTTCTGTTGAAAGTGGTTCAAAATGTCCTAGCTGAAGTGCAATAGATATTTAGAAACCATTTGCACAGACTGTGCTTTACTTATATACCAGTTTAGAGAGCAGAAAGCCTTCTTGTGTACTTGTTCTAACCCTTAGAACTCCCTTGTGTGACTTAGAGAAAAATGTCTTTGCCACTGCTGAAGGCACTTGTTTGGGGTCTGGGGTTTAGCCTTTGCTGATCCCTCTGCTGGGTGGTACTGGGCAGTGTCGGATTAAGCAAGCACTTATGCAGCCTTAGGGATTATGGAATCTTCTCTCCATTTTCCAATTCCACTGCCAGTTATGATGATTTTTTTTCAGAGAAAATTACTGATTTACTACCACCTCCTCCTCCCACTGGTTTTCTACATCCTCCTTCCCTCACACACTGCGGGTGGAAACTGCTTTTAAGCCGTTAATGGATGACTCATCCCCCCCATATCACGTGAAATCCTCCCCTTCATTTGTACTAGTAAACTGCAACACAGCCATTTTTCCACAGACTTACAAAGGGATAGAGGGCAACCCACACCTTTTTAAAATTATATTTTATTTTGAGATAATTGTAGGTTCACATGCAGTTGTAGGAAATGATATCCTTTACACCATTTCCCCCAATGCTAACCTTTTACAGTCTATTTAGTACAATATCACAGCCAGTATATTGCGATAGATACAACCTATCGATCTTATTCAGTCTTCCTCAGTTTTACTAGCATTCCTTTGTGCATATATATTTAGTTCAATGTAATCTTGCCACATGTATAGGTTAACCCACACATTTTTACTTGCATGCTTTTGTACAGATACTGTGTCTTAACTGAAGTATTGTAAGAATAGTAGTTAACACATACAGTGTTTAATACATACCCAGCAGTGTTACTTAGTACTAAAAATTGCTTAGAATATACGTATCATTTATTATCTCCATTTTAAAGATAAAAAACTGAGGCATAGAGGGGTTAAGTACCTCAGTCCCGTGTCACATAGCTAACCAGGGGCAGAGCTGAAACTTGAGCATGGTGTTCTAATCCCAGGTCTGTGCTCTTAATCTCTGCACCATATGCCCTGACAAATTACTTCATTTTTCAGCTTTTCCATATTGTTTAAATAGACACTAAATGTGAGATTTTTTTTAGTCAACATCTCTATTCAATATATTGCTTCGTTCTGCTTCAGAGAAGCTATTTTTTGTTGACTTGAAGTTCAGGTCACAACCTGGCCAGCACCTAGCTAGCTATAATACCCTGCTTTATTGGAGCAGAATTAAATGAGATCAGGCAAGTCACTTGTCTAGCACAGTGTTGGAGAGAGAATACTGAGAGTTATTTGCCTTGTATCCCCCTTGAATCTATTATTCCTTCTTCATTTTACCATAGGTAGGTCCAAATCCTATCACCACCACACCTGCATTCCTTTAAGACAATAAATTCAGATGTTCAGACACTGGTCATATACACACTGCAAGAGATAGTGGCCTTTGTATCTTTCTCTAGCCTCACCAGCCTTGTCTCCATGTGCAACCCCCTAATGGCATAGATTGTCCTGTTTGTGCACCTGGCCCACCATTTCCTACATCTCCACCTTGTTACTCTCCTACTCAGCATTTTAGTGTCTTCTCCATCTTTGGCAATCAGCTTTTATTTATTTATGTAAGTATTTACTTCTTTATTTGTGTACAAAGCAATAGTACTCTTATTTGAAGAAGGCACATGCAAAAGCCCAGTATGTAAGAGGCATTGACTCAAAGCTTCAGGCTCCGTGGAACAGAGCTTGAAAACTCCTCTACTTGTACACAGTTTATTCCACCTGTACATATTTACTCAACCCGTTTCACCCCTCTGGACCTTCTCCTGCTCCTCTCCACATTCCCAGTTTTGTTGCCACAGTTTTTCATTTTTTGCTTTGATTCAT
Organism: Trachops cirrhosus; assembly: GCA_028533065.1. Lineage (NCBI taxonomy): Eukaryota > Metazoa > Chordata > Mammalia > Chiroptera > Phyllostomidae > Trachops > Trachops cirrhosus. The sequence continues at coordinate 45,866,557 of CM052538.1, forward strand.
ACTTTTTATTCTCACCTGGAATGTGCTGCTTCCTCCCCTTCACCATCACAATTTCTATTTATTCTTCAAACTCTAAAAACAAAAGTAATGCCTCCTCTCACTCCACCTCAACCCCTTGTTTCCCTTACCACCATCTCTTCAGCTACTGTTGTCTGCACCCATGCTTCATTTAGGCATTTATAATATTACCTTTGGTTGGTATTTTTCCCTGCTGATAGTCTCTTTGTGCCACTGTAAGTTGTTGAATGGCAGTGCCCCCTTCTCACAATCCCATCTGTGCCACTATATAATCTTAGCCAAAGTCTTTCTTTCTGTCCCCATTGCAATTAAACTACATATATAGCTCACTCAGACATTTTTGTTAAATTTATAACGGAAATGTTCACAACACCACAGCATTGGGTATAGAAACTGGATTATATATTTAGTGTTTAAGGGAAACATCATTTAAATTCCAGGTAGCGTTAAAATCAAGCAAATGATTCTTATTGGCCTCATAGTTCTCTTAAAACCAATCATCTCCTTCTTATCTATCACAAACTTTTGGTAAGAAAAATGCTTGTCTTTTATCACATGCATGTTGTTATTGCTTATGATTTATGCTAACAGAAATTCAATAGTTGAGCCTATATGCCTACACAATGAAATCTGGAAAAGAAACATATACAAAAATAATTATCAAAGTCTGTTAATGATTATGCCATAAGTGACTAACTAAAGTCTATGTTAATAGTAGAAGTAGATATATAGTTGTTAAAAATCTAAAGGAAAAAGTGTTTATAAGTTGATTTTTCCCCAAGTGTGTTATGCCCATGAATTGGACCCAAACTCATGCATTATAATACTCATGCTGATTCTTTGTGATGATCCCCTGCCATAAGAAGTTTATATAAAATATGTATTACATAAGTATCACAAACATAATTATATATACTTTTTATATCTAGATAACATATTTAATCAAGTTCAAGAAGCCCATGTATGAGATACAAGGGAAAGGAGGAGGAAAATTCAGATGCCCCTTAATATCTGTTATTGTTGAATAATTTAAAGAACTCTGTTTTTAGGAAAAATCATACCATTTTCTTAGTTTAAGTGAGGGTAACATAGAGGGAAATTCTTTCATCATTATCAAAACTGTTTTATTAATATTGTTGATCTTGAAGAACTTAGAGTGGTTTTAATAATTACTAACAATTTTAAGGTACTTCAAAAGAACAAAACTGCTATAAGAATAAATTTCAAACAAAAGAGGTATATGCAATATCAATATATTAAATGAAGAGGGAAGATAAGCACCTATACCTTTGTATAATTGTCTAGAATTATAGATTGTTTTTAAGATTTAATCTTCAAGGAATAGGTGACTTAAAGTGCAGAAAGGACAGCCAACAAAAACTTGCCCGTCGCAGGCTCGATCTAGTCTGCTGGGAACTGGAATAAGACTATTTGCAAAGACTGAGGGTGCACTTATTAGACTCATTGTTCATCTAGTAGCTATAAAGGAAAGTTTAGTTAACAAGATTATACATTAATTTTTATATAACCCAGCTCATGGTAGGCATTTTATCAGACTCAAACATTAAGGTGTCACAGTTGAGTAGATAGCATAATTAGAGAAATTGACCAAATTATACAGGTTAGGGCTATAATTTAAGATAGAAAGAGTAGAACAGATGTAGTGTCCAAATAACTCAAATTGCTAAGCCACAATAAAATAATCATTTATAGAATTACTTACAGAGCTATTATAATTTAATAAGGCGGTGCAGCCTGTGGGCTCTGGAAACTGGCTCTTCCACAGATAGCTGTGCAGTTCTAGCTAAGCCATTCAAGCTCTGTGGGATGTGATAACATTATTAACTACTTCATATGATTATTATGAGGCTGGGAAGAGAATACTATGTTTTTCTCATCATCCATTTTACCCTTCTTCTGAACACATGACCCTACTATCCTATTTTTCCTCTGGTAGCCAGCCCCTCCTCCACTTTTAGCCCATGCATTCACAAGAGGAAGCCTGCAGTGTAACCTGGCTAATTGTGCTTTCCTTCCCTGACTCTGTGATTGGGTCAGAGACATTGACATTGTGCAGTTTGTGCAGTCAGAGCAAAAGTGATACAATGATAATTTTTATGGCATTGTTGAGGGAGACAGAGGCATTTTCTTTCCCATTGGAGTGGAACCTAGAAGAATGTAAGGCTGAAGCTACTAGGAAACATCTTGCCATGAAGAGTTAGAAAACTAAAATAAGATGGGAGAAGAGTAAAACCCAAGGATAGAAGAAGACCAGAGCAATATTGTTTAAGCCCCTGAATCTAACAGCTTGTAAAACAAACTCTTGTACTTTTAGTTACTTGAATCAACAAATTCCTTATTTAGGGGTTGGTGGGGAGGGTTCAGCTAAAGCCAGTTTGAGTTCGGTCTTCTGATACCTGAAACATAAAGAATGCTAAATATATGAGGAATGAGTTTTAAATGAGACAATTTACTTACACATATTCTATCCCAGTTCCTAAAACATACTGACACTCAGGAATATAACACTTCTAGCTTATTCATTCTATTCCAGATACTATTCTATTAGCTTCACGTAATTATCTCATTTAATCTTTATAACCTTACCAGGCAGTATTTATTAGTTATCTATTGCTGCATAACGAATTACACCAAAGCCTACATTTATGATTTTGTAATATCTGTAAGTTAGGAATTTGAGAGCAGCTTATTAGAGTAGTTCTGGCTCATAGTTTCTCAGAAGGTTTCAGTCAAAACATTGTTTGAGGTTGCATATATCTGAAGGCTTACCTGGGGCTGGAGAATCTACTTTCAGGATGGAAGAGTGAGTGATCCAATAGAAGCTTCAGTACCTTTTATGATAGAGTATTGAAGGTGAGCCTATGTCACTTACATACCATCCTATAGGTCACACAAGTGAACCCTATTTAGTGGATGAGGGGACTGCACAGGATACAAATGCCAAGAAGCAGTGATCATTGGGGGCCATCCTAGAGACTGGCTACCCACTCAAAGTATATTATTATCTCCAGGTGATAGATAAGGAAATTAAAGCTTAGAGTATTTAAGTACTTTGTTCAAAGTCACATTGCCATTAAGGTATGGAATAAGAATTTGTACCTAGTCAGACTTATTCTAGAACCTGCTTAAGATTTAATCTTTAAGGAATAAGTGACTTAAAGTGCAGAAAAGACAGCCAACAAAAACTTGCCCGTCGCAGGCTTGATCTAGTCTGCTGGGAACTGGAATAAGACTATTTGCAAAGACTGAGGGGGCACTTATTAGACTCATTGTTCATCTAGTAGCTATAAAGAAAAGTTTAGTTAACAAGATTATACATTAATTTTTATATAACCCAGCTCAGGAATATGTCAGACTTATTCTAGAACCTGCTCTATTAAGCACAATGCAATGTTGTTAACTGTCTCAGTAAAAGTTACCCATTATTACTTAATTATAGTACATTTAATAACTCATTTTTTCACAAATGGATGTAAAACTTATTTAATGTTTTTCTCTATCACTTTAATACTGACATAGGTCTTTGTTTTAAAACTGTGACAAATATTAATAAGGCTTAAAGCAATATATTCTTGCAAAAGACTTGCAAAGAGATTTTTAGATAAATAAGGCATTTGAAACAACATCCCTGGTATCTCCATTGCCCAAACCTAATCAGACGCCAGCTGGTGTGGAAACCTGTAGTGCACTCCTTCAGGGGATGGCACCAGGCAGAGAAGTTCCACACAGGCAAACATGCCCAACATCCCTGTACTTTTAGTTAGTAAATAGCTGACTTGGAAAGAAATATATTGGGAAATTAAGAAAACAATCCATTCACAATTGCTTCACTAAGAATAAAATACCAAGGAATAACCTGAACCTAGGATGGAAAAGACCTGTAATTGGAAATTATAAGACACTGAAAAAAGAAATTGAAGAAGATACAAATAAGTGGAAGCACATACTATGTTCATGGATTGGAAGAATCAACGTGATTAAAATGATCATACTACATACACAAAGCAATCTATTGATTCAATGTAATTCCTATCAAGATACTATGAATGATGTATTTCACAGAACTAGAACAAATAGTTCAAAAGCATACAGAACCTCAAAAGATCCTGAATAGCAACAGTGATCTTAAGAAAGAAGAACAAAGCTGGAGGAATCACACTAATATCAAACTATATGCTAAGTCCATAGTAATCAAAACGGCATGGTACTGGCATAAAAACAGACACACAGATCAGTGGAACAGAATAGAGAGCCCAGAAATAAACCCATATCTTTATAGTCAATTAATCTCGGACAGAGGAAGCAAGCACATACAATGGGCTAAAGATAGTTATTCAATAAGTGATGTTGAGAAAATTGGACAGATACTTGCAGAAAAATGAAACTAGACCACCTTTTATGCCACACACAAGAATAAATTCAAAATGGATTAAAGACTTAAATGTTAGATTCAAAACTATAAACATCCTACAAGAAATCATAGGCAGTATAACATTGAACATTTCTCATAGCAGTATTTTTTCTGATATATCTCCTCAGGCAAGGGAAACAAAAGAAAAAAATAAACAAATGGTACTACATCAAACTAAAACTTTTTTGTACAGTGAAGGAAACCATCAACAAAATAAAAAGACAACCCATTGAATGGGAGAACATATTCACCAATACATATGATAAGGAGTTAATATCCAAAATTTATAAAGAACTTATGAAACTCAACACCAAAAAAAATAAACAAACAATTCATTTAAAAAATGGGCAAAGGATCTGACTAGACACTTCTCCAAAGAGGACATACAGATGGCCAATAGACATATGAAAAGATGTTTAACATCACTAATCATCAGAGAAATGCAAATTAAAACCACAGTGAAATATCACTTCACACCTGTCGGAATGGCTATCATCAATAAATCAACAAACAACACGTTCTGGCAAGGATGTGGAGAAAGGGGAATACTTTTGAACCATTGGTGGGAATGCAGATCAGTGCAGTGTCATGGAGTTACCTCAAAAAATTAAAAAAACACTGCCTTAAGCTTCAGTGATTCCACTTCTGGGAATTTACCCAAAGAAACCAGAAACATTGATTCAAAAGAATATGTGCACCCCTCTCTTCATTGCAGCATTATTTACAATCATCAAGATTTGAAAGCAGCCCAAGAGTCCATCAGTAGGTAAGTGGATAAAACCACTATGGAACATTTACACAATGAAACACTACTCAGCCATAAAAAGAATAAAATTTTACCCTTTGCGGCAACGTGGATGGACCTGGGAACATTATGCTAAGTGAAATAAGCCAGTCAGAGAAAAACAAATACCATATGACTTCTCTCATATGTGGAATCTAATGAAAAAACTGAACTAACAGCAGAACAGAGACTGACCATAGATGGAGAGTGGGCTGACAGCTCTCGAGTGGGGGAAGTTGGGGGTGGAGGGATGGAAAACAGAAAGGGATTCATGGACGTGAACAACAGTGTGGTGATTGTGCAGAGTGGGGGCTGGGTGGAGGTAGAAGTTATAAGGGGGTAACTGGTAATGAAAAAATACAATAAAAATAAACCTAAGAAAGAAGTATATTGTAATTAAAGTGAAAAATAACCCTATATCGAGCACATTTGTGAAGGGATCTTTCAAAAAATTTAGCTCACCAAAATATATTGAATAATTAATATTTCATTCTTGTTCATTCATCTTGCTTTAAATAGCCTGTCTTTCTTCATCTTTTTATATTGGATATTTTTTTACCTACAGTATATTTAGAAGGCTTTTCCCAGTTCATAAAGTCAGGAGTTTAGTGACTATTTCAATGTCTGTATGCTCTGCCATCTGCGTGGCACATTTCATATTACAGAACAGGTGGATGCTGTGCGACTGATAAGGAAGCAAATTATGTCAAATAATTATATTTAAGAAATTATTTTAGCAGAGTCAGGTTGGCTGATACATTGTACCAAATTTCAATATCATTTGTAATGACAAACTATGTGTAAAAAAACCTTTAAATATTTATTCATTGTAGCTGTAGCATTTCATGTTTGCTTGCCATTTGTAATTATTATTATTATTAATTATTTTGCTTAAACCTAAAAATTGTATTTACATGTGTTAAAAGTTCTCTGCTGAAAACATAAGGTTATACTTCATGGATATCGATATACAGCATCCTAGTTCCCCACCTTTACCAATAGTGTCCTGTTTACCACTGTCTTTAAGCAAAAGTGTCCTGTTTCCCATCTGGTCTAGAATTCTTCTTGCATCTCTAGAATCCACCACTGCCTCTCCATTTCCATGGCCAAAGTTTCAGTCCATCTTCCAAGCACATCAGCAACTCTCTGGTGAGCATGCATTAAATACCTCAACTATTTGTTCTCTAAATATAGTGAAAATATGGGCTTATGGGCTCTGATGTAGACTAACAATAAAACAATAATGCTCTGCAGATAGTAAGAATAATTAGGTTGTGTGGAGGGCAAGGGGTCCGGATAGAAGTCTGATCCATGAGCCGTAAAAAGTTGCCTATCGATGTCATGTGAGTACATGCTTTTCCCAATGACTATGAGAGCTAATATTTTCCACAATATAACTTTTTGTAATTGGAAGAGTCTATAATTGGTTTCATCAAAATACAAAAGTGTCTTGCTTCAAAACACAGTTAAAATAATTCAGAGCAGTAAAATAATATTTTTTGAGGTACCCTTCTTGGGTCTGGCAATAGAGCTCAATGTTCAGGGCCAAGCAGAACAGAATAATGAAAAAAAAAACCTCATAAGTTTTAAGGTTTTTTTTTTCTTTTAATGTCAGAAATGACCTCCACATATTTTCTAGAAATCTTACAATTTAGAATTGCTATTGTCTTTGGCTATGATTTACCCAGTAAACTAGCTACCCTGAATTCTAAGACAGTCGTGATAGAAGTGTGGCTAGTGTAATAGACCCTCTGTTTAGTGGCCTTCTGGTTTCAGCAGAAGGAATTGTAGTACTCCAGGCTATTTTAATGTCATGGTTTTAAAAGGATAAACCTTAGTGCAATTAAGTCATAGTTTGGAGTGGAAAGGAGGTGGAGAAGGAGATATTAAAACCAATGAAAACACTGCTGACCAAATTACTTTGGTTACTTGATGGAACAGATACAATAGATTAAAAAGTGGTGATTTGCAATACCATGTATATAGGATACTCCAAGAGGGTTTGACTTTCAGATTAATGAAGTTGTGAAGAAAAGTTGGCCCCTATGTGCTTGCTTACTTTTCAAATATGAAATACTTTAAAAACTAAAGTCTAATTATGGACTATAGTCCTCCTGTGAGCATTAATAAAAGTTTGACCAAACAGAAATTATGCTTTCCACAACCTTTTTAAAGTCAAATGAAAAAAAAATAAACCTCAACCAATTATAGTAACAGTGCTGTGTAGGAGGTTTGCAAATATATGATACATTTTGACAGCTGTTTTTTACTGGAATCCTATCAAGACAATCACTAAAATATTTTGGAATGCTTAAAATGAGGGAATGCTAAATTTGTAGCTGTGCCTAAGCCACAGGAGGCCCCAGAGTTCGAAAGTGTTTTTTTGGTTGCTACAGTGCTACCAGTTCCTGAAGTCTGCCACGTTCTGTAACCCAGATTCCCCAATGATTAATACAAAGTATTTACTTTTAAAGTAATCCCTCAGCGTTCAACATTTGTGCAAATAAGTTTGTCCTTCTGACACAACTAATCAATAATAAATGGACAAGTAAGATTTTCAGAGATGGTCCCCATAAAATGTGTTTGATGATTATAAAATGACACTCCCAAACTTGTAAATAACAGATTGCTGTGAAGATGCAGGAAGGAATAAATGGAAGTGTGCAGAGTCAATCCTTTACTCTGTCATTGTCAAGAGTATCTTAGATAATGCTGAAGTACAGATAATGTCCTGTCTCCTACTCTGTGAACTGAGTATCTACAGCAACTATATAATAGCTGTATATATTCATGTGGCTAATCTTAATTCCCCCTTTGTTGGTGTGTGTGTTATTTAGAATAAAGTTAACCTGAATGTTAGTCAGCACCTTTTCCCACTCTTCCTCCCCCTCCTTTTTTAAGGATTTTATTTATTTTTAGAGAGAGGGGAAAGAAAGGAAAAGAAACACAATGTGCAGAGAAATAGCAATCGGTTGCTTCTCTCCTGCCCCCAACTGGGGACCTGGCCTGCAACACAGGCATGTGCCCTGACTGGGAATCAAACTGACAGCCTTTCCAGTCCACAGGCTGGCGCCCAGTCCATTGAGCCACTGCATCCAGGGCCTTCCTCCCTTTTTTTTTAAACCTCTCTTTACTTCAACTCAGTTACCTTGGTTAAATTTGTCATAGCCCAGCAAGGTCCCAGAGCTTCTGCACTTTTACTAGAGGCTTTCTTCTTCTGATTCTGTCTTCTGATTCTTTCTCTCTCCCAGCATTTCCTTATTGGACAGCAAAAGATCTCCCTCATACTACCTAAGAGCATCCTGAGGAAGCTCCAGGGAGCTGTAGTCAGTAACCAGTGGATGGTGAACAAGAAACCCAAATTTTGCAGAAGTATCATTTCCAGGTCCTTTTCACAGTGAGTCCCTCGAGTTGTTTGCTATGGCCCTTTTGCTAAGCAGTGTATGGAGACAAGGCCTGAAATATTTAAGGCATACACATAAGCTCTCGTTCCAATCTAGTTCTATTTTGTCTGTTACCATCCTCTCTGCCTCTGAACTTCAGTTACTATGAACATCCAACACATGGCATTCTTCCTCCTCTGTATTTGTTAATGTTGTCCCTTCTACCCAGAAAAAAATATAAATCATTGCAGGCCCACATCAAGTGTCAGTCCCTCCAGGAAGCCTTCTCCCACATCTGCAAGATCAGTGTGTTTCCCTGCACTCTCTGTCTCTTTAGGCCACCGGTTCTCAAACTTCAGTGTGCACCAAATTAAGTAAGCTGGAGGGCTAGTTATAATACAGACTTCTGAGTTTCTCATTCAGTAGATCTGAGATGGGACCTGAGAGTTTGCATTTCTAACAACTTCTTAGAAGTGAATGCTGATAATCTAGGAATTACACTTTGAGAATCACTTCTAGCTTTTAATTAAACATAAAAAAATGGTAAGCCAATATAGTGTATCCAACTCAACTGTAAACTCATTGAAGGCAAAATATTTGCTTGTATCTGTCTTTACAGGTACTTTAAATACCTAAGCACAGTGCCTGACAGTAAACAGTCAATGCCAAAAAATAAAAATTATAGACTTGGAGTTAGGCAGAAATGCATCTTTAACTTTAGTGTACCGGTAACCAGCTGAACTAGCTATTGGGTAACTAGTCTTAGCTGTCAGGTTTTAGTTTCCTCATCTCCCTTAAGGGTTTAAAACTAATACCAACCATGTCTGGTTATTTTGAGATTAAGTTAAATATATTGATATGCATGTTACATATATATACATATATTTTAATATAATCCTTTCTGTGGGTTTGGGGCTATGTGTGGTGATGAGCTCATTGTTTAGGACTTCTTAAATACTTAATAAGTGGTATCTAATTAAAATTATGAATAAATTAATTTGAAGTCTCTCTCTTCTATTTCCCAATTATATTAACTGCAGAGTTTATACTGGCCAGTTTCATTCAGGGGTGGGCAGGAGAAGCAGGAGGAAGAGAAAAGCCATTATATAGAGGACAAAAAGACACATAATAGGCCTCTGAAAAATTGATTTTCTGTGGTAACTGAAAAGTCCTTATTTATTAAAAGTGGCTTAAGGTTAGACAATATGTCCTTGAATTTTCAAAGCTTTGGTTTTCATTGGAATGGGTAAACCTTTAAATTAAATGTGGTTGATTAATATAAACATCTAATGCTTTCTTCCTCTCCTATATCTGCTGGGCTCGGCACATTGCTGAGTCACCTGAGGGTTGCTGAAATACGGTTCTTGAATAATGATTAACATACAGTATGAGGTTAGTTTTCCATCTGGAGATTTTGTATTTTGCAAACTAAAATATGGAGAGATTTTGATTATGAAAACATCGAAGATTCTAGGAAAAATAGGCGAACAGCTATCATGTGACAGAAATATATGACTGGCTCTGTTCTGACCAGTGTTGGACCAGAAGGAAGGTATTTCCATTGGTCAAGTATTTAGGATTTCACTGAGGCTATTCCTACAACCCTGAAAACTGGGCATGCCTTTGGAACTATATTACTCATATATTGGGGTGGCTTAAGTATGAAGAATAAACTGACTTCTTAGTGTATATTTAGGCAGGGGTGTGGGAGGAGAGTAGCATTAACTTTTAGAAAGGACTGTTGATTTCCATTAGAATCTGACCTGCTCTATACTTTAGATAACCTCACCGACTTGGGTAAGAGTTAATACTGATACAAAGTTACCTGATGTAGAATTATTCGAAAATGGTTTGGTTAATAATCTGATAAATTATTCTACCCCAAACATTTTTAAAAGTCAATGTCAGTTACTTTCACTGCCTGTGAATGAAGAACCAAACATCACTAGGCATGCGCCATGTTTCACGGTCATTAACATACATTTATTCTTCACATGGCTGTTCTTTATCACCACCTTCGACATGAGTAAACAGAAGCTCTGAATAAGAGAGAGTTGCGCAGCAAAATAACTCTCAGGAAGTAAGCAGACTTGGGACCAATTCCTGACTTTAAGTCTAGAACTTACTACGTTTCATCTCTTTCTCATCAAGCATGCACATCTCTTTAAGCTGCATGTTAGCTCTTTCTATATGCTAACCATTCAAATTAACCTAAGAGTTACTTTGCCTTTAAAAAGTGAAAATGCACCTTCCACCCTTACATATTCAACTTTTGATGGGCAGATAAAGTTTAATACCAATATATCTACTATTACTTTAGGAATCATTAAGAGATTTGCTCAAAATTATCCAACAAAGAAGTCAGAGTCTGCATCACTATCTCCCCCGCCACTTTTTTTGCCTTTTCATGTGAATTCCTGTTATAGTTCTTTTGTGCATTAAGTAAGATAAAATGTTATTCTTATTGAAACATTGCTATAATCTACTTTTCAAGAATTTGAAAACCACCAGATTTCATTTTAAATGCATAAGTTTTCTTGACACATGCATTTACCAGTGGCAAGACGTGTGGAACCTCCCCACTGTCTTCTGGTTCACACCACCACTTCGAGGCTTCCCGGTCACAGGACGACACAGGCAGACTTCACAAGCTAAGAGGTTGGAAAGTCTCCGTCTTAATGGTCACAGAATGATTTTCTTTCACACAGACACTGGCACCCACCTTGAACCACAGTCACAATACCCAAGGGAACCTGAGGAGATTTACTTGCTAAAGGTGCCACAACCATTACATGTGAGCAAAGAACATTTATGTAATGATGAGATTAGAATATTTCACCTCAAATCCTAATAGTAGAAATGGTTCCTTTGTTAAAACTCTAATGGGGACACTTATTTGAGAATATCTCTTAAACTGTGGACTATATAACTGAAACTTTGTAATTTTCTAATTATATGGCAAACATACATCCCCCTTCCCCTCAAAAACAAAAACAAAACCAAGGAAACCTCTTTAGTTTTCAATGTCTGGATCCTAATGGACTTAGAAGAAACATGAGCAAAATTTCAAATTGAATTTTCTGACTGCTTGCAGGTTTCATTATTATTCTAGACAAAGAAAATGTGTGACTTAGCTAGTCTCCTTTTGTTTCAGGGGTATAAAAGATAAAATTTCCCTATTATGAATGAGAGTTTCAGGAAAAAAAGTACTAAAGTCTGTGGACTTAAAATTGCACAGACTGAGTTTGAATCCTAGCTCTATTATGTCCTAGGTAGATGAAGTTGGGAAAATGTTTAACTTCACTGACTTGTAGTCCAAGGGATATCAGTGGAGGTAATGATACCTGCTTTCAAGAGCGGTAGTGAGGATTAAGTGAGAACATCCACATAAAGTACTTAATACCATTCTTTCACACAGGATTTCTTTCATATATAACAATTATAGAAATTGCTGAGATACAGTACATATTTTGATAAGGTAGAAGAACTCCTGTATATCAGAGGGAGATTCTGATACAATGTTTAGGTAAAAGTATGGAACTAATGATATATAATTTAGTTTCTCATCTTATAATTAAGGGATACCTATTTTTTGTCCCAGAACAAAACTAATGAATTTTGAGCTTCAAAAATCATTTTCCTTATGCTAAATGAGTAACTAACTTTTGAAACAATGGTTCTGAGAACTTTCTACTCACAATGGTTATCCACCACCCCAAAAAATAAGCATTGTGAAATACAATGTATGAATAATAAATGTAAGTAATGCATTGATTTTTATCAGTAAAATGGGTATCTTTATCAATTTAAAAATGTTTGTAAAATTCAGATAAAGAAATAATTGCATTGTCAGTCATTACTAAAAATACAGTTGACACAATGATGGTAGGTGGTTCTTTAAATTCACATACATAAGAGAAAACAAAGGCAACATTTTAGAGCATTTGTTCTAAGTCAGTTTTATGAATTACTACATCAGACTCATGGTAGGCAGAAGAAATCACGAGGGGATGTCTGTCATGTTTCACTTACCACCTATGGATTATTTGCAGATTCTTCCTAAATTCTGTTCAGTTATAGTATCAGTGGGAAGAGGGACAAGGAGAGCAAAATAGATTGTCAATAAAATTGAAACAGGTAAATTTGTGCCAAAAGACGTGCTTCTAACTTTCTCAATCATGGGTTTAAGTAAAATCTCAAAACCATTCTGCCCAAAGCTCTCTTTGCTTTTTCGCATTTAAACTCCTGTGAAGTTCAGTAGAAACCCAGTCCTTACGTTTCCGATTCATTTTCAGATAGTTCAGCACATTACTGTTTTGCAAGCACTTCTTGATGTCAGAGAAACGTGTTGTCTCTCGAAAGCCATTTTTTGTTGAGGCAGGAAGCCACAAATAAGCATAGAAAACGGAACACTTTTTTTCAAAACACAATTTAAACTTTCAAAGTGAACTAGCTTAAAACTTGTCAAAATGTGGTTGTCATATTATCATTTAAATTAATGAGTCTGAGAACATTTTCCTCTCAAGTTCTTGTTATGTTTTACAGCAGAAAGGATAGTTACCAGATTTTAGGAATGGAAAGAGAGCATAATTAGCTAATTGTAAATGTATTTTGAATGCAATGGGACACAGGTTTTAGAACACATAGGCCTCTTCATTTTGAGTCCTGGCTTAACTCAAAATATACTCGTAGGTTTTTAGAAGTGGGAGGGTGCTTTGAGTGCAGTATATATCAATATGATTAGAGTACTGTTAAATTTTCATTTTATATTCTATCATATCTTATTTTTAAAAATAATAGAATTATGGGTTCTCTTACACACGCCTTTAGCATAGTTTCGTTACTAGCTGCCATGACGCTGGTTTGTTACTGGTCATCTCTGAGCACCTCAGACATTCATTCCCTCCTCTATCGTAGATGCATTCCACTCTCTGCCACCAAAACCAGTCTTTGATATTTGAAACATCCAGTGCTGCAAGAAATTCTGGAAAAGTGATCGATATTTTTGAAAGGAGCCCTACCATGCATTCTTTTTAGTTTTTCCATCTCTTTCACTAAGTATAATTTTAAAAAATTATTCTGTCTTTCACTTGGCCTTTTCTTAGTATAAACATTTTGTGTCCATTTAACTATAATGAATTCCATAAATTTAGAAATATCTCATAATTTTAAAAAATACACAGTAAATTATGGGACTTGTATTATTAATTTGTATAAATTTCATTAACGCTTTTACATTGAAATCTCTCATTAACCTTAAACCAAAACTCAGAAATATCCTTTACTAACAAAAAGTTAAGTGGCAGGAAGCTGATATAAAGGATATATTTTTTGAAGGGGTGTCCAATGGTATGCAATAGAATAAATACAGATTTAGCTCAACCCCTTATATCATCTGACTATTGGAATTTAAATAAATTTTCAAGTGTACATATCTAATCAGTGATGAGGACATAATTTAGAACAAATCCACTTGATTTCAAATTCTATTTATGTCCTTTTACTCCACAAACACTTATTAAGCACATTTACCATTTGTGGGAGAACTCAGTCTGTTTTAGGAGATGACGGTGTACCAATGATTGCAATGTAGAGCAATAAGGGAAATCATAAACATGCCTGGTGATGTGAGAGCCTCATCAGTGAGGAAGTGATCAGTGCTGCCTCGAGAGATCAGAGATCTTCTGAAACAATCCCTGAAATAAGTTTTGAAATAGTACTAGGATCTCACCAAGGAAATCAAAGATTGAAAGGCTTTCCAACAAAGAGATGAGGGTCATTAAGTCTGAACTGTGTAAGTGCATCACAGAGTCTGGGTCACAGAGGGGACCACAGCCTGATTCAGTGACCCACTCAGAGGCTGAAGAGGAAGGTGGAAGCTAGAGCCAAGGGAAGATCACATTTATCCTGTGGATCAGTTCAGTTCAATAAAAATGTAATATTAGTTACATAAGTAATTTTAAATTTCCTAGTAGCCATATTATAAGTGAAAAAGTTGGTAAAATTAATTTAAGTAAAATTAAAATTAACTTCAATAATAATATATAGAATATAATGCATTGCATTTAATATGGAATATATAAAATATTTTTATTTAACTCAATATATCTAATATATTATAATTTCAACATATAATTAAAATAAAATTACTAGTGAATTATCTTAAATTTTTATACGAAGTTGTCAAATTTCCATGTGTGTTTTACACTCATGGCACATCTGAATCAGCATTTACTATGTTTCAGGAGCTTCATATCCATTAGGGTCTAGTGGGTACCACACTGGATGATTCAGCTATTGACAATAACAGATTTTAAGAAAGGGAATAATATGACCAATTTTTGTCACTTTCCTGGTGACAGGAAAGGTTTGGAAAGTGAATTGAAGGTGGACAGATTAGAGGCAAAGAGATTTCAGCTGGAGTCTGAGAAGTTATTGCACCAGTCTCCATAATGATGAGGAGGGCATGAACTAAAGCAGGGATCATGGGGTGGGATTAAAAGACAGATTGCTGGTAGAGCTTAATGAGCATTATTGATCATTTTGAAGTTGGTATGAGGGAGCAGGAGGTCCCAAGAATGGTGCATAGTTTCTTATATGGAGAGGTTCATGGTTGACAGTCTCATTAATTTTATAGTTGATTCTGTGTAACATAGTATAGAGTCACTCTTCTTGGGTTTAAATCTTGTCTCTAACACTTACTGGTAGTGAGGCATTGGGCAAGTAATTTAATCTCTCTGTGCTTTAGTTTTCCCTTCTTTAAAATTGGGATAATAACTTGCCTTCCTCACAAGGCTGTTGTGAGGATTAATTGAGTTAGTAAATGTAAAGCATTTAGAACAGTGCTTGGCATACTATTATATGAGTGTTAGCTAGATCATCTATGTGTAACATATGAGGTAATAATACTCTACTAAACAAACAATTCAATTAACAGGAGCATTCACAACTTATCTAGATAAATGAGAATTTTCTAATCTGTTCTTTACCTTTACACCTAATAGTAGAATTGTTATGATATTAAGAAAATGCCTTTAAAATGGTATGGTAAACAATTTTGTGAGCATAATGTAGGCATACGTGTTGTCAGTATATTAGCAAATGTCATTGAACTTAAGAAAATTTACTTTATTCTTATCCCTGTAGTTACATTGACTTCTATTGTGACTTGTGAAAGTTTCAGTCAGGTTATACATAAACTTAACCATTCAACCATTGCTTCTTCATGCTTCTCCACTGTCTAGATGTTTTTCCTACTGAATTGCTGTAATTTTCCTTCTATTTATTATTCCACATAATTTATATGTAGGTAATTTCAATAAGCACTAATGTTAACAAAGAGGTGTTGGACATTGCTGGGGGAAGTGGCAGCCTTTCCAAAGATGCCAAGGGACACAGGGAGTGGGGGGTGGGGTGGGCAACAGTACCTGTTCACACCTGACACTCACTCCCTCTCAGATGGCAGGGTATTAAGGACATCTAAATCCTCTTAGATGGTAGAGCACTCCAGGACATCTCTAGGGTGTATCTTGTTAGTTTTTAGTCATCTGAAGACATTAACTTTTCTGTTAATAATTGCAAAAGTATAGATTTAATTATATTAGGTATGCTTTGAAAATAAGAAAAAATTCTTTGCACTCATTCATGAGGTATCAAAATTGTTAACTGAAAGACGATAGCTTACAGATATAAAGTTACACCAAGTACTTCTTCTCTTAGAAGCAAATTATCTACCCAAAACAGGGTTTTGTACTTTAAAGGATTTTTTTCTTTAAATATGTAAACTTATTTGGGAAAGAAGTAGTTAATAATGAGGGTGATAAATAAATATAATAATACACTTTTGCACTATATTTTGCCTATAGAGAAAGCCAAACATTTCAAATTAAAATTATTTTTACAATGAAATGTATATGTGTTGTAAAGGTACAGCCATCTTAAGAATCCCAGCATAGGAATACATAACAATTTCAGAGTTAACTTAGTTTAGATTCAAAATCCACACATAGGTCTGCCATCTGTGCGGTCATCGTTATTGCACTGCCCGCACCGTACACATGTGAGGCTGTACTCACTTGTGACAAAGAAAGCACCAGAGAAAAATCAGAAATTATTTAGTGACTTTATTTAATGCTTTAAAAGATTTCACCACTCAAATACAGTGCATAAAATGCATCAATTTTTTAATAAGGAGGTTTTAGTGAGATAAACACTTCCTGGGTATCTACCCTAGGTCCTGGCACAATGGACTGGGAAGATGCTCTTCTTTTCCTCTAACTGGTTTAAAGAAGGGCTTTCGTGTTGGATAAACATGGCAAAGAGCACTCATAAAACCATTCTGGTAGTAATTTACTGTATTCCCCTGACTAATGACATTTTTCAGACATTTCAAAGTTTCCATGCTAGGGATCCTTAGTTCAGTAATGATGCATTTTGGAGTTAAAATAAAAATGTAACTTATTTCACTGTCATAATTAAAAGTTGGCCTGGGGGTAAATCTCACCTTATGTCTAAAGTTTGCATGCAGATATCACAAACAAAACAAAACAAAATAAAACAAAATAAAACAAAAAACAAACAAAAAACTGAGAAGAGAATCTGCCATAACTGTGAGCTATTTGGACAGTGTTAGTGAAGAAAAAAGAAAACAAAGGGAGAAACAAACATCTTATTTTACAATTTATAATAGGGAACTTTAAAAAATCTCATACATAAAAAAAGGTTTTACATGTAAGAATTGAAAGTTCATAAAATTGTATTTCAGTGTCTCCATTTTCACAGTAAAATATTAAAATAAAAAAATTAATTTAGCTGTTAAATTTTTCTATAATGTACATATTTATTATTATGGCAAAACATATTCATTCAGAGCTTTTTGGTTACTGATCAAAATTCTGTTTGAAGAGGAAATTTGGCGTTCATAGATCATAATAGACTCCTACTCTGAATGACCTCTGTGAAAGCATTTGCATGCATCAGGACAGAAGCATTACTTTAACTAAAAAATTCCAAACTTAGTGATATGTTGTCAGTCTGTATTTTATGTTATTTTCCTACAGAATAGCACCATAATTTCATTCAAAAATGTTGCACTTAATTTTGAGTTCAAATGTATGCTCCATAATGGTCTAAAATACATGGTTAATTCTGATGTGTAGGAATTGATTGAATTTTGTGAAGTAGAGATCTCTGATGTTCATATATGTTACATGGTCTGCCATAATGCCTTTGCATTGAGTATGTTGTGATCCTTTCTGTCTTTCCACAAAATAAGCATTTCCAAAGCCAATAACCTGCCATTCCATGTGCTGCACATGTTAGACATTAACTAATGTCATTTTTCAAGCATCTCCTACATGTGACACATTTAGGACTAAATGCTTGTGAGGGTCTTGATTCTAAGAGCCACAATTATAGGTCAGAGACCATTCTCCCTTTTTATTTGTGGTTAAGTTTTAATGTGGTCATGGTACATAGTCACATGATTTACAATCAGATGGATTAACCACTGACTTATGCCTCACATAAGCATTATAAATTCATGTGCATACCTTCCAGATGCAGGAAAAATGCAGAGACATTTTCATAATGGATTATTCAGACCATTTTGAGTGGGGAGAAACCAATCCAAAGCAAAAACAGCTTTTACATATGGCATCCATAGCTGTAACATTATTTTGCAGAAAATTCTTAGATGAAGCAAAAATGTCCTTGACAAAGACAAAAAGAAAACCCCAACAAACTATTTATAGCTATGGCTTGAGCTGTCAAATTTAGAGTAAACCTTTTGCCTCTAACCACATTTGCTGCAGAATTCTTCTGGCTAATTGCAGGCTATTCCTGCTTTGCATGGAGACATCTGCACTGTGGCACACCCTGTAATTATACAGGAAAGGATCACTCATGATTTTGTCAATAGTATATTATAGCTAAACATTTTAGGTGGGAACAGGAGGGTTGCATTATTTTGCTCTAGATGATAAAAACTGAAACTTTTGAGGAAGTAGAATTGTCCACAAAATAAACCATACAAGTCATAAATGCCACCACAGTCTAGTTCAGGCCTTTATCACTTCTTGACTTCTTGAAAACCTTCATAGTGCAAATATCTCCTAACAGATCGCATCAAAACCCTGATTCTTCAATCTCTCCTGAACATTAGTCATTGGCATCATCTTCCCAACTTAACTGTTTATATATGTTACCAATCCTCTCAAAAACTTCAATACCACTTACTTCTTACAGACCAGAGACCAATCTTTCTTACCTGGATTTCACTAACCTCAAAAAGCTGCCCCCAAACTTCCTTCCAGCTATATCCCTTCCTATAATGCTGGATCAGCATTGACTTTGGAAAGGCCTGTGACCCCCTGAATTCAGATTGTCTGAGTTTGGGGTCTAGTCCCATCACTTACCAGCTCTATACCTGGGGCACAGTGGTTTAACATCTCAAAAGCTTAATATTTTCTTTAAACAGTGGGTGTAATAACTACACTCATATTGTAGGGTCTTGGTCAAAGTTTAACATATTAATAATACAAGTAAAACACTTTGGCAGTACCTGGCACGTACTAAGGGCTCAAAGGGGATAGCTGTTTTATTGTTATTGTTTATTGGAGAATACATGGTATACCCTCTAGCTGAATCTTTCCTTCAGTAGTGTATTATCTGGCAAGCCATGTTTTAATTATTTTTTGAGTTTTTATATTTTTTAGACTTATTTTGCTATCGGATAATTAATCTTCACATTTTTTAATGTTACCTACCAAGTCTTTGAACATATTCAGTCAGAATCCTCTGCCTCTGTGAGAATTATCCTGCCCAACTATAGTGAGTTGTACAGTGTTCCACTCAAAGTTCCTGTTTATCCTGAACCTTACAATGTGATTTTGTTTCAAAATAGTGACTTTGTAGATGTAATTAGTTAGGAATCCTAAAATGAAATCACCTCAGGTTTGCCATCAGCCCTAAATCCATTGGCTAATATTCTTCTAAGAAAAAGAGAAGACACAGAGAAGGCCATGGGATTACAAAGGCTGACATTAGAGGAATGCCTCTACAAGCCGAGGGGCACCCAGGATGGCGCCCACACCAGAGGCTAGGAGAGATGCATTGGGTGGTTTCTCACTTAAAGTCTCCAGAAGGAGACAATTCTTCCCACACCTTGATTTTGGACTTTTGGCCTCCAGAGATGTGAGAGAATAAATTTCTAATGTTATAAGGGACTCAGTTTGTGATACTTTGTTGAGGCAACCTTAGGAACCTAATATGTGAGTATCTTTCTATGCAGCTTATAAGTCTCAGTTTAGTTCCCACCTATGTGGGAAAATCTTCACTGATTACATCACCCCAGCCTGATGCAAATACTCCCTTCTCTGAACCTGCACTGAAACGAGACATCTGTCCATTCATTTGGTTTCTATATTCTTACCTTTTTGCCTTTACACATGCATATCTCCATTTCACAGTAGGACTATCGACTTTGTAAGGATGAAAAGCGAACACCCACATTGTTACATTCTTTAGACTAACTTCAGTACTGTAGCTTATGATAGATATCAGTTGATTGATCCAAATCACCTCTGAACTCTGTGAATAATGTGATTCTCTACATATATAGAAAAAATATACCATAAAACAATTTACTTACATTGTAGTCCTCTTTTACCAAGATATTAATGATATACAATTTGTATATTTAAGATATATAAAAATATGTGCTTAACTACATGTTAAGTGCTATCATGTCACATTGATAGCAAAAGGCATATATATTGAACATCAATTGCAAAAAATATGTATATACCCCAAACAAATATACATATATATGACTATCATTGTATAACTGTTCCTTGAAACCTGACTTAATTGCATACATTGTGATTAGCTATGATAACAATTTCTTTTTCATGTAAAGTTTTTATTCATTAGATGAAAAGTTTTGCATGCTTGAAAGCGTGTAAACCAAATTTGCCATCTAGTTATTTTGAAGGGTGCAATGGTGACCGTTCCATTGAGCTGTTAATCATTAGTGCTTCAAGGAGCATGACTAAGGCTATGGGTGTGATCGCCTTATAGCTTGGTTAGTTTTTGAAACTACAGACTGTTCCTCGATCACAGCTGGCTAACCCACAGATTTGTGGACACTTGGTCAGTTATATTGGCTTTGTTTTCCAAGGGCAGTGAGTTAAGAAGCTGCATTGCTGGGGAGCAGGTTGTAAAGAACCTCAAAGATTGAAGATAAGGCATCCAGCATTTCATATTTGAGAGGTTAAACTCAGTGTAAAACAAAGGTCCAGGGTCAGAAAGGAGAGCAGTTGTAAAAGCACAACAAAACCCAAGGGAGAAACTTGGAATGAATCAGGGAATGAACAAATGTGGAATAAAGCAAGATTATGGGAGGTAATAAATATTTAAAATTGCAATAGATGAAGTAGCTGAAAAACAAAAGTGTTGTATGAAAAGAGGATGAAATAGCAGCCACATAGTTTCAACAGTGGGCAATGAAGTCTCTCTTTTCTTAAAATTTATTTTATTTTATTTATGTATTTTTAGAGAGAGGGGAAGGGAGGGTGAAAGAGAGGGAAAGAAACATCAATGTGTGGACGCCTCTCTTGCACCCCCTACTAGGGACCTGGCCTGTGACGCAGACATGTGCCCTGACTGGGAATCGAACCAGTGAACTTTTGGTTCTCAGGCCAGCACTCAATCTACTGAGCCACACTGGCCAAGGCATGAGGTCTCTTTTTGATGAGACAGAATGAAGTACTCATACATTTCAAAATTTCAAAAAGGAAGCTTGTGAAATGATGCTTAGTATGTCTATCATTTATCCTCAATGAGATAAGTTGACCAATGAATCACAGCTGGAATGAACTGTTTCCTAACTGCCTTGATTTTTCTTTCTTCAACATTTGTGGATCATCTTTTATGTGCTAGAAGCTTCTCTGCAGACATAGTCCCAACCTCTCACAAGACTGTAGAAGTGGGTGGATACACTGACACTATTAAAGTCGAAGTGACAAGGGTTTTGATAGAGATTTTTACACATTACGTAAGAGACTCCCGCCCATCATCTTGGGCTTGAGCGTGGAAAGCTTCCCAGATGTGATAACACTTAAATTGAAGAAGAAAGCTCTAAAAAGTGGTGGAAACACTAAAATCTATCATGAAAAGTAACTTGAATTTATTCCATTTACTTAATTAGTAACTATTTCACTCTGGCTGGTGTGGTTCGGTTGATTGAGTGCCAGCCTGTATACCAAAGGGTCACTGGTTTGATTCCCAGTCAGATCAAATTGCCTGGGTTCCCATTAGTGGGCATGTGAGAGGCAACCACACATTCATGTTTCTCTCTCTCTCTTTCCCTCTTTCTAAAAATAAATAAAATTTAAAAAATTAATTTTGTTAAACCATCTACTTTCACCTAGAAAAAATAGAACATTAATTTTAAAAATGGCTACAGAAAAAATATTTTAGTTGGTTATAACTTACATAAATATAATTTTACATCAGTTTATCCTAAAGACTGGCTAAAGTATTATTGAGATTGTTGTATTACTTATTACAATGCAGGTTGGTTTCATATTTCAAATTTCACTCCAATGACATCACTAATGTATTTATAGGCTTACTCATTGAAATCTACGGACATTGCAGTAAGAGATTATTGACATTTTATATGAAATGTTATTTTCTGTCCCAATGTTCTATTCATATTTTCAGAAAGTGTTAAATTGTAGGAGAAAGATGTGTGGCCTTAAAACCTTAAAATATTTTTATTCAACACTTCATGATATAAGAATAATATGAGAAATCTATCATTGCATATTAATTAAAGTATTCATCAGTCATATAAAATGCTTTTTCTACCTGTATACACAAATTTGATACATGTAAAAATTTATGTACCTAATTAAAATACATTTATTTGAACACAGAAATAAGTTTATATCATCAAGGCTTAGAATGTCATTAAAAATATGAGGAAAAATATTATCTTGGGTCTTTGACATAATAAATTGAGAAGTAACAACTAGATTTATGAAAGGCTTATTTTTATGAACAAAGGAATTTTTCTGGAATTTAGAAGTTTATTATTACAATTATATTAAATTCTTCAAATAATTTTTGTAAAAATTAAGGAGACAATGAGGCAAAGTAGTTCTCTCTATATATTTATAGAAAGGACATCTGTTGATCTTAATACATTTATTGGAGGTAGGCATTTTGTCCAAGTAATAAGCTTTCTAAATAAAATTGATGGCTCATCAACATGTCTGTATTAAAAGAGACAGAACTTGCATGAATCAAGTCTTTAATTCATATAGAATCCAGAAGCTTAAAAAACTGAAGTTTATTTACACATCTATTTCAGGGGAAATTATATAAATAGCCATAACAGATATTGTAAGACAAATTAAAAACAAACAAACAAAAAGAACACTATCATATCATTGCCAGAAATAAAGTATAGATTTAAGACGCAACTAGAGGCAGCTGAAAAATTGATATAATTTCTTACCCAAAAGAAAAAAGAACAACCCAGCACATTTAAAGTATTTGAAAAGTTCTTAGCTTATTGTGAAATTAGTTTGATCAGTTTGTCTGAATTTATTGTTATTCTCTAAATAAAAGTAAGGGGCATTTTATCTTGTTTCTTCTCTAAATTAACAAATTTTTTTTTAAGTTAGTATACCTTATTTGATATATTCAAATCTGCTAGGATTGCTTATATGTTAGATGCCTCTCAAAAGTACTGGAAAGTTTTATTAAGCACAATTCTTCTTCTGTTTTCTGTCATTGCTCTCTCCCAACACTCGAAGAAGTAGAACCTTCCTGCTCAAAGTCGTGTAGCGAATGTAGAACAGAACGGACTCTATTATACTTCGTCACTTCCCTTAAACAAGTGAGCTAATGAGGTCCTTTTCTTTAAAATGTTTGTTCAGACATCCATGTGTTCCTCAGCACCCCCCTAAACTTGTTAAAAGCACGTGCCTATTTCATCAAGTACTTGGTGTTGGAACTTGGTATCAAACACAGATGGCCATGAGTGTCATTGTGTCATTAGTAAACTCACAAGAGAGGCATTTTTCCATGTTTATAGTGAACTTGAATGACCTTTAGGTAGTTTTAAGGAAAGGGGAATACTTGTGCCAGAACACACATTCCATAGAAAAATATTCCAGAAATCAACCCCCCAGTGAGTTCTGTGTTCATATGATTTTTTCCTAAGATTCTTTGTATTTTGGGAGTAATTTTAATGTCTCTAACTGGGTTTTAAGATCTGAGTACATGATTTAAAATATTGTGCTTCCTTAGAGTATTGTGCAAAAGTAGTTATTTTAGCTTGCTTTCAGCTATTAATTTAAAATAAAAGTTAAAAAAAAATCTTGGTTTCTTTCTTCACAAAGTAAAGAGTTTGCCTGAGAGGAACTCCCAAGTGAATATTGATGCTAGAAAAATAAGATGGGTGAAGCTTGAGGTAACCTCTTATCTGCATAAGATAGTCCCTGGAGAAAATCATTAAGGAACAAAATTTGCTCCTGGGAGAAAGTCTGCATTGAAAATTCTGACCCAGAGATGAGGACAGTTCCCCAAGAGGTAGAAAATCCAGGAGATTTACCACCTATACATCTCAAATGCATACATGTTCTACACACACCACAAAAAGCTGGCCAAGGCAACCAGCCCCTACATTTTCCAAAGGCAAACTGGAGTTATCATGTACAAATATGAACAAATACATCAAACTTGCTAAACATTTGATGAAAACCAATAGAGGTGCCAAACTCAACAAACTGAAGAATTAACAACCAAAAAGAGTCAATAAAATAGTGAAAATAGAGAAAAACTTTAAAATTGGCATTTAACGTACTAGAAGTGAAGAAGGTATTGAATCTATAAAATGAAGTTAGGCAACTATGAAAAAGAAATAAAAATTTGAAAATTGAAAATATCATGTGTCAAATACTGTAGATTTCCACTCCCAACTCTATTCCAGCCTTTCTGTTGCATGCCATATTGCGTGCTAGAGACTTGAAAGTCTGCATTTCTCACACCTCTACCATTTGAGTTCTGCGTGGGGACCTAGCTAGCTTCTTAAAAGAAGAATGCAATGTGTGTGGTTTGGAAGGCAGATATAAACATGTTGAGATGGAGGCCACGCTGTTGCTGCTTTCGTTGTGATCGGTGACAAGTACGATCAGGGAAGCATTTGGCTTTTCTGGGGCAACTCTAGCAGAAGTCCAAGTGTCCATTCTCTGGCTTCATAGGCATTCAGAAGCCACATGTGACCTCTGTTTACTGGTACATGTGAGGGCTGAGGCCTCCTGGTCTGGTATCCAGCAGAGGTGTAATGTAATGGCACCTTATGCCTGGATTGTGGTTGAGGCATTTGGACATGAAGGCAGCCATCATGGTGGTGGATTCTTCACAGTACAGAAGCAGAAGTCTCTGCCCAGCCACTTCTGTCATGTTCTGAGAGTTTTCCTGGACTTCTCAATTACAGACTGCTCCTCCTGACTCAGATAATTTTGTGAATATCTCCTTCTATCTATTAAATTTTTTCTGCTTAACCCAGCCAAGTGCAATTGACCTCCTGATTGATATATGCGGTCATCTAAATAATACTACTTCATACATATGGGTTAAAGGGGAAAATAGATGTATTTAAAGATTAAAATACTAAATTGGAATATCAAATTCATATCTAAAATGTAACACAAAAGGGCCTGGAAATGGAAAATATGAAAGAAAAGCTGAAACATGAAAGATAAATTTACAGCTTCTACCATTTGTCTAATAGGAGTGCTAGAAGGATAGGACTGAGAAAGTGCAGGGGAAGAAATAAACAAAGGCATAAAAGAAAATAAGTTCTCAATATTAAAAACAAATTTTCAGAGTCAGGTCTTACAAAGTCACTAACTACAGACCCTTTATATTCTAATACTTACAGTTACTATAAGAAGGTTAAAATAATAAATATGAATGCACTCAAGAAAGAAGACATTAAATGAAATAAACAGTGGCCTTGAGTGATGAGGCCTTGGTTTAAAAATGAATAAGATAGCTAGAAAAATAAAGTAGTAAACATATTGCTAATCACAATGAATATAAATTAAGTTTCTCTATTAATATAGATATCATATCTTTTCATTTGTTATAAGAATACTGTGGAGCCCTGAAAAATTATTCAAGTCAGTTATAAAAATAAAATAATATATAATGTAAATTATGATCACAATTAAGTTTGAACATTGTATATGTGTACATATGTATAAATGTGAATGCATAGGTAAAGGTCTAGATGGGTATACATCTAATTTTTTAACAATGCTTTCCTCTGGAATAGGAATTGAGCTAGGGTTGAGGTGGGATGGAAAACTGCCATGAATCATTTTCCCAATATGCCATTTTTATAATATTTGTAAGACAAAAAATAAAGATTTTGCTACTTTCCAAAGATAACTCTATCAGTAAAATCATTTTAACTCAGAAGAAAAATACCATATATGCAAACATAAGACTTCTATTTGAAAAACCATTTCTACAAATCAACTTGTAAAATCAATGATTTGGTTAAAGTCCTTCAGAATTTGAGTATAAGTTTTTAAAAATCACCCTCTTTGGAATAATAATTCATATAAAATACAGGGGAAACTTTCCCAACACCAACTCACCCTGCACGTGATTTGTAAATGAATGTAGATAAGACTCTTCTAAATCTAGAACCAACATGTAAACTATAAGAAAGAAAGTAAAATGTAGAGTTTACAATAAGTCTGCGGAAAAAATGAGAAAAAAAAGACTTTTTCAGCAGTAAAAAAAAGTATCTTTAGCAGTAAAGGAAATGAATTTTTCTAATAAAAAAACAAGTAGCATAATGAAACTATTTCAATTTGGAAGCAGGTAGCTTTCAATATGATCATACTTTCCCCTGACACAACAGAAATCAAGACACCTTCTGGTATCAATTGTTTCCACAAAGAGCTTTTTTTCCAACCTTAGTAGAACGAGTACTATCAGCCGAGACACTGTTTTGGTCCTTATGTAGGCTATACATCTCAGTGAAACTTAATAGAGTTTTGCCATGTATATCACTCATAAACTGAGTAAATGTGAATCCATTTCTTTTGTTCTCATCAAGGGAGCAATTGATAAATTCAGGAGAAGAATAAGACTCTAGACTCTTGATAACTCTGTGCAGACCCTTGACAATTGTGCAGACTGTAATTTTCAGCAGGGACCCATTAGGATAATTGATGCTCTAGTGCTCTACTCATTATCCATATACAGTGAAAAATGCACTATATATTTACTTATGGACTTTCAGTTGTTTGAAAAAAATCAGCTATCAAAATGATTCTTCAGAAAATATCCTTGTTCATACATGTTAATGCAGGTTCATGATAATTTCCTTAGGGTATGGTTCTCAGTATAGAGTTCCTGGAGCAAAGGACATGCACAAATTTAAGTTTCTTATTGCTTCATTTTCCTCCAGAAAGATTACACTAATATGGCAAACAGATATGTTTGAGAGTATGCACTATACTTGGAAGATACCTTTTATTAAACTATATATCTTGTTTCAATTTGCATTTTTTCACAAGTGAGATTAAATATTTTCCCATTTATTGGTTATTAGTGAATTTGTTTGATGAATTACATATTGATTTGTTGGGCCATGTTTTTAATCAGGTTAAATGTAATTTTCCTCTTAAATTAAAGAATTCACTGTATTTTAAGAATATAATACACAATATACTAATGTAGGGGCTGATAAATAAGTGATAATATAACTGACATTGAAATGCTTATCATCTATATATTGTATAATTATGAATATATGAACAAATAAATTAAAATTGATTTGTTTTATAATATTAATATGAAAAATCTAAAATTACATTATAAATGCAACTACCTCAATGGGATCTTCTAGATCCCAAAATACAACCTAGATTTCCTTAGTATTGTTCCTTATACCATCATGCAATTTTTCTTCACAGAGATGATCATAAATTATAACTATGTATTCATCTGTGTGGATATTTAATAAAATAAAAAACTATTTCATCCCACTAGACTGAAAACTTTATAAGCAGGGATCATCAATGATTTACATGTAGGGCAAATCTGGTATAGAGTATGTAACTAGAATTATTTCTTGTTCAAAAGTGTTTTTGTAGGTAGATTTGTATTTTTCCCAACTTTTCTTTACCTCTTAATTTTATCTATGTTTTAAGAAATCAAGGTTAAAAAAACTTTTTATGATGAAATAGTTTTATCAGTTATAACTTTGGTGGCATGTTCAGTATGTTTTTCACCATCCCAACATTTTTGAGGTGCCATTATTTTCTTTTAGTGCTTTTTATAGTTTTCCTATTACATATTATTCAGGTTTAATCTATATGCAATGTATTTCAATTTTAGAAAGCAACCCTTTTTAAAAGTTTTTCTTTTGTTCAGTTCCAAATAGTTTTCCAAGAGTTTTTTCTAAAAAATAAACAGTCCTTTCAGTGCTGTTTTGAAACACTACTCTTTTTTATACTGAATTATTTTGTATGTGCTGAGGTCTGTTATATTATATTTGGTTCCATTGCTCAATCTGACAACATCTTGGCTATTAGTAGAGTAGTGAAGTTCAGCCACACATGCTTCATTATTCTTCTCTTTAGCATTTCATTAGATTCTCTTACATTCTTTCAAGGGAACATAAGGAACTATTTTATCAACAGTTCCCTTCACCCACCAAAAAGAAAAAAAAAGGAAAAGAAAATCTAGATGTTCAATAATTTACTGAAATTGGAAAAAACACAGATCAAAGAGAACTATCACAATAGACATTTAGAAAAACTTGACAAATGGAACTAAAAATAGTGAGTTGTCATATCAAAATGTCCCTAGGACCATAGAAATATACCATTTACTGCAGAATTATTGTATAGTCCTTCAAACAATAAGCATGAAGGAAATCAGAAATAACCAAATTATAAGATAGAGAAAAACAAATACTGTGTGATCTCATTTACATATGACATATTAAAAAAAGTCAAACTCATTAAGCAGGGGCTGGGGAAGGGGAATGGGGAGGTGCTGGTCAAAGGGTAGAAAATTGGAGTTATGTATGATAAATAAGTCTAGAGATCTAATGTATAGTCATGGTGACTGTAGTTAATAATACTGTACTGATACCAGATATGCTAAGAAAGTAGACCTTATGAGCTCTCATCACAAAAAAATGGTAAATATGTGAGGAGATGATATATTAATTAGCTTGACTATAGTAATAATTTCACTGTGTGTTTGTGCATAAAATCAGTTTGTTTCACACCTTAAACACATATGATCTTTAATTCAAAACAATGACCTGGTAGTGGCTGGTTTAGGATTGGGAAACATATTATCCATCAAAAGCTTGTTCCACCAAAGCAAACAGGAATATATACCACCTTGGCAAATGGTGGTTGATGAAACATTTGCTCTCTCCACCTCTACCCCTCCCTTAGACTTTCCATTGCCTATTCTGAAATGGAGTCCTTTTACCCACTCTTTTACATGTAGCTTATGAAGTTATCATGTTTTCAGATGAATTGAGTTAAATGAAAGCCACTGACTAAAAATTGTAAAAGAAAGGAGAAAGACCTAAATATCCAAAGCACATTGAAGCAAGGTAAGCTGAGAGGTTCTCTCTTAACAGGAAATGACCTGTAGGGGTGGGGGCAGGGGGTTGGCAATACTTCAACTTCACAGTGTTTTAAGCTGGGTTTGCAAAGTATATACGTGTAACTCAGAGTGAGACAGATGGCTGCTTAGAAGAACTGGTTAACATGGAGGGACACAATTTTCTTTGATTTAGGTATATTAAGAAGTCATTGTAGATGAAATTGATTTAACAGGTGATGAGAAAGCTGGAAGTGATAACATTTGAGCAATTAATGCTTAGCTAGGAGGAGAAGCTATGTAGAATTTATAAGGGCTTCGAGTAGGCAACATAGAATTCAAAGTGTAAATATGACTTGTCTGTGAACTTTAGAAAAGTCCCTGGAGATTTTTGGGAGGGCCTCAGTAAAAAAAAAAAAAACAACAAAAAACAAACAAACAAAAAAAACAAAAAACTGCCTAAAAGGTCCAGTCTTATCGAGGGAGTACAGACAACCTAGGACTTTTGGTTAGGTGTGTTACAAGTGTGTTCATTGAAGGGAAAGATCAACTGGTAGGTTTTGGAGATGTCAAGAGAATGGAACCAGACAAAAGTTATACTATTGAGTTAACCATGCCCACAAAAAATGTTTTTAGGTCAGATAAGGTCAAGTAGAACTTGATTTCTAAACCATTGAAAAATAAACATAAAACTCTAATTGGTAAAGAAGAGGGAATTAATAGTACAACTTATATCAGTAAGAATAAGTATAGGAGCAATAGAAATTACTCATTTCTAGGCTACAAGAATGATTTCTGTGAACACACCTTAAATGATTTCTATTTACTAAACAGAAACAGTTTATCAGGAAACATCCCAGCTCACAAAATACAAAAAAAAGAAAACACCATTTTTAGCTTGAATAAGTGCTGATTGTCTTAATATAAAACTAACAAAAACAAATATAATGATGTTGTCAACATCATGCTCCTACTATTTATAGACCTTTAAAAAGGCATCCTTTTCATGGATAGTCAAACAGGAGTTTTCCCAAAATTAACTCCAAAACTCCAAAATTCCAGATAAATTTCTTGAGAACCAGCTTAAAATTCTTAGAAAACAGTCCTTTCTTCTTTCCTCCCTTCTTTCCTCCATCTTTTTTTTTCCTTTTTAACCTCCCAACAGTTTGAGAAGTAATGAGAGAATTATAGACAAAAGTGGCCAAAAGAAATATTAGAAAAATAAGAAAGCTTGACACAAATAAGGCTTTCCTTGACTTCTAAACATATCTTTAATATAATGTGGATCTATATTTGTAGTAAATTTACATTTTAACAAATAAAAACAGGTACGATTACTATAGCATATTGTATATAACACTATAATGGTTTATGATGATACAATATGTTTATTCACATGTGAATTTTTCTGATAAGAACAGATACTACACTTGATCTTAGCCAAAAGGCCGAGAAGCAATACATGTGACTCTTTGTAATTAGAATAAAATCCGGGCATCAATGCTTTCATTCTATCATTGAACCAATATTTATTATTATATGAGGAACTGTTCCAGACACAGGGGACACAATGAAAAGCTTTGTCCTGAAACTTAAAATAAAAAAGAGACCAGACCAAAGCTGGAGATTAATGGCAATAGAATCAGATCAGGAGATAAATACTGTGATGATAATAGAGAAATGCACAACTACGGTTTGTAGACCAGGAAGTCAGGGGCATATTTTCTGTGTGTTTCAGGAACAATAGCAAAGCCAGCAGTGCTGGAGCAGAATGAGGCAGGTGTGCGGTGTGAAGGTGGGGAGAGGATGAGGAATTAGCCTTAAAAGTGATCACAACAGTTTTAAGCAGAGGAATCATGAGAGATGACTCATGTTTTCAAAGGGTCCCTCTGGTTGCTCTAGGTCAGGTGGAGGGTGGGAAGATAGTTGTCTCTGTGTCTCGGCCTTGTCTGCCGTTGCCGACCACACAGCGTAGGCTCCCTCCGTGCTCACTGAGGCAGTGAGTAAGTGAGCAAATGAAGATGTTTCAGACTGATTATAGATTTCACGAATATAATAAATGGCAACTTCTCTAATGATATAAGCTCTCACTCTGAATAATATAGGTCACTAGGCAGAGAAAAATTTTTCATCACTGAGAAACAGTTCAAAGATTTCCAGAGTAGTTATCAGGGTAGTTACAGGGAAAGATGGCAAAGATGGTCACAGAACTGGTTTATCATAAGACAATTGTGCTGAGTAACTTCCATAAGTAGGCACTTCCTTCAGCAGAAATTGTAGGTATTAAACTTGATATACCTTACTGCGAGTGAGCCTAAGAAGTAAACCAGTGGTCTTCCCATGTATTAAGTGGTGTTTGGAAACTCATCACATGGCATTCTTGATAAGAAAGCTGCGTTCTTATTCTTGGGTCATGGGAAATATAAACTGAAAAGGAAAAGGTTTCAAATTTTAAAAGATGTTTGTTTCTTTTTATTCCACTATAAGTAATAGATTTGAAAAACAAAATAGTTCAACATCATGGAAATGACTCCTAACGCCTTTAATAGTACTCCCCCTTTCTCCATTTTTGGAAAACAAATTATACAAACAAACTTCTAAAGAAAAGAAATGTCTCAGAACCGAGCAGAGGATGTGTTCTTCTGGGAAGAGCTAACATGGAAAAGCAGCGCACCTGCCTCCAGCTGGGCCCCCTCCGCATATCTCACACTGCCCCGCCATGTGAAGTCCTGGCCAAGTCAAACAAGGGGCAATTTTAAAGTAGCACCTAAAGAGAAACTCAGGCAGAGTTTGCTAGCAAAACCCCAGACCGTAAAAGATCCTGCTGCACAGGCTTTATTTTCATTTCCTTGACCCATTTGCAGAGAGTTGCTACTGATGGCCGGCTTGGCCTCCCTGTACACAGCATACCAATAATAAACAGAGGCCAGCTGACACCCAGAGACACCTGCAGAACACTCACAGTGCAGGATTGTTCATCCGAGGGGAAACGTTTTGCCTGCGGGGTGGATGGGTAGCCATCCACTGGCTCAGTACACACACACACATACACACACACACACACCCCTGAAAGAAGTTTCCCCAGGACCCTCCTGAGGGCTTGTGGACTGCCAAGATAGCTAATAGAGAAGGACCGCTGACTGTGGGGAGCAATGTGTGAAAAGGCCTCTGTATGCTGTCATCCCCTTGTATCCCAAGCACTTGGACTTGCTGGAATTAATTTTGCAAAGTTTGGGAGAAACTGCTTGCAAACCTTTACACCAAGACTTGAAGGCATGGAGCTTATTATTCCAGTTTCTCAGGATCCAACTTCTTATTTATTCATAAATTACGTATTTGCCAATGAAAATACTTTGTTGAAGCTCTGATCAAGCAGGTGCATTCAAGTAACCTGAAAAGCCTTCACTAACATTTGAAAACTTTTCAGAACTGGGTTTCTTGGAATTGACAACAAAGGTCTTTTTTTTTTCTTCCATGAATTCAAGTTTGAAATATTTTTAATAATTCAGAAGATAATTTATGTTGGTAATGGATCAATAGAAATATATTTAATAACATTTGTCATTTTATGAAAGTAACTTATTTCAAGTATGTTTACATACAGTAATTAACATGTTTCAGGACACTGCTTGTTATTTTCAATATTTGATATACTCAGTGTTTTTGGTTAATGGTTATTCATAACAGGAGAAATTAAGAAAAACTGATTTTTTATAATGCTAAAGATTCAAAAACTTAAAGTTCAATCTACTTATAATATTTCTGACTGGATAAGTTCTATGAGAGAGCATAAGAATGGAAAAACAGAAACCTGAACCCAGCCTGGCTGGAGTGGCTCAGTTGATTGTACGTCCTCCCACAAACTCCCAGGTCGCTGGTCAGATTCCTGGTCAGGGCACGTGCCTAGATTGGGGGTTTAGTCCTTGGTCGGGGCGCATATGAGATGCAACAAATTGATGATTCTCTCTCACATTGATGTTTTTCCTCCCTTTCCCCTCCTCTCTACCCCTCTCTCTAAAAGTAAAATAAAGAATAAGGAAAATTAGAATAGAATAGAATAGAATAGAATAGAATAGAATAGAATAGAATAGAATAGAATAGAATAGAAGAATAGAATAGAACTGAACCCAAAGATTTAACATAACATAACCAATGGCCACATAAGATGAAGGCAGAGTTAGCATGGAAACTAGATTTCAAACCTCTAATACAATGTGATCTTTCTGGAACATTGTGCAGTCTATCTTGTGTATGTCTTCCTTCTGAATTTGTCAGTGATACAGTGATCTTCTGCAAGAGAAATTAGGAAAAACATGGGTACTCCCTGGCTGGTGTGGCTCAGTGAATTGAGTGCCAGCCTGTGAGCCAAAGAATCACTGGTTTGATTCCCAGTCAGGGCACATGCCTGGGTTGTGGATCAGCTCCCTAGTAGGGGGTACAGGAGAGGCAACGACATATTTATGTTTCTCTCCCTCTCATTCTCCCTCTCTTCCCCTCTCTCTGTAAATAAAATCTTTAAAAAGAAAGAAAATGGGTACGATCTTTAAAATTTTTTAGACACTCCAGTATATTGAAATCTTTTGTTTATATCAAGTCTTAGGAATAGTCCAAACCGTTATTGGACAAGAGAGGAAACACCAGCTGTGACTTAAATAGCAATGCAGTTGATCTAAAGCTGGGAAAAAGCCACTTTGCCTTAAAAAACACTCCACCTGGACCTACTTAGTACCCCTTCCTTTGCCGTAACCCTAAACATA
Source organism: Trachops cirrhosus (assembly GCA_028533065.1). Taxonomy (NCBI): domain Eukaryota; kingdom Metazoa; phylum Chordata; class Mammalia; order Chiroptera; family Phyllostomidae; genus Trachops; species Trachops cirrhosus. The sequence goes on from CM052538.1 coordinate 45,900,595, forward strand.
TGCCCTTGGACTCCCCAGGGGACAGGAATGAAACCTGTAGAAAGCAAGAGGCTTAGTCTTAGTTCGTGTTGGCAAGATTGTTCCAAGGCACTTCTGTTTCCTGCCTCACCTTGGTTTGGTCCTTCATCTGCCTCCCATACCTCACGTCTTTGTTCCAACAGGCAACTGAAACTCAGTATAGCCAATAGTCACTGTATATATTAATAAATCAGAAAATATAAAATTTATCCCATACTGTCTTTTTATTGTTTTTATGAAGAAACCCAAGGGATATACTGGAGGCCTTCTTTCATGGCATGTAACCATAACAATTAGAATGGTAAACATATAGATGCATTGGTTCAGCTATTTTAAAATAAAGTCTGTATTCATATTATTTAGAATGCTTATCCTTAAATAGAGACACTGTTATTCTACATCCAGCTGCTAAAATATAGACATTAAAGCTCCTTTAGAATACCCAGAAACTTTATTGTACATTCATTCATTAAATCATTTATTCAACAAATATTAATTATAATAGCTTACACTGACTGTATATATCTTATCTGTGTCTGCTTATAGGGTATATGTATTCTGCATAGATTAAATCATTTAAGCTTTGTAGCAATGCATAACATAAGTACTGTTACGATTTCCTTTTTTCTAGTTTGGGAAACTTAGATTCAAAGAAGTTAAGTAACTTGCCCAAAGTTACCCAACTAAAAAGTTCTACAATTAATATTTGAATAGAGTCCCTTGCAAAAATATTAATTATGGGAAATAGGCCCCAAGTGTACAAGAGTTCATTGTACAAGGATTTACTCCAGAGGCTAGAGGGAAGAGAGAGTGAGGAGTTATTGTCTAATGGGTGTAGAGTTTCAGTTTTGTAGGATGAAAAGAACTTTGGAGGTGAGCAGTGATGATGGTTGCACACCAATATGAGTATATGTGACACTACTGAACTACACACTTAAAAATGGTTCAGAGGGCACATTTTAGGTTGTGTGTATTTTACAATAAAAAATGAACAAAAAGACACTAAAATAGTCATCCAGCTCTTCCAGAATATGCTTAATTTTATTTGTATAGATTTTCATCAACATTTAAAAAATGTTGGACTCTAGTATTCTCAGTTGTAAAATACTGTATGTGAGGACCATCCAGACCCCCATATCTCAGCATAAAAAGCTCTAAATGAATAAATAATCACAGTAAAATATGATATGCACTATGAAGGGTCATGTCCATAGAAAAGTGATTAAGCCTAATCCACAGGGGAAGCAGAAGTATCCAGAGGAAGCTAAAGAAGATACAGAAAAATGGATATGTGTTTTAGCCCAAAAGAATACACATATGGACAGAGACCCACAAGGAAAAGTACATTCCAGGAATGAAAAATGTTCAGAAATTCAAGTGTGGAGAGGAGGTATATCAAGAGTCAAGACTAGAGGCTTGGGTAGTAATAGAATGAAGAGGATCTTATAAGTTATGTTGGCAAGTTCAGACTTTATCTCAAGGTAAGAAGTCAACCATTGAAAGAGATGAGTTAGGGGTAGGCACATGAGATGTCTCTAACTATAGCCAGAAGGAGCAAGCCTGGGAACAGGGAACTCAGTTCGTTGTACTAATTGAGGTAAGAGGTGATATCGGCTGGACTAAGGGTAGTGGCCATGAGAATAGGTGCAAGTGGACAATACTTGAGCTAATTAACAAGTGGAAGAGTCAGAAAATAGTACTTAAGGGAAGAGCAAAAAGTTAAGAATGATAATAATAGCTGGCTTTTTAATAATGCTCATTACATCCCAGGGATTGCATTAAGCACTTTACATAAATTATCTCATATAATTCTCACAATAGTCTACAAGGTATTTACTATTGTAGAAATGCTGGGTAACAGGTCCTATGTTGCATGGGTAAGAAATAGCAGAAATGAGGTTGCAATCAAAGACTGTTTATTCCCAAATCCATGCTTACGCCCACTCCCTGAATAGTCTCTTTTCAACAGGGTAGATGGTATGGCCATTTACTGAAGAAAAATGGGAGAGAATGTGTTGGGGAAGGGGGTCAATATAATGACAATATTCTTCAAACACATTAATGGGAATGGATGTTATATGTAATTTATTAGTTTCATGATCAAAATATTGAAAGATGTTTTACTATTTCTTTTAAGTTAAACTATTAGGTCAACTATTAAAAGCATTTAATAATAAATAGCAAAAGCAACTTTCTTAGCCCAGTTGTAAATCACAATCACCAGCAGAATTTTTAAATCTAGGCATGTCTGGATTTCACCGCATGTAGTAAATAGCATATGGAGGGGTATGTGTGTTTTTCTAAAATGCTTCTCAGAAATCCCAGGCCTGCAAGCCACCATTCTATACAGTTGATGGTACTGTTTCTGAAAATGGGAGAACAAGCCTGCTGGCATTAGGAATTCTGGAAGAGTACTTATTGAAATGCAAATTCTAGGCCTATTCCTGTGCTTCTAAATCAGAATCTGTGGGACTGTGGCCCAGAAAGCGTGCATTTTAACTAGTCTCCCAAGTGATAGTTAAATACAATAAAAATTGTTACAATAAAATTTTACAACTATTGTGTGGTATTCATCTGCATTCATATTATAGAGATGTTTCATTAATAAAAGCTATGCCATTAGTCTTCCAAATGTGTGACACTGATACCATCCATTGAGGACATACCATTTTAGCATTTAATAATTTTCTCTTCCTTTCTGTTAACTGTTCTGAACATAATACTTTTCTCATCATTCACCAAACTGTCACTATTGTGTGAAAGAGAGCGCAGATCCTTGAATCAGCAGGAACTGGTACTTGTTGACAGTGCTCAAACAATTTTGCATGTTACAACTGTAGTACATCCACTCATAAGTCTAGTCCTTTGCAAGGTCACAGGAGCTGTTTCCAAATAAGATTACCATGGAAAATATGTCAGATTTATATTTCTGTGGCAGGACAATGAGCACAACATGAATGAATTTTCACTCCTTTGATACTCTAAAATACTTGTTTTTTAATGCTCATGGACTTTAAATCTGCCCTTGAGCTGGCATCCCACGCGTCTATTAGTTAGGGCTGTCATGTGCCATGATGCAAGATGTTCACTGCACAACTCCAGGGGGCACCATCCTTATTGTGGTCTAGGAGGGCAATTCTCAAAGCCAATAATTATAGCCCACGGGAATCTTAAGTTTCTAAATTAAGTTTTCTTTTACTATTTCCTATTACATCACATTGGAAAACATGTTCATTACTCAAAATGGTACATGTGCATTTGTTGACTAAAATAACTTAAAAGTACTTGGTAAATAAAAGCAAGACATGTATTCACCAAAATCAACATTTGATAATTGTGTTCAGAAAAAAATTAGACTGTGGCAGCTGGTCACAAAAATTGTTTACATAATTTTCAAAACCATTACATTTTAAAGTAAATATAAAGTTCTGATTTTTCCTTAATTTGACTTTAATTTAAAATGTAAAGATATCAGGTTGTTAATTTTAATCTTAACTGTTTATTTTTTCATAAAAAATCTGTATTCAGATGCTCTATAATTAGTTCCCTACTAAGAAGTTTAGATACATGTTATCATGTCTAAATCTGTTACAAAACTTTCAAGACAAATGATGAAAACAGAACATAATTAAAATCTTTGTGTACTTTGCATTTCTTGGCAAGTAAAAAGTAAAATTTAACCTTCATTAGGTTTTATTCTTTGGACTGAAGTGATATTATTCTTTTTTCAAATTGAATTTATTGGGATGAGATTGGTTCACAGAACTTGTCAAACATACAGGTTTCAAGTGCACAACTCAACAAATCATCTGCACACTGCACTGTGGGCCCATGAATCGCCCCAAGCAAAGTCTCCTTCTGCCCGCATTTAAATATTGGATGATTTTTAATTCACTTTAAAAGCAGCAGTGTTTGTTTTCACAAAACCTGAGGTCCCGCTTACAGAATGTGTTTTCTGTTACAAAAAGATCTGTTATGATGATTAAGTAAATGTTTTTTTATCAAAGAGATTCAATATAAATATTGCCGTTTTACATTTATACTGGAAGCAAGAAAATAGTGTATCTCAAACATTTCAAGGAATTTGACATAATTGTTATCTTTAGAGACATCTAGTTTAAAAACTAATTCTTAAAAAACAAAATCAGGTGTTTATCATTTAGTTCTGATTTGTTTTGCTTTTTTTAATCTTCTACTCCAAGTGTTATAGAAGGGTATAAATACAAAATATGCATAACTGGAAGAGTATTGCATTTGTCTTTTAGGAGTTTACAATAATTATGTTTTCTTACCATATGCTTTAACAATATTTTACTTTACTCATTTAGCATATGATTATGCAAATCGGATTTTGCAGTATATACTGAACATAGTAACCAAACATGGGTTGGATATTTCAGATAATAAATCTGAAATACAGTTTATAAGCCCAAAAACCTATTTTATTAAGTACTATCATTTTAATTTGAGTATTGTAGTGAAATATATTAATGTTTTTAAACCTGAAAATATATTGAATATTGAAGGTTAAAGTCAATACTTGCTTCTTTGTGGACTAAGAACCCATGAGGCCCCCCTAATATTCATCTAGTCCTCTTCAACTACCTGCTTCGTTGTTACTTGATGACATTATCAACAGTTCTGTGAGGAAAGGAGAGAAATATCACGTGCTGAATTTGCTGTGAGCCACACAGCGTGTGAGGCCGGTACTTTTTTGAAATCAAGAGGGGAAAAAGGGGGAAAACATGAATGAGACAATTTTGCTACCACTGGGGAGCACTAATAATCTCAATAAGGAAATAAATACATGATGTTACTGATTAAAAGTATGCTTGGGGATTTTTCTCTGTATTTCATACTTCCATTTGGATTCCCCCCGATCTGTCTGGCTGCTTGATTACTGGAGATATTTTAATGAATATAGAATTTCGAATGCAAACAAATAGTGGAACGATGCTGCACGGAATCCTGTCTGTGCTTACTCTAATGAAGGAGCAGCATCCTTGGTACATGTGAAATAAGGTTCGGTCTCTCAGCATAGACATTACTCCCACAACAACATACAAGACAACTTCATTTTAACCTTCTCAGTGAAATCCAGGAATTAATTTTTGGCCCATACTAGAGTAAGAAATGAAAGCTGGCAGAGAACATCCCAGATTGGGGCATGTTACATAGTAGATGGAAGTTATAAGTTCACACGTAGAGAGGAGGTAAAAGGTAAAGCTCCTTTAGTCATTTTGGACAGGAAATAGTGCTGTTTGCTAACTGTATGTGCATCTATAAAAGCCGAATGCTCAGTTCCCTGGTGCTTTTTGTCTTTACTTTCCCTCAAAGTGCAAGTATATTCCCAGTTCATTCACATTACCTAGTGCTCAGTAAGTACATAGTAATGGATGAACTGGTGAGCAGTCTCTCACTTGTGATTGTAGATGATGCCAAGTGAGCTGGAGACGTCTGGCAGAAAAACTGACCACATGCCAGGTGTGCAAGGAGGGCCATAGTCTCCACATCAGTGAAGTGCCTCTCTACCTCTTGGTTATTGTGAGGGTTGCTTAAGACCACAAAAGGTTATTAGGAGAGACTTCCTGGCACCAAATAAGCACTTATAGTTGCTAGGACTGTTATGTTATTGTCAGTGCTGTAACTGCTAAGAATTCATGTGAGGCCAAGGTGTTTTGAAAGCTCTGAATTTAATGACCAGAAGGATTTTTACTAAGTATGTCCAATATGATTATGCCACTTTTCTGCCAAACAATCCAATGGCTCCCTTATACTGGTTTCTTTTGTGATGTACTAAGACAGAAGAAGAAACAACACTAATACTCAGAGTACAAATGTAATGAATCCATGCCCATTGTACTGGACTAACAAATTACACTAATTTTGGTAGTCATTTCACAGAGCAGTTCATATCAAATTTCACGTATAGCAGGAGCCGAACTTTGTGGAATATTTTAGTTGAGCCTGGAGCTTGCCATCTGTACTTGGGTGAAGGAGAGACTCATATCTCTGGACAGCAGACAAATACCTACAAGAATAATTTCTGAGACCAGTGACAATTTCACTTCATAGATCTCTAACTTTCTTCTCTCATTCTGGGAATTTGTTCATTAGAAATAAACATTTTTGTTCCTGTAGATTAAAACTTTATTTTTAAAATTATAACAGTTTTGATAAAGTCTTGTGTGCTGCCTTCCCTCTTGCCCCGTGCCTTCCTTCATTGCCGGTCATTCCATCCAGTCACTCAAGGAGCTGTCACAAGGTATGGCTTTCAAATATTTCCTAAGCAGTGCTTTTCAAATTTTAATGTATGCATAAATCTCCTGCAGAATCTCGTTAAAATTCAGATTTTACTTTAGTAGGTAGGGACATAATTTTTTAAACTAAGTACAACTCAGAATAGCACCCAGATTTTTTTTTAATTATTATTACCAACATATCAGATATCAACTGTAGTGGGCTGAATGATAGTTCCCCAAAACATTAGGTTGTAAGATGTTTTAAATAAAATTATATTAAGCTCTGGAAATGAAAAAAAATGTCCTGGATTATCCAGGTGGTCCCTGAATGCCACCACAAGTGTTAGACAGACAGAGGATGGTTAGCAACACAAAAAAAGAAGAAGGGCGCATGAAGACGGAGGCAGAGGCTGGAGTGATATGGCCACAGCCAAGGAATGCTGGGCCTCCAGAGGACCTGCCAGCACCTTCAGGTGTTGGACTTCTAGCCTTCAGGACACAGGGAGAACAAACTGGTGCTTTAAGCCAACAAGTCTGGGGTCATTTTCACCACAATCATAGGAAACAAATATGCCAACTGTAATTCCTTTTAAATAAAACACCACTCATCCTTCAGTGTCATCAAATCTCATCTCCTATTTTGAGAACACTTTTTAGAATCTGAAAAAGATGGGTAGAGATTCCCTTGTATGACATCTTCATAAATGCTGTATGACATAACTTGCTCTCTTTTCTCATATTACTTTTAAATTTTTGATACATTTACATATTTAGCACTGAGATGTTTCTGTATATCAGTGACTGCTTCTGTTTACTTAATTCATTAACTATTGCAATTCTTTAATTGGCTCGGCACTTTTGCACAAGCCAGTGTATAGTTAATTACAGCATTTGATTCCTGTAAATAATTCCTGGTCATAACTAACATTTGAATAACCTCATTCTAATATCAAAGTAAATTAAGCAGTCTAAATTTCTTGTTGTTTATTGTTTTCTATCCTGCTTCTAACAAATTACTACAAAGTTAGAAGCATAAAACAAAACAATGTATTATCTCACATTCTGTAGGTCGATCTTACCTGAGGTGGGTTTTATCAGGATAAAAATCAAAGTGTCCTTTCAGCAGATTTGTGGAGATAAGCCTGTTATAGCTTCTGGAGGTTGCCCACATTCCTTGACTCATGTCCCCCTTTTCTCTAGTCTCAAAGCAGCAATGTTTCTTCTATCTGACTTTTCTTCAGTAGCCACATCCTCTCCCTGATCATAGCTGGGAAAGAATTTCTTCTCTTACGGACCCTTGTAGTTCTATTGGGCTGACCCAAACTATCTGGGATAATCTCTCTATCTCTGGATCCTTAACCTTAATCACAAATTCAGAGTTCCTTTGCACATGAGGTGATATATTCACAGGTTCCAGTTATTAAGTTATGGACATCTTTGGGTGGACCCTAATATGCCTGCCATATTTGCTATAGACTTTCTAGTTCTATAATCAAATTTTGATGATGTAAGAGGTTTTGATATCTCATATTACTTTTAGAAAATAAAACAGCTTTTTAAATTTTTTATTTTAACTGTATTTTCTAAAGTCATCAAGTTAATAAAAAGTTCTTAAGTAAACCATTGATTATTCATCTTTTTTTTGTCTTTGTATAATGCCATTAAATACAATTCTACAATTTTGAGAATCATTATTAGGATAGCTGTTATACTGAAATTATTGTTTTTCCTAAATTAGAGATACATAATAATTTTTTAAACTATAGTCACCATGCTGTCCATAACATCCACAGAATTTATTAATCTTATAGCTGGAAGTGTTTACCTTTTGATGACCTTCACCCATTTTTCCCATCCCCAACTCCCTGCCTCTGGCAACCACCTATCTATTCTCGTTTTCTATGAATATGATATTCCTAGATTCCACATATAAGTGAGAGCCAACATTATTTGTCTTTCTGTCTGACTTAGCATAATGCCCTCAAAATTCAGCCACGTTGTCACAAATGGCTGGATTTTGTGTGTGTGTGGCTGAATATACACATATATGTGTATGTACATGTAGATGTATGTGTGTGTATCACATTTTCTTTATCTGTTTATCCATCAGTGGACATGTAGGTTGTTTCTGCATCTGGGCTACTGTGAATAATGCATCTATGTATTGTACTGTGTGTTCATCACCCCAGGTCATGTCTCCTTCCATCACCACTTACCCTCCCTTTACCCTCTTCTACCTCCCCACCCCCTTTTCCTCTGGTAATCACTGTTGTCTTTGTCTGTGAGGGGGTTTTTTTGCTTAATCTTTTCACCTTTTTTTACTCAGCTCCCCAAAATCTATTGGCTACTTGCATGTTTTTTGAGAAAATGTCTATTCAGTTCCTCTGCTCATATTTTAAATACATTTTTCTATTGAATTGTATGAGTTCTCTATATATTTTGAATATTAACCCCTTATCAGATATACAGTTTGCAAATATTTTCTCCCATTCTGTAGGTTGTCTTTTTTTAATTGTTTCTCTGCTGTGCAAAAGTATTTTTGGTTTGATGTAGTCCCACTTGTTTATTTTGCTTTTGTTGCCTTTTTTGGGGGGGTGGACTCAAATCTAGTAAAATCATTGCTAAGACAGATGTCAAGGAGCTTACCCCTGTTTTCTTCTACCAGTTTTATGGTCTTGGGTCTCACATTCAAGTCTTTTATCCATTTTGAATTGATTTTTGTGTATGGTATAAGATTGGATTCCGATTTTATTCTTTTGCATGTGGCTGACCATTTATGGCAGAGACTATCTTTTCTCCATTGTATATTATTTGGTTTTGTGTTATAATTGACTGTATATGTATGAGTTTATTTCTGGGTGCTCCATTCTGTTCATTTGCCTATAATTTATTTATAATTATTTAAATTTCACTTTTACCAAGTTACTAATTTATTTTATTTTTTTACCTATTAACTGAGTATATTGCCTAAACAAAAGAGAAAATCATCAGATTCTTATCTCCTGATTTTTTTAGGTATGTGGACACTTTTGCCTGTATCAGATTCACAAATACTTGAAACTCTATTAAATTCCTGCCTTCCAATGAGCCTATCTAGATCATCCCAACCACAGTGATAGGGTTCTTCTTCTAGAGACTTAAACTGCTTATTTAGTATATTGTTCAGGTGGTGCATGTGAGCTGCATTGAGTTATTCATTACTTTTATATGAATGAACATATTTTTGCAAGAGAATTGTCAACTGCTTGGTGGCAAATAAAATCAATATTTTTCTTCATATTCCTTTTGTACTTAACACACTGCTCTGCCTATTGTAGGTAATTAGAGTACATTTGCTGATTTGTTGGCAGTATAACATCCTCATCCTCATTATCATTTTCAGCATCATCAGTGAGCATTTACTGAGGAAATGGCAAATCATTATCTAGAACAGCAAAGAATGTCCTCAGAAATGCTTAGCACATATTTTTCTTGCATCATACACAGGAAAGAAAATACTGTCGTTTGTCCTGGTGAAGTTATGGGCCAGTTATGAGCACAAAATGGCTGTGTGATCTACTGGGACTCAAAAAATCAAGACGCCTGTGTCTCACTTCCTCAGACCTTCACTAGCATGCTGACCCCATGTAAGCCAAGTCATCTTAGGCATTCATCTGTTCCCTCATCTTCAAAATCCCCACTGTAGCTGTTTGTTTCCTATGTAAACCACTGGGATATCCTGCAGGTAAAGTAAGAAAATTACAGACAATTCACTTTACAAAGTATTTTACTTTGTAAAGTACTTCCTTATAAAAACCAATTTCTGTTCGTGACTATCTTAAAATTACATTCTCAGATAAAAATTCTAAAGGTAATAAATGGTTTTAAAAAGATATTCTCTATGGGAGTCCCATATTAAAAATCTCCCTGAATATGTTTCAAGATAATAAAAGCCCCTCTCTGCTTTGCAGAGCTACACTAGAGCAACTCACTTACCTTCCTTGCTTCTGAGATCTTGAAGTTCCTGGGAAACATCCAGGAAATGATCATGACCCTAGCAAGGAAAAACCAAGCCCTTTCTGAAGCCTATTACATCTGGACTGTGATTGTTGTCCTCACTCTGCAGATGACAAGACTGCCTTACAAGATTGTTTTAAGTTGCAAATGAATTTTTTTTGTGTGAAAACCCTATGCAAAGGCTGGTTTTTAGGTGCTAAACTCAGGAAAATTAAAAATATTCATTTATTAATCTATTTGCTTTATTGGTACTAATTAAGCATATTTTCATGAAAAAATTCACAAATTTGAGATCTCAGATTTGAGTAATCACATTCAAATTGATGTTTCTCATAATCAAAATATGTAACTTATACTAGATATGGTATAGGTTATGTTCTAATCTTTATTAATTAGTAAGGTATAGCACTAACTACTCCTATAGCTATGTCTATCAAAAATACATGCTATTTTCATGTGCTTGTAAAATGGGTAAACAATTCAGACAGAAAGGAAATGAAGACCTGATATTTTAAACTGACATGAATATAAGTCAACAAGTTGGTCTTTAAGATAAAAAATGCTACTGGGTTATTTGGGCATAATTATCATGGTTAATAACAGAAGTATTTTAAATGGGTCGGTAACAAAGATAAACATGCATTTATTATTTTTTTTCAATTTTGAGATTACAATTTAGTATTTTCACATTACCCTTAAACCACATCCTGCATATTTTGGGTTTCAGAGAGTTTAGGATTAAGTTCTTTTTATCTAATGCTTATTCTCAGAGTTTGCTTTGATTATTTTTCTCTAGCATGATACATAAGAGTTTTGAGTTCTTTAAAGATCTTCTGGCTTATAAGCAAAGGAAGATGAGGATTAAGATGATCTTATTTTTATTTAGTATTTATTAAGCACCTAAATTATTCCAGACTTTGTGGAAAACACCAAACCAAAATAGCCTCAGAAATGTTTTTCTCAGATTATGGGATTCAGATGCCTAACCAATCCTGCCATCTTCCTTTTATAGATGAGAAAATGGAGTCACAAAAAGCTTAAGTTGTTTATCTCCGGCCATATAGCTAACTAATGGCAGAACGGGGCATAGACCCTGAAGTTTTCACTCCTACTCAGTCAGTACTCTTTCTACTACATCAATCTGCCATTCATGACAACTAAGTGTTTCCAAGAAGGATAAATATGTAATTTTACATTAGAATATATGAATAATTGAAGGCAAGGATGGTGTCTTATTATCCATGCAGTAGCAATAAATCTTTATAAATATATGTTGAATAATTGAGCTTCTGGCTGGTGCTCATCTCACTCTATAATATGGCATAGGAATTAGTGCATCTTCTTTGACTGATGTAAGCATCTTAGCTGACACCTAGCTGTTCTATTAGCCTCAATTTTGTGATCTCACTGGCAATAAAGGTCACAAACTCCTATCTAGGAAGAAGTAACCTCTAGGACTCTGGTCTTGAAAATCCTAGTGTTCAAAGTGACCGTGCAAAGCTTCTTGTGCAAATGTTATTTTCCAGCCCCCCAAGCTAATGTTTCAACACATGCCCTGACTGTATTATTATACTGCCCAGGTGAGCAGACAAGTCTAGATAGGCACAGCAGTTTGTGTCACAATAGTGTCCATTAACAAGATTTTTAGAAACCAGTTAAGTAATTGAAAAATTACAAAATTACACTGGATAATGTATATCATAGATATAATTTACAATTATATTTTGATTTAAATCCAAAAAATGGATTTGATCTCTAAACAACTAAAACTTGTTTGACAACAATCTTCCCCAATAAGAAGTACCTTAAGACAATAATCTAGGCAAATAATCTAGACAAATGGGTACCCTCTTTTAAAATGAAGTTTCTGTCCCAAATCCCAAAATATACCCGTGATAAACGAAGTTAAACCACATGAAGGATACATTTTCATCTGTGCCAGATTTTGTACTGTGATCAAAGACACTTGAAGTAGATTGAGAAGCCTTCTTGTGTCCTTTTCTTAAAAAAGATTTTATTTATTGATTTTTAGAGAGAGTAGAAAAAAGTGACAGAAACATTGATGTGCTAGAGAAACATGGATATGTTTCCTCTCGCACACCACCAACTGGGAGCCTGGCTCAAAACCCAGGCATGTGACCTAAACACGACTGGTGACCTTTCGGTTTGCCCAACCCATTAAGCCACACCAACCAAGGCTTTTGTTCTTTTCACCTAAGCCCTCTTCTGAATCTTTGTTTACCAGATTAATAAGAAAGTGTTGGCAAGAAAACAAGCCAGAATTTCTAAGGCCAAGAGAAAATGAGCCTAATCTATTCACTCCAGTTTTAGTAGATAAACAAGGAAAAGAGAGTGCATGCTTCTAGCATCTCTGAGAGATACATATCCTAAAACCTGATTTCTGGGGGTGGTATAAGGAAAATGACTGCTGGGGATGGGAGAGCTGGGAGACTTCATCTGGATCTTTCTCTAGACAGAAACAACACATTACACACAGACAAGGAGAGGCTGAAACATGTTGTTGGGCAATATTCCTGTGTTTCTGAGTTCTAATCCTGGCTCCACCACCTACTACATGGGAGAACTTGACCAAGTTATTACCAATAATACCCTAGACTTTGGGGAACAGATGACACCTCTTTTCTTTCTCATATCACTGGCTGACCCCTCCAGCCATTCCTCACTGTCAGAACGGTAGAGTGACAGTAGAGTGTAATAGTGAAGAAAGTGGGCTCAAGAATCAGACAAGTTTTGCTTCTAATTCCAGCTGTCACATAGAGCTATAACTTTGGAAAATTACTTCTTATAAGTCAGAGTTTTCTAATTAGTAAAACAGATGTGATACGTGTGTTTGCTTAGTAAGTTCATTGCTTGTGTTAGATAAAGTAATGTATGTACAGTATTTAGGACAATGCATGACCCAGTGTGATAAATATTAGATCTTAATTATAATAGCCAAAGCTTGAATGTGAGCTTAAAAAGGATGTGGGAAGAGGAGACCATTCAGTCAGCTATAAACTTAGACTTAGGGTTGCCTCAGGCACCTAAATATAGATGATTCAGCCTCTGTCCTTAGGCTGTCACTCCAGGGATTGCCAACAAAACCCTCAAGTAGTCAGTAATGTTCACTGGTCTAAAATGTTCATTTCCCTCAGACTTTTTGCAGCAGTGGGTAGTGGATAAGGTTTGAGGATCTGGGGTATTCTTATTAAATCCAATCTTGCTATCATTTCTTTCACCAAAATGTAGGTTAAATGCCAACATACTGCCTAAATGTGAATAAATAGAATTTATTTCTATTGTGTTCATATTGATTGCAGCAGTCCTCCAATCCTGAAGTATTAGGACAAAATCTTCATCCAATTTGTATATTTCAGTCATCTCTTCTGTTCTATCTTCCATTCTTATCACAGCACACTGTCTTCTCCAGTAGACTTTTCAAATTCTCCAGGGATGTCTTTAAACTGAATATGCATCCATGATATTATTGAATAAAACTACTCAATGACTTCCTATGACATTTAAATCAAATGGAAAACCATTCTTAGAACCCACTGAGTCTATAGAATTTGGCTTCTACCTAACCCCCAAATTTATTTCATGGCATCCCTTCCCTACCCCCTTCTCTGTTCTCACTATAGTCCAGTCATATTGGCCTTCTTTCTGCTTTTTGAACAAGCCAGGCTATTTTCCCTATGAAGGCTGTTACACTTGTTCCCTCTACCTGGAGTATTCTTTCATTGCATCTTCTCGTTGTTTTCTAATTATTCAAGTTGCAGTTAAAACATCATCTTCTAAGAAAGGCCTAACTTAACCTCCTTATCTAGTAACTCAGCCCTTTCCAAATCATGTCAACTTTATTATTCTCACAGTACTATCTTCAATTGTTTGTTTACATATTTATGATTCTTCTTTCTCCACTAGGAAGCAATCTGCTGAGAGCAGGACCTTATCTTACCATTTATCATCAATGTCTAGAATAATGATTTTCTCATGGACTCTCAAAAATAGGGGGTGGAGCAAAAGTAGGTTTACAGCTGTTCATATGGAAAATAATACAATAATTAATAAATAATCATACAAGAATAAACCATGTTTTGCATACTCACAACTGTAAGCCTACTTTTGCCCCACCCTGTATTTATAACTGTGATGAGGAATGAATGATCTGACATCTTAATAGTAGGCAGATGTCCACCTACTCCTTCTCCGATAGCTCTGAAATTTATTCAGCACTGAATAAGAATGTTTAGGACATTGCTACCTTTATGGCAGTGATAGTTTCCATAATCCCTTTAATTCTCCAGGTGGTGAGCATTTCAACTTCCAGGTAATATTGCACAGTCTTCCTTTGAGCATTCTCACTGATTGCTGGGTGAGGCACCATCACCTCCCCTTGTATGTGGTAGGGGGCAAGATGGAACACTTTTTAAACCCTTGGGTAGACAATAGAGTTTCTACCAGAAGGGACTCACTTCCAGGCAGCATTCCTTGGAGATATCTATTCCCAGAAAACACAGACATTCCTAAATTCTTTGTTTTTCCTCTCCTCATTGAGCAATTCCAGACTACAACTATTTTTTTCACACTGCTTTTTTTGGGGCATTCTTTATTTGTGCATTCTTTTTTTTTTTTTTTAATTTTTATTTTAGTTTATTCAGTAAAATTTCTATCCTTTATTCCCATTCCAGCCCACCCACCCATTCCTCCCCTCCTCCCTCCCCTTTCCAACACCCCTAGTTTTGTCCATGTGTCCTCTATATTTGTTCCCGTAAACCCTTCCCTTCTCCCCTGCAATTCCCTCCCCTCTCCCCTCTGGTCACTGACAAC
>CM052538.1:45924066-45961114 GCA_028533065.1 Trachops cirrhosus
AGCTAAAGAACTTATGACACATGGACATGAACTAAAGGGGGGAATGTGGGTAGGAGAGGGTTTTCAGGGCGAAGGGGAATGAAGGTGGGATAATAGGACAACTGTAATAGCATAATCAATAAAATATATTTTAAAAAAGAAGAAAAATGTTTAAAATATACTTTGGCACACATGTAGCCATGCTGGAAAAACATGGGTGGAGTCATTTTTATTTGCTCTGTACAGGTTTGTGTGCAAGAGCTCCTTGTGTGTATCTTTTCTAGTTTTAAAATTACAGAAATTTTAATTGAATATTTTGTTCTATTAAAAAATTAAAATTATAGATATGATGATCATCAGGATTTCCATTGAGAAAGAGACAGCATTTGCATATTGCTTACAAATTGGACATACAGGACAGAAAGTGAGGCCCTGATAGCACCTGAATGTGAGCTGAGTGGTTCCATGTAAGACAAAAGGAAGAGTTTATTCTGTTGCTTTATACAGTTGAAGGAGAAACTATAAGGGAAAAGCTGCAAGAAGGCTTAATTAATTAAATGCTTAGGTTCAGGCAGGATTTTGGTCTTTGTTTTATTAGACTTTTTTGTTTTGAGTGGTGTTTGGCTTGGTTTGGTAGAAACTTGCTGGACTTCATGGGAACTTACTTAAGAGAATATAAGCCTTATGAATATAGAGAAGCATTAAGAGTTTAAGCAACCCACCTACGGACAGAGTAAATCTAGAGGGAGCCACAGTTAGAGTCAGTTTGACCTCACTTGAAGTTCGCTAGCTTCAGAAAACCTCAGGATTCACAAAAATCACAGAGCAGACACTATGTCTCACAAGGCTGGAAAGTGAAATTTGAAATAAACTTACTCAGATTTACATAGACAGGAGGCTTTAACTCACATGGGAGGGCTACATATAGTAAAATTATGACCAAATATATATAATTTCAGACCATCAGTCATTTTATCCACAAGAACAGTGAAAAGTGAAGATATTTAAGTATTCAAATAAGGTAAAAATAGAGCATTCAACTTTGTGTTTTAAATTCTTTACAATATATGTTTATTCTAAAGTATTTATGCATTTATTTTTTTATAATAAAGCTTAATGAGAAAGATAAATTAACCACAGTGGTGATTACTTGTCTATTTATCCTTATAGTTTTATCAATTTTTGCTTTAAATATTTTGAGGCAATATTTCATTCATCCCAGTTTGGAATTGTTATATCTTTCTCTGACTTGAATATTTTGTTATTATGTGGTGACTCTTTATCTCTAGAAATGCTTTTTTCTTCTCAAATTCCATTTAGTCTCATATTAATATATTGATGCAGATCTTTTTTAGATAGAAATTTCTTATTTATATTCTTTGATCATTTAACTTTCCACCTTATGTCTTACATCATATTTTTGTATGTACTCTAATAACCTTTGCCTTTTAACTTAAACATTTTGCCATTAACATTAATTGTATTTACTTACCTATTTCAATTTATTGCTATTTGTATTAGTTTGCTAGAAATTGGTTTGCTAGAGATGTGCCACAACACAATACCACAGACTGGGTGGTTTAAATAACAGAAATTTATTTTCTCACAGTTCTCAAGGCTAGAAGTCCAAGATGGACCAAGATGTGAGCAGATCTATTTTACACTCCTTGGCTTGCAGATGGCTCCTTTCCATTGTGTCTTCACATCATCCTTCTCCTGTGCACACAAATCCCCGATGACTCTCTGCGTTCAAATTTTCTCTTCTTATGAAGTCTGATTGGATTAGAGCCTACCCTAATTGGTTCATTTAAACTTAATTAAGTCTTTAAGGGCTCTATGTCTAAGATAGTGGTGGTCAGGGTTTCAACATGTGGATTCTGAAAGAATATAATTCAACCCATAATACTACCATTACATTTGTATATTTTATTTGTCCTTCCTTTTCCCATATTTTCCTCTTTCCTTTTACCTTCTGTTTCATTGACTGATCACTATTTTTCATTTTATCTTTTCTCTAATAATTTAAAAGTTATATAAATAGTTTTCTATTTATTGATGGTGATTCTAGATATATACATGCATATTTATCAAATTCTAAAATGATTTAATATATTGATAGCTGCCATTATTCTAAAAAACAAAATCCAAAGACATTTCACCATTTTAATTCTGATCACTGGTTCCAAATGTATACTTCTTAAAAATTTTTTGGACATTCTGTCCTTTTGTTATTGTAGAAGACTCTGCTGTTATTATTTTAAATCATCGAATATTTTATTTACTACTTTCTTTGCTTACCATTCTATTCTTTATCTCTGACTTTCTATCTGGAGTCATGTTCTTTTGCCTTAAGTACATCCTGAAGAATTTCTTTGAGCAAGAGTTAGCCAAGTCCCCTCTATTTTTGGTCTAAAACTTTTAATATGTTGCTTATTAGAGATACTTTCTCTGGATGTATACTTTCTCTGGATGTAAAATTCTGAAATGATTCTTCTTTCCTCTAGACACATTGAAAAGATTTTTTTATTGTTTTTTTCTCAGCTCTTTGTTGAGGAAATAAATCCTGTTAATCTCCCTACCTAAAAGGCTGGATCTTATTTCCTGTCATCCCCCAACCCCGAACACCCACCTCATAAGGTAATAAAATCCTTGAGTAAAGTCCCCAGGGTTTGGAAAATGCCTGCTGGACAAAGATGACCTTAGGGCTCTCCTTTCCTCTCTGGGTTCCTGCTTTCACTTAGTTTTTGGCCTCTGAATATTTCTCATTTTCTTGCCAGAGCATAAATACATGTTACAAGTTGCCTTTTAGATTATATCCAGAATTTTTATTTGTTTTCAGCAGGAAGGTCAATCTTAATATCTGGTATGCCAATCTGCTGGAAAAATAAGGCTGACTCATCTTTCATCTAAAAAGAGATAGACATAAAGAGAGACAGAGACAGAGACAAAGACAGAGGAGGGTTTTTTTTTCTTTTTCTGTTAATTGAGTTCCATTTAAAAGTTGAGGCTTATTTTGTAGCTTTTTTCCCCTCTCTCTATCCTTTCATGACTTGCCTACTAACATCAGGAGAAGTCTTTATGGAATAAAGATTTCAAGCACTTTTAGGACTGCGTATGAATTTTTCAATTATAGCTCGTCTGGGTTTTAATCTGAGTTTTTTCATTTACTAACCATGAAATCTTGAGTGAGGTACTCAATCTCTCTGTTCCTCATTTTTTTTTAATCTAAAAGTGATGACAAAGAGAAGACAATAGGATTGAGGAGGAAATAAATAAATTGTGTATTACAAACACTTCAAATGTCTGTATTTGGGAAGACCTCTAAGAATTACCATTTATATTGTTACGTAAAATTACTATAAATGCACACTTTTTTCATGCTCAGTTAACTTGTCACAAATTTATCTGTCATAGGATCATTGTAAGGTGAAATATAAAGCACTTAGGATAGTATCTGGCTCAGGTAACACTCAATAACTGTAGCTTTTATTATCAAACACAATTTACTCAAATGACTAATGTTCATTTACTTTCTCCATTCTCTATTTTTTCTGTTACTAGTCTGTGATCTTCATTCGTGACAGGAATTCTCATGGGCAGCAGGTGTCAGCATACATTGACTATGCCCACAGGCTAAAGACTGAGGATTTTGAAGCTTACTTTAATGGAAAGAAAAGACTTCTTCCAAGACCCACAGATTTGAGGTAAATTGTACTCATTTCTCACACCTTTGGTAGGAGAACAAGCTCCTCAGAAGCAGAAATAGTGGACTTTTATCTCATGTTCTACAGTGCACCCAGAATTTTAATGTGTATATAGTAGGAACATGGTAAGAGTAGTTTGAATAACAAATAAATTTGAAAATAGAGAGTGAACATAGATGCATTTTTTCCCATTAACAGCCTGAGAAAGAGAACTCCCCAGAGATGAGGTAAGTAAATTCTCAGTGACATTCCTTTTAAAGGATAGGTAGAACCTAAAAATTGCTAACCTCATAAGGATCTTGCAGCACTGGGACTTGGTTTGTCTAGAAGCCACAGAGCAGTCCATCTAACACATTCTCTTCCCAATGTTCTTTGGCCACCAACCAAAATACAACTCTCCGACTGGCTCACGCTCATTTACTCTCCTCACAGGCTTATTCTAGGATTCCTTCTACCCATCATTCTTTTTACTATGGACTTTTACATTTTCCTCTGGAGCTGTGAGCTCATCACATGAAAACTCCTCTAATCACAGATCCCACCTCTCTGCCTTATTTTGAAAAGCTCTCAAGCTTAACATCTTATTCTACTATCTCTCAACAGACCATAGAACACAAAAGCAGTAGCAGCATTCTGCTTGGCCTCTCCACTGTCATATCCAGCTCATTAGTTGACACTTGCAACAATACTCTATTCCTAACACCCTGCCCTCTTCTACCCATACTTACTGCTATTTTCTAAAGACTTCCTAACCCATCACCACTTTCATGGACTTACCTTTTCCCTACCTAACCTGGATGCATGGTGTATGATTTAACTTTTCTCTTATAATAATCCCCACTGCCCTTGTCTTTTCGCGCTTTGTTTCTACCTGTCCTACTAACCCTCCAAAGTAAATGTCTCTTGCCTTTATCTGTAGCCAGACCTCTGAATACTGCAAAAGGAAATTGAAGGAAATTTCACTCAGGTGTGGGTGGCTGCTACTAGTAATTTATGGTCTCCAAACTCAGCTGGAGTGGCCATCAGCCACCAATTTGTGGGCTTTTTCTTAACCCTTAATTTCACTAACCTTCCCCAAAATACAGTATCTGTCCTTGAACTCTTGCCTTACTTATTCTATACATGTTGGTACTCACCCACAGTTCATCCTTGGACTTCTTTTCTTGCCGTATGCATTTCCTTGGGTGTTTCAGCCACTTCTCTGGAGTGGAGTAGTTTTCACACTGCAATGTGAGCACAGATTGCTCTTTGATACTTCAGACTCAATTATCCCACTCCTTACTTCAGAGAATCTCTTAACATCTTATGAGCACTATCAATACAACTTATTTCCAAAATTAAATTTAGTTTTAATCTCTGAAGCTTGCTGTGCCTTTTGTATCTGCTTCCTTAGCAAATTGCACCACCCCTGCAACCCAAGGCAAAATCCAGATGTTAATCTAGACCTCTTCTCCTTCTTAACCACCCATGTAACTAATAAGTCACTGAAAGTGCTAGATTCTATGACCTTAACAGCCTTGTTTATATTAAAGCATATACAAGCTATGCCATTCACTTGTTAACACTGATGTATAAATCTTTAATAATATTTTTAAAGAAAACATGATGACATTATTATACCTAACAAAATAATTCCTTAATATTTGAATACCCAGTTAGTCCTTATTGTTATTTCACTGATTGTCTTAAAGTTATCTTTTCAAAGTTGGTTTGACCAAATCAAAATCCAAACAGTATTGTTTTCTTATTCTATTTTGTGTGACTCCTTTAGTTTATAAAGCCCCCCTTCTTCTTATCTTGTATGCTGTAGATTTGTTGGAGAAACCAGTTCATCTGTCTTAAGAGATGTCTAATATTCCAAATATAACTGATCCCTACCATACCGCTTTTTGTTACACCCTACCTCTGTCCTTCTGTTTCCTGCCAACTGGCTTGATGAAATTCAATGTTCTTTTTTTGTAGGTAAAACATTTTCAATATATGAAGCTCTGTGAGCTTCATCAGTGGGTTTAGATAGTGTCTGGCTGATCACTCCATCATAAAGTTTCCTCATCAACTTACACCCAGTGATTTTAGCACAAAATAATGGAGGCTACCTAAATATTTTTACTAAGGGTTGCATAACAGTGATTTTCTAATTCTATTATACATTCTGCAGTTTTAGCTATACTTCTTCCAAAGTGGTTAACTTTTCTTTATCACTTATTTGGTTATCCTAAAATAGAATTCAACTCATGTAGAAAGATGAAAATAAACATTTAATTATTTTTTCTTAATTTATGAATTAAGTGCAAAGCCAAAAACACAAGACTATGCAGATAATGCCAAATTGTTTTCAAAGTGTTATACTGATTTATACCTACCCGGAGTTTACATAAGTGTTCTGGTTAACCCTTATTCTCACAAACACATGCTATTTTCTCAGCAAAAACAATCATTTTTCTCTGTAGTAAGTTATAAATATCTCATTGTGGTTTTAATTTTCATTCCCATGATTACTAGTCACACTGGTCATCTTTTATTGGTTGTTCAGATTTCCTTTCTGTATAGTGTCTATTAAGATTTTCCTCATTTTGCTATTAGTTTATATTTTTCTGCCTTTTTGTATATACTGTAGGAATTCTTTTTATTTTTCTATTTTGGATATTGATTAATCCTTTGCCTATCATATGTCTCACAAAGTATCATCTTTCAATGTACAATTTTTCTTTCACTTTCTTTGCATAGAATCTTGGTAGTCAAAAGTCAGAGTTTTGATAGATTAATGTATTTCATTAATCTTTTCCTCTGAGGTTTGCATTTATTTCTGTGTCTTTTGTTTAACAAATCCCTACCTTTCTGAAGGTCACTTGCTTTTTATTTTATATCTTTAAACTACTTCAATGTAATATTGTATATGGTGGCTAGGTAAGGGTCCATTTTTTTATTGTTTTCCATTTCACTAATAACGTGTCTTAGCAAAACTTATTGAAAGGCTCACTGTCTCCTTCCACACATCTGCAACACCATTTGTGTCAGAACTTAATTCTGTATGTGTTGGTTTGCTTCTGGCTTCACTCTTTTGTTTTATTAATCCCTCTCAGAAACAACAGAATCTTGCTCATTTGTTATGTTGTCATAATAATTCTTGATCTAAAGAAAAGACCATTTATTTAACTTGTTTTTCTTCTTCAGGAGTATCTATGCTATGTTTGTCCTTTTTTATATAAATTTTAGAGTCAACTGATAAAGTTCATATACAAAAAGTTATAATTTTGACTGGAATTGCTTTCAAGTTGTGACCAATATATAATTAATTGATGTCTTTATAACATTGTCTTCCACTCATTTATTTATATTTATTCGTCTTCTTAAATATCTTTTAATAATATTTTATGATTTTCTCCATAGAGAATTTTATTATTTTGTGTTTTTGTCCTCAGTGTCACATAATACATGACTTTTTAAACAGAATTCGTTCTATTCCAATGATCCCACTAGATAGTTTTTTACCGAGTGAGCTTAATTTAAGTGAACTAACAGAATTAAACTTCAGATTTTTTCACACAAGAGATTTCATGCCAATAAATGACTTAAACAGTTGTTGCTAAGGGGAAAACATCTTTGATATATGTACTTCCATACTTGGTTCAATTAGGATGAAAAAAAACTTTAAAGATTTCATAAGGTCTCTTTCTATTTATTTACCTTTTACATGTTATTTTCTCCTGTGTAGGAAGGGACTTCACTTCTGTGATTAGAATCCTGTCTTGCATTTTTACTTGGAAAATAGAAATATCAACAGACAGTCGCCACTGTTAAGGAATGCAGCAGTGGAGAGGGCTCTGAGCACTTGATCATCCTGTCAGTTCAGGCCTCATTTGGACCCTGTTTAAGATTCAGTGCCTTCCTCTCAGCATACTTGTACATAACTCATAATAGCATGTTACAATTTACCAAGCTCCTTTACACTTCTCTATAACAACTTCATGAAATAAGTCCAACAATCATTATTCCTGTCATCTGATAGAGGAGAAAATAGAGTAAAGCACTTGCTAAAAGCTCACAAGCAAAATGATGAATATCAACAAGTTCTTAGAAATTATAATTCACTGCTCACCTCTAGGACACTATTTTGGCCTTAAAAGCTTTTGTATCCTGAGAAAGAGTACACTATATAGAACCCTTGAGTTATATTCTACCCCACATTCAGACACTTAAATTTCTATATTTATATATTTTTGAACAAATATCTAAATCTGCCTGTAGAGCTCTATCCATTCCCCAAATAGGATGATCAGGAGGAAATAAAAAAGTTCCCTTTTTGTTTCTGCTGAGAAAGTCCATGAAATATTCATACCCTTGACCAAAGAATGCCCCTTAATCCTAAAGCTTTGAGAAGTATTATTGTCAAATTTCCCTCTCAGTCCTATTGTCTATTTTATTAAAATGTTTAACATGCCAAACCTATGAGGCTAGAATTGTAAAGTTGTGCTTATCCTGTATCCTGTGTTTGAATGCATTCTCATGAAAGCATCTGGTAACATTGGCAGATTTCCATGTGTATTTTTTAAGGAGTAAATAAAATTAGTTTTTCTGCAAGTGGTATAAAAATATTGCTTATTTTAAAGTTATTATCATTCCATGTCTAAACATGATGACTGGCTAACCATTAGAATATCAGGTTAGTCTCTTCAACAGATATTTGCTGAATTTGAAAGAGGAGGGAAGCTTTGGGTGAAAGGATGCTGACCATCTAGCTCTTTGATATTCAAAGTGTGGTCCATCTACTGGTAGCACTTATACTACTTGAGATCCCAGAAGAAATGAAGCATATCAGGCTCTACCCCAACTAGTGAATCACAATCAGCATTTATAACACAATCTCCAAAGTTTCAATATGCATATATTAAAGTTTGAGAAGCTCACTTTAGACCTGTACTGTCCAGCAGGAGGGACCCTAGCCACATATAGCTACTGAGCACTTTGAATGTGACTAAGTGAATGTAACTAACCCTGAATTAAGGTGTGCTTTAATTGTAAAATACATACTGATTTTGAAGGCATCATTAAAATATAAAATATATAATTAATAAATTCACATTAATTTCATGTTAAATAATATTTCAGATATGTTGGATTAAATGAAATATATAATTAAAATTATTTTCATCTACCTTTTCACTTTTTAATGTGGCTATTAGAAAATTCAAAATGATATATATGGCTTACATCCTTTCTTTCTGTCTCTCTGTCTCCCTCTCTATTCTCTCTCTTTCTTTCTCTCTCTCTCTTGCTCTCTCTGAAAGAAGAGACAGCACTTTTTTGGCCTACTCGTCCCCATCCCAGAGGTTTAATCCATTCCCAATCTTTAGGACCAATAATGATCTTAGACAGACATGAAGTAAAAAGCCATACATTTGAGATCACCAGTGAGTAGGATCTGGCTGCAGACATGTTTTATTGGCCTATACTATGTATTCAAAAATTTTTCAATGTTTTAGAAATAGGAGATATCATATAAATATTATTGACTTGCAGATTCTTTTAAAAACTATACTGGACCTATATTTCTCATCACATCCATGATCTAGAATTAAACAGCAGCTGCTTCTCTAGATGGGACTTGTTCTCACAAGATGAACATAGACTGACCACTCACATGTACCAGCTGCTGCACCATCACCCTCGAGTCACTCTTTCATGGTACCTATCAAATTCTTCTAGACTTTTGAGTTTGTGACTTCTGGTCTAAATTGCTGTCTTAGATTTTAAAAGTCATATTTGCTAACATTATGGCAAATTATCTCAGCCATTATCTCCTTTGCTCGACCACTCTGAGTGGGTTTAATTTCAACCTTGGCCTCTGTCAGTTTGCTCCATATCACTAGTTAACAAAGCTGGACTGAGTTAGAGTCTGAGATGATTATGATTCTGATAAAAATTAATTCAGTACTTCTTGTACACAAGACACTGTGCTTAATTACATATATACACACACACACACATATATGTGTGTGTGTGTGTATATGTATATATATAATTTCACTTACTTGTTGTATACATAATTTCACTTACTCTATACAACAACCTTATGGTTAAGGATCTTTTTCATATTTTAATAAATGTATCACACAGGTGTTAATTGGTTTAACCAAAGTCATACAGAGACACATTTGCATTCACAACTGGAAATAAAAGATCAAATAAAGACCTGTGGAACCCCAAATACTATAACTTTCTTTTATAAATATATGATCCACTTTAGAACTTTGTCATGAAAAAATATTATTTTCCCCTTTTGTCTCATATCCGTGTTCTAGTCATTGTCAGTTAGCACATTTCTTTACAAGACCTAATTTGGGGTTGTTTTTCAGAACTTTGAGCAATCCTGCTGTCCATAGTTAAGACTGGGGAATTGCAGCCATCCTGTACCCACCCTGGCCACTTCCTCCTTTCACTGAGCTTGGCAGAAAGCAGCCCTTTGTACTTAACTAGGCTTTTATTTTCAGTCACTCTGAGTAAGAATTACAGTGTCCCACAGCTTTGTGTGTGGAAGAGCTCTGGTCGGAACCGAAAGTGGCCTCTAATTGTGGCTTCAGCCTAAAAGTCTTTAGCAAAAAATTGGCCCTGACTGAACCTCAGTTATGTCCCAGAATACTTTTAGAGTCTATTCATACCCTCTAAACTGTGGTTCACATAATTTCGTAATATTTACTTGGAATTCTTTGACAAATAAATTTAACTTTACAATACTTATCTCATTTAATTTCTTTTTATCCCAATCTAAACATTAAATAACATCTTTCATGGATAACTCAAGGATTAAGAAGAGAGGCCTCAAAAGGTATATTTAGATGGAGCTTTCCCTGCCTCTCTATAAAACCCAAATATACTAGAAACAAGAATACCTCCTAAAGTTTTACTGAAATATCTATCTGCATTATTCTATGGTAGAATTTTATCCAAGCCCTATTTAGTTAATTGCTTTTTTAAAAAGTCAGGTTCCCAGAACAATCACCTGGTAGTCTCTTTAATTGTCTAGAATGTGTTTTCCTGAAGATTATGTCTCTGAGTAAACCTTAAGTGAATAATTAGAGATCTGAAACAACCTCTAGTTTATTGACTGTACTTACTGCGGTTAAGATAGGATTATTCCTTACACAATATTTTTTCCAACATTTAAAAAATTTACCATTTTAAGGACACTATCAAGTGGTATTCAAATTGTGCAACTTTCCCAACTTTTTCTTATGAAATTTAAACATTTTTGGAAAACCTCAAAGAATAGTACACTAAATGCCAATATACTTACAACCCAGACTAAACAATTGTTTATGTTTCCAAATTAGCTTGAGTTCTACAAAATATGTTGATGTGTATGTTTGTGTGTGTGTGTGCCATTTTGAAGTAGCTTGCAGATTTCACCTGTAAATATTTTATCATTAATTTCATAGGAATGAGACCATTCTCTAATATAACATCACTGTTATTATACATAAGGAAGTCAGTAATTATTTCTAATTCTCATGTAACATCTAGCTCATATTCAGGTTTTCTTAATTATTTTCAAAATATATTTTATAGCTGGTCTTGTGAATCATCACTTAATTAGCCTACCCACCCACCCCCACTTTCCAACAAGATATTTTTTCTTGGTCATGTCATTAACATGTTTTTTAAGTTATTTATTTATTTAAATTTTATTTTTCAATCACAGTTTACATTCAATATTATTTTGTTCTAGTGTCAGGTGTACAGCATAGTGGTTAGACAATCATATACTTTACATAGTGTTCCCCTAATATTCCAGTATCCACCTGGCACCTTGCAGAGTTACTATACTATTCTTGACTATGATGTACTTTACATACCCAAGACTATTTTGTAACTACCAATTTGTACTTAATCCCTTCACCATTTTCACCCAGTCCCTCAAATTCCCTCCCTTCTGGCAACCATCAGTCTGATCTCTGTATCTATGAATCTGTTTCTATTTTGTTTATTTTGCTCTTCAGACTTCATGTATACATGAAATCATATGGTATTTGTCTTTCTCTGTCTGATTTATTTTACTTAGCATAACACCATCTGGGTCCATCTGTGCTGTCTCAAACTATAAGATTTCACTCTTTTTTATGGCCAAGCAATATCCCGTTGTATATGTGTGCCACAACTTCTATAAATACTTGTTTATTGATGGGCACTTGGTTGCTTCCATATCTTGGTTTTTCTAAATAATGCTGTAATTAACATAGGGGTGCATGTATTTTTTGAATTAATGATATTGACATTTTAATGACATAAGGCCAGATGCCTTATACATATAAGATACATATATCTTTTGGAATTAGTGTTTTCATATTCTATAGACAAATACCCAGAAAAGGAGTTCCTGGATCATATGGTGACTCTATTCTTAATTTTTTAATGACCCTCTATACTGTTTTCCATAATGATTATACTAATTTACAATCCCACCAACAGTGTATAAGGGCTGCCTTAAAAAACAACGTGTAGCAAATTTGCTTTGATATTGTTGTTTTTATTTAATTTTCAAAATTAAAGAAAGAATGAATTTGTTTTTTAGTATATTTTATTGATTATGCTATTACAGTTGTCCCAATTTTTCCCCTTTGCTCCCCTCTGCCTAGTGCCCCCTTCCCTCCAGCAATCCCCACCTTAGTTCATGTCCATGGGTTGTGATCTTTGGACATGAACATATAAGATCTTTGGCTTTTCCATTTCATATACTATTCTTAACATCCTCCATCTATTTTGTATCTACCAGTTATGCTTCTTAATCACTGCACCTTTCCCCCATTCTCCCCTTTCCCCTTCCCAGCTGATAACCCTCCAAATGATGTCCATATCAATGATTCTGTTCCTGTTCCGCTTGTTTGCTTAGTTTGTTTTTAGATTCAGTTGTTGGTAGTTGTGAATTTATTGCCCTTTTAATGTTCATAGTTTTTGTCTTCTTCTTTTTCTTAAATAAGTCCCTTTAACATTTCATATAATAAGGGTTTGGTGATGATGAAGTCCTTTAGCTTTACCTTACCCTGGAAGCACTTATCTGACCTTCCATGCTAAATAGCTTTACTGGATAGAATAATCTAGGTTGTAGGCCCTTGTTTTTCATCACTTTGAATACTTCTTGCCAGTCACCTCTAGCCTGCAAAGTTTCTCTTGAGAAATCAGCTGACAATCTTATGGGAACTGCTTTGTAGGTAACCCTACTTTTCTCTTGCTGCATTTAAGAGTCTCTCTTTTTCTTTAACCTTTGGCGGTTTAATTATGATGTGTCTTGGTGTGGTCCTCTTTGGGTCAAACTTGTTTGGGAGTCCTGTGCTTCCTGGACTTGTATGTCTATTTCCTGCACCAAATTAGGAAAGTTTTCTTTCATTATTTTTTCAAATAAATTTTCAATTTCTTGCTATTCCTCTTCTCCTTCTGGCATTCCTATGATTTGGATGTTGGTACATTTGGAGATGTCTCAGAGGCTCCTTGTCCTATTTTTTGTAATTCTTTTTTTCTTCTTGCTGTTCTGGTGAATGCATATTTCTTATGTTCCAAATCAATGATTTGAATCTCAGCTTCATCCCTCCACTATTTGTTCCTTGTAGATTTTTCTTTATTTCAGTTAATATAACCTTCATTTTTGCCCAGGGCTTTCATATGCCATTGCCATACACAACAGGTTCTTTGAGCATCCTGATAACCAGTGTTTTGAACTCTGCATCTGATAGGTTGACTATCTCTGTTTCATTTAGTTCTTTTTCTGGAGTTTTGTTCTGTTCTTTCATTTGGGCCATATTCCTTTGCCTCTTCAATTTGTCAGCCACCCTGTGTTTATTTCTGTGTATTGGGTAGAGCTGCTTTTACTCTCTGTCTTGGTAGCAGGGCCTATTGTAGAAAAGGCACCTATAAAATGTGTGGGGTGGAGCCTTAGGTAATTGCCAGGGCTGAGCAACCCACTTCACTGTTTTGTGACTCCGTGTGGGGGAACAGCTTGGAGAGGGGACAATGCCAGAAGAATTTATTTGTTATAACAAAATTTGAATAGGGTTAAAGTTATAGTGTAAACTCTACACTATAATATAATTTCATGAATGTAATTTCAACTCCGTAACAGTTAAGGAGTAGTAACATTTATACAGTCCTAAAATTATATTCGGCCCTTTGAAGACCACTGTGAGGTTGATGTGGCCCCCAATGAAAATGAGTTTGACACCCCTGGTGTAGAGCTATCATGAATTATAGACTTCAAATGTACAAATAAATGTACCAAAATCTTACTTGTTTATTGTTTAGAACTCAAAACCATTTTCCTAAGGAAACTGCCAGTTAATTTTCACAGGCCATCCTACAAAATGCCAAACCCATTATTTCCTTTAAAAATTAATTTTTGTATGTATCAAGAAGAAACTTAAAGACATCAGATAAATATCTCCACCTTCTTATACTTTTCCTGTCTCAGCTATATGAAGATCATCTCATTTGGGTTAATAAAATAAGCATGGATGTACCAAGATTATTTTTCTACAGATACCTTATCTGTGGCCACCACAGAACAAAAAAACAAAGTAACATGACGTTTTAGGGAGCTCATCTTGCTCTCCAGAGTAGCAGGCAATATCAGTTTCCATTCTTGGAAAACATATTAGTCAATACATTTCAGGTAAATTATGTTCAAAGTCCAACATTCATAACTTACAGAACACCAGAAATCTAGTGATGATTGACCAATCCAGAAATCTAAAGGTGCTTGAGTGTAAATCTTACATAGAGGAGAACAGTAAAGGCTTGCTTTAGGAGGAAAGGGTAGATGCAACAGAAGGGGAACTAGGTCCTAGGGCTCCTAATTTCTAGTCCAGATTCCTAACATTCCAGCATCTGTGTACATATAACTTGAGTCCCTTTATTTTGCTTTACTTTCTTTTTAAAGATACTATTGAAAAGATGTTATTTTAAAAACCATACTAATATTATTATAAAGCCCTATTATTATATTATATTCTAAGTCTGAACATTTGCCATTGATTCACAAAATTTGTTTTGACAGTAGGAGAAAATAGTCAATGGATTTTGAACTGTCAGCTAACATTAGAACATCTTTATGGGTTCTCCACATCAAAATCCATCTTACTATATTAAAAATTTACAAAATAATTAAAATTTTAATATAAGCTTTTATTTTTTCATAAATATCCAAGAGTTTATATATAATATGATATGTATAAAGTCTCTGAATTTCCTTCTGCTTTAGTATGAAATAATTGTTTTTATATTATCAAATGCCCACTTGGTTCTAGTTTCTTGCATAAAAGGATTGCATGGGACCGTACATTGGGATGCAAGAGCTTATGCTTAAACTTTAGAACTTCAACTGCCAAGTTACTTATAAAATTAACTTCATTCCATTTTTACTGATTTATATAATTGAATAAAACAATGCAAGGCCAGTTCCTTCAAACAATACATGATTTCATTTTGAAATATTATAAAACTTTAATACTATAACATTTTAAAGAATTTCAAAACCAGAACAACAATTTGGAAACTTGAATTGATCTTAAAGATTTAATTGTAAAGAGAATACTCTGTGTGCTATTTTACATTTTTTCTGTGCCTACTTTTAGGGGTAAAATTGGTCATTTGAAAAAACTGAATAACTAAGTTCAATTTGATGATCTCTCAACTTGTGTCATGGCCAAATCTGAGGATGAATGAAACAGAAACCCCAATTTAAGTATGCCTTACTCTGGTCTATTTCTATGAGAAGATCCAGGAAAGATCTCACACATAGTTCTAAGCACACTCAACTAAAGTAGTCTAATCTAACTGTAATTTTCCTGAGCATTTGAATTCAGGGACAATTGATATAATTAATTAATTTTCTGGTTTTCTCACATTAGCAGAATTGGATGTTATTTGACTATGAAATAGCAGTACAAGGTACATGTTCAAACTTTTACACACATACACAAATATAGTCAAAGTTTGTTGACATTAATATTCTGAGTCATTTATGTTCAATCACCCATAAATTTATGAAGGCACAACAGAAGTTAACTTGTCTGTGACATGAATCTAAAAATCCTGTAGAAATGTTTTTCACATGTGGCATGTTTACTTTCTATCAATATTTATATTTTCACTAATTTTTATATAATCATTTTTTTAAAGAATGTGAACCATATATGCCCTCAAGCTGTATAATTCTGATTCACGAACACACCTTACAATCGGTAACATGTGCATGCACCTCTGTGCCAAAATGTAATAAAAGAGAATAATGGTACTTTCTTAAGTAGTTTAGCTTCTTAGTCATAATGCAGAATTCAGCCTCTCATTTCCCTCTCTCATTTTCAAATAAAGAAAGCAGTGAACAAGTTCAACATGAAAATACAAGTTATCAGAAACACCAACCTACTTTCCCATTAGTTCCTATAATCTCTATCCATTATTATCCATTTTAGTGGAAGCTGCAATATCAAACCTATGGGATTTTCTTGTTCAAATTGTACAGTATCCAGGATGATTTTGACTATGATGCACTGTCCAAAAGTGTAGAAAATGAACATGGAAAGGAAAGGGAAAGGAAACAAAAGGAGAAAGAGGACAAGAAAGGGAAGGGAGAAGTAAGGCAGGAACACAGAAAGAAGGAAAAAAGGAAGGGAGGGAAGGAGAGAAGGAGGGCTTGAAGTTAACTGAAATAACTCTAAAGTGGGGAACCTCTTTGAATCTTTTCATTTCATGTGTGAATACATGAAACAAGTTTATTAAATAAGAATCATTGCCTCATTTCTTCAAATAGTGTTGAATAAATCCATTTAAAAGCATTTGAGTGAAGTACTCTGTAGAAGTTGGTTAACCAGCCTTTAGTAGATAAGAAAAAAATTAGAAACTTTCTCATTTTCTGGAAAAGCCTGTTTTTTCTTTATTTTCTGAATATGTACATTATGTTCTTCATAAATCTAGGCCTTGCCCCATTAGTTTTCAAAGAATACAGGTGATTTTTAAGGGTGCAGAACCAGATAAAGATATTTCATGTTTTTCTATCGTCAAGTTCCCTTGAATATTCCCTTTAAACAATTGTCACAGTGGAAACTGTCATAAAGAGATTTCAGTCACTGTTTCTGTGAAAGTCATATAGGATTAGCCCATATTTTAAACTTGTGTAAAGATGAAAATGAGCTATTTAGATCATCTGGGAAGCAGCTGTGCAGAATTGTGAAAGGCAGTGGTAAGGAAAAAACCACTGTTAGGTAAACAAAGCAACAGAAAGATGGTAAAAACAGTAAAGGAATAAGAAATTAGAGTCCATTCAAACAAAACTTATTTGGATGAATGAGGAAGAAAGTCTTTTCCTGCCAACGCAGTAAATGTTTAATCTGGAAAAGCATGCTTCCACATCTGGCCTAGGTTTACTATTATAAATATTACCTCCTTAATTTTTTATTTTATTTTTATTTAAATTTTGGTTTATTGACAAAAATAAAATAAAAATCAGTGGAGAGATATGGCACTAATGTTACAAATGCTAAATGTTTCAAGTAAAATATTCAAAATACCTACTCGCTAATATGTGCTAATAAAAGCCTCTAAGGAAGAAAATTGAAAATATTGGAAATAATAAACATTTATATTGCTTGAATATTAGTCACCTAATATATTTCATACTATAAATGAAAATTCTTCAAATTGAAATAGTTATCTGGGGATAATTGTAATATAGCATGATTTTCAAAGTGGTTATAATTCACTTAAAAGGAAAAAGGGAAGTAAAAATGATTCATTTATTTGTTTGAGGATAGTATTTTAGTGTTTGTACCCAAGAATGAAATAGTTCCAAACTGAATTATCCCCTAATTTTCAGAGGAACAACCCTGAGGGAAACTTCTACTCTTCAAGTCAACCACACAAATTAGCATGTGGCTTCCTAGGGCTTCCTGGCCATTCCTTCCAGGGCTTGAAGAAGTCAGGTCATGAGTAAGTCAAGTAAGTCCTGAGAAAGAAGCTAAAAGGAATAAACTGGAAGCCTACCTATCAGAGAATAGAAATAAGTGAAATTGAGCAATAATTTTTCTCTGTTCCTGCATGTAATAATAAAGATAACTTATATTTGTGAGTTTATAGCACATTTTTAGAAACACTGTGGCATTTTAACATTCTTCACCCATATAGTTTACCTACTAATTGTGACATGACTCAGAATAACAAAATATAATCTATTATTCTAGAAAATCTATAAATAAGTATATATGAAGTATCATAAGAACATAAATTAAATGTAATTAATTATTTGGGAAAGTACAGAAAAGATTTCTGTGAGAAAATAATTCAGTTTCCTCTTGAAAAATGCATTGGAGTCTGCTCAGTAGAATAGTGGAGCACCAGGTATTCTAAATATGAGCAGAAGCAAGAGAAAACATGGCAAATTTAGGGACAGTAAGTATCTGATACCTATTCAATGATCTCAATCCCCTAAATATATCATATTCTAGAACCAAGCTGAAATAAGAGATAATATATTGAGAGAAAGAGCATAGTGGAAGAGGAAGTTATTAAGAAGGTATTCCAAAGTCGTTTCTATCAGTGCAGAAGAAACTAAACATTTCTAAAATTTATGTCATGAAATTCAATTATTGTAAATTAATACCTACTATGAACTAAGCTGTACCTGACATTGGGAATTCTGTAATTGACATTAAAAGGTTAATTTCTCTTGAAGTACACATAGTCTACTAATAAAGCAGACACACAAATTACTAGATGTGCTGATCATTAGTTACAAACAGGCCACTGAAACTGCCTTAAGCACAAAGAGATTTAGTAAGCATATAAACAGTTCACAAAATCTCTTGGAGAATGGAAGAAACAGACTCTCAATTATTTCCACACTTAAGTCACACTGCAGAGCTGAGCTGACCGGGAAGCTGCAGCCTCCACCAACCACAGTCACGGAAGCACATTGTCAGGAAGCTTCCACCACTGCTGACAGCTCTAGAAACATGTTGCTTCCATGACAACCAGGAGGTGTCCTGTCTGGCATCTCTGCCACACTTGACATGCTCTAGAACTGTGCCTTTTCTGCCATAATCTGAGCAACATTGTTCCTCGAGTCCTCTGTCCCTTCCCACATTACTTAATTCCAAATTAATCCCTCCCAAGAAAGTTTTTGATTGGTGAAAACTAAATCACTTGGAAAAACCCAGCTGCGAAGTGACCTTAGACAAGTAGATTTTATGACTTTCACCTCTGCGGTACAGGAAGGCACGCCAGAAAGAGATTAGAGTGGGTGCTGAGCAAAACATTCCATGGTGTCTTACAAAAGTGATGCATAAATTGCATGAGTTACAGCTTTTCATAAATAATCTCAAGGAAATAAAGAGGAAGTTTAGACCAAGGATAGGTAAGCAGGAGCTTCTAGACAAGATGGTCAAAGACAGCCTCTCTGAATAGGTAAAATTTAGGCTTGTTCCTAAAGATGAAAAGTGCTTCCTAACTTCCCACATGGAGGGAGAGGAAAAGACAATTTTAAGCAAAAAGATTATAGAGTCCAGTAGTTAATGAGATGATTTCTAGAACCTAACTGGGTTAAAAGCTTTCTCTGCCTTGTACTTACTTTCTGCTCTTGGACAAATTACTCAATTTCTAACTTATTATCTTTGTATAATACATACTTATGAAGATTACTGTGAGGATTATATGAGTCAGTGTATGCGAAGCACTGACAACAGTGACTGGCACGTAGCATGTGCAATAAGAAGTTTGTTTTTGTTATTAACTTTTCCAACACACTAAGTGTGAGTTACCTATGAGATATGTCTAGAGTTGAGAAGTCTGTAGATACAAATTTAAAAATATTCAAAGAAAGTTAGTGCTTAAATCTCTAGGGAAAGATATTACTAACTAGGGAAGAAAAGACAAGAGATACCGTATGAAAATGCCAAATTTTCAAGTTGGAAAGAGGAAAACAAACCCAATAAACTAAACTGAGAAAGACAGTACAGTGGCACAGGCAGGATAGTGGAACGTAACTGTTGATGTGATTCAAGAGAGAAAAGTATTTCAGGAATGAAGAAGTGATGGAAAACAGTATGCAGATTCCTTGAAAATTAAAAAAAGAGCTGCCATATAATCCAGCAATCCCACTTCTGGGTATATTCCAAAGGAAATGAAAACAGGATATCAAACAATAATCTGTACCCCATGTTCATCGCAGCATTATTCACAATAGCCGAGATATTGAAACAACCTACGTGTCCATCAGTGGATGAAGGGAAAAAGCTATAGAGCATGTAGCTCAAATCACCATGATAGTAAGCAACAGATCAGATGGCAAGGCAGCCTGTTGAGGCAGGACCTCTCCCTTGGGGCGTGATGAAAAGTGAAGAAGCGTTGGGAGGGGTGAACAAAATATACCCATTGCAGTCTAGTCACACATACACCCACATTACATAATACACAATTTTAATTTTTGAAATCCATTGCTTTATCAAAGGATTGCATTTTTTTAAGCAGCTCTCAGGATCTGCTAGAAACATTATCTTCTCCTTTCACAAACCATCCAAGAAACAGTATAATGATATAATGGGTGTTATTAGATACTATAAACATTACAGGTCTTTCTGCGGGGAAAAAGAGCAGAAGTCATTTGGTCTCATGTCCTCAAAGGCAGTAAACACTTTCTTTTTAAGAAAGATATTTGGCTTCCCTTTGTTAATTCTAAGATGTTTCAAGACCTTTAGGTCTTGCCACAGGTATGTCACAACCTATTTTATCGGCTTAGAACTTTAAAACCCACTGAAACGGGGTCACTGTTCACATGTTCATCTTATTCCACCATCTAGAATAACAGGTTTCTGGACTAAAGATTTAATAATTATTAACATTTTATTCTCTTGGCCTAATCATTGCCAGCTATTTATCTAACTCTCTCATTTCTTTTGGATATGGGCTCCTACTTTAGCTTGAATATAACTAGAGGTTCATTAAGCCTACAATTTTCAAAGGAAGCTCTAAATTAAACCTTCTTTAAAGTTTTAAAATAGTTCTCATTTTTTCTTCTCGAGAATTGCCAATTGAATTCTTCCCCTTCCTCCTGAGTTAACCAACTAGCTTTTACTTAGACAAATGTTTGTTCTCCCTCTCCTCATCTCTGATCCCCCTCCCCCTCTCTAAAATTATGCACTTTTGCATGTATGTATAGAGCCTTCTGAAAAACAGTTAAACATTAAGAACGGGGCTTTTAAATAGTAAAATTGTGATATTTTTTATCCGAGTCGGGTGCCTTCCTCTTTTTCATTGAGATGCACTGAAATTACATTTATTCTGTAAGAAAAGATTGAACATTTTTTCTAAGGTAGAAGAAGCAGCGGGAGGTATAAATGCAGAGCTGTTGCTTTCTCGGGGGCATACCTACAATAAGTCTGTGGCAAAGGTTGGTAGGCTCCTGCTGTTTAGTACCCTTTAAAAAAATCAGACTACAATGTATCATCGCCTTTTGGTAAAAAGAGGATGGTTGGTTTGCTGACCACAAAAGAAATTTTTTCAAGACAATATCACTTTTTATAAATACAGATATTCTTAAAGTAATTTTTAAAGAAGTTGCTAAACTAGTTTTTATCTCCAGTTTGATTTAATAACTGTTCAAATTAGAGAATATGTTAATTTTACAAAGTAAGATGCTACACATGGGACATTATGGTAGTGTGTTATTAAATTATATATACACAAATATGCTTTGTGGATACCCATTACAAATACCTTTCAATGAATATTATTATGCTACAAAGAAATTAAGCTTATTTCAATATATTAGTGTAACATCTTATATAGCATTACAGTATAAGTAGGTCATTATCCTTTACTAGATTCTCAGAAATCCTCAATTAAGGATGAGCCTTTTAAATTAACTTATCGGCAAAGACAAAGTGGGACATTAGGAGGTTCCCTATCTTTTTGGACAGGGGATACTGTGGAATGTTACGAAATGTCTTTCATGTTCATGATTGCTACCACACTGGGACACCCTTACCTCAGAAGTCAAGTCACATGTCTGTCTACAGATGGGTCAGAAATAAGAAGTCTTCATTGTTGTCTGTGTCTCGTACCATTAGTCTGTATAGTTCAAGGAAATAATTTTCCTGTTGGTCCAACAAAAAGTGTAAAATTCTAGAGAAATGGGGAAGGGAAAAGGGAAAAGTTCACTTCTATTTATTATCCAGAGGGACAAATTTCCACTTCTATCTTAGTTACATAGAAAACAATTAAAATCAAATGTAAGGAACTTTTTCATAAGAAATGTTTATTATAATACTGTTTTTGTTCTAATAATAAAGATAGCTTATCTTTATTGAAAACAATACCGAATGTACACAAAAGTATAACAGAAATTAAAATTACCCATTATTTTACCACTCCAAATTATTACTATTATTATTTGGATTTTTTCCTCTAGTATTCTTTTCTGCATGGAGCTATATAATTAATAATATTAAAGTTGATATTAATATAGGTACAAACATGTAGATAAACATATAGATCTTAACATAGCTTTTATTCAAAATTTAAATAATGCTGTCATGCACAATTATTTCAGTTGCTCCAAGAAAT
Organism: Trachops cirrhosus; assembly: GCA_028533065.1. Lineage (NCBI taxonomy): Eukaryota > Metazoa > Chordata > Mammalia > Chiroptera > Phyllostomidae > Trachops > Trachops cirrhosus. The sequence continues at coordinate 45,946,350 of CM052538.1, forward strand.
TCTTTTTAAGAGTAATTGTTTCAATTGCTATAAGGAAGTCCCTTGAACCTATATCTGAGATGTAGTTATCAGTCAATTAAATAAAATCTATTAAATAATTTGATTATCTATAATATATGCAGTAATATAATATGTAGTCACTGGTAGCAACAAACATTTATTATTCCATTTATTTATATAGGAATATATAGAAAATAATGTTAAAATTAAATTTAGACTTGATCAGAGGCATAGAGACACATACATGAAGCATAGAGACATCACTTAGTACAAAATTTAACACTATCTGATGATAACTTCATAGATATAATGTCATTTTTAAATAATTCTCCTATGTACTTGGGTGCTTTAGACTCTACTTAGAATGACACATTTGAATACAGTTAGCTGATTATGGATTTAAAGTAAAATTGAAAGTTTCCCAGTTTTAAGAGTATTAATTTGGAAATGCTACCTTCATTGCTCTCTGCCAGGCTAAGGGTTTTCTGGCTTAATGTTCACAAATGACCTGATTGGAGGATGAACATTTTTCATCTGAGGAACACTGGATCCTAACAATGCTTCTCAAAAAATGTTTACGGAGTCAGTCTTAGAACATTCCAACCCTTTTCAGAGTCTTGGAGTGTTCATTAGCAGGCCAAGTGAGGCCTCCTGCAGATACCTGCCTCTCTCTACCCCACCCCATCCGACCTCAGACTCCTGATCGCAGTGGCAGGTGGGAGCCTTTTGCTTGAGTGCTGTAGGGAACCCTTCTTACCAGGCCGAAATTGGACAATATCATCTTTTTGTTTCACACTCTGGCTAAGGGAATGCTTTTTCCCCCCTCATTTTCCTTGAAGGACTTTTCCTTAGGGCTCTACTTCCCTCACAATTAGTGTGGTAAGATCTGGAGGCACCGATGTTGGAGATTGGGCCTAGCTAAAAGCGACAAGGATGCTGCTCAGAGTGTTTGTTACAGGCCTTAGGTCAATCTACTTCAAGAAAAGTCACTTTTTTTTTTAAAGTCAATTTTTTAAAAAAGATTTTATTTATTTTTAGAGAGTGGGGAAGAGAGGGAGAAAGAGAGGGAGAGAAACGTCAATGTGTGGTTGCCTCTGGCACATCCTCCACCAGGGACCCGGCCTGCAACCCATGCATGTGCCCTAACTGGGGATTGAACCGGCGACCCCTGGTTTGGGGACTGGCACTCAATCCACTGAGCCACACCAGCCAGGTCTTAGCCTAGCTCTTGAGAGAACACATTGAAATTTGGAACAAAAGCCTAATAATAAAAAGCACACATGAGCACATTTTAGTGAGATGAATTGAAACTTTCGATGTGCAAGAAACTGATGTTGTCTTCAGTGAACTCTGCAACATGTGTCATAAGAAGAAAACAGGAGTGTCTTACGTCTTTGTCACAGGCAATAAAACACATGTGCCAAATATGAGAAAATAAGTATTGTACTTTGGTAGATGAATAAAAAGTTGTTTTGCAATATGATAAGCTTTTCTTTTAAAACACTGTTTTATGATATTTAAAGGCATGTGTGAGATATCAATGAAATTTTACATGAAAAAAGTTTCCAATAAAAATATGATTCAAATTTGTTACCATAAAACAATTTTTAAAGACAGTACTGCCACTCCCTATTGCCTTTAATACTATTTAAAACTAACCTTTAGATATTTTTAAATACTTTTTATATGAAAGGTCCCCACTCCTCAAGATTGGGAAAACTAGAAAAGCTTAATTAAACTATTAGAATACCTGAGTTGCAATGCAAACCTATGTGCATTATTTCACTGCCAACTTTGTCTATTTCTACCATTTGATCATTTCAATCCATTAAGTTAATGGTCAATATATTCAATTCTAGTCCATTCAGAAGAAGAAGCCAGGAAATTAGCTTTTAGACTAATTTTAGTCTATTAAAGTTAGCCTTTAAACTAATTAACTAGCTATTATATTCACCTTTCTAGTGAGTGGGCCCATAAATAGGAACTGCCATCTAGTTTCTGCCCCTGACGCGAGACTGCTGGAACGGTTCTGTTAGTTCCCATTGACTTCCAGTGCAGAACTTCCCTGTGGCTAAGGGCTTGTCTGTGCAATTTTTTATCATGCTTTTTATCTTGAGATTAACAGGCAAATGCAAAGTTTTTTCAAACTTTTCTCATGGAGCCTAAAGCGTCTTGATCATTGGTATTTGAATTTCTCAGCTCTCAAGAATTCTTATGCTGTTCTCTCAATGGTTTAAAACAGTCGCCAAGTTAGCGAGTGTGTAATGAGCTGTGGTGTTGCAGCTGAGACATTTTACATGCGCAAATGATGACAACTTGACTGCAGGTAGTGTTCAAGTCTTCCAGGCTACATTTATCAGAGCTGTGAAAATAGCCGCAAAGCACAAGCCAATAACGCTTAATTTATTTTGTTGATAGGATGTCCCATAGAGTTTAAATTTTAAAGGCATTTGTTGGGTTCAGATTTTGTTATCCCTCACTTCTTTATTTACTCTTTTGAGAATATGGATTTAGTATGACATTCCTACCTGCTTAAGTAACAAGGTTTGAAAAAAATTAGTGGAGAAGTGTTCCAAGATGGAGTTGCTTGCATGCCCAAATTTTACTTTTACATGTACCTATCCCTCCATATTAGAGTCCTCAGAGAGAACATTTCCTTAATTGGTATTCTCACTATACTTCCAGATCAAAATATTCTTTAGAAGTAAGAGTGCAAGCCAAATTGCCTTGTTAGTATCAATGGACCCCACCTCCAATAATATTGCTAAGATCATTCAATTGTCAATTGATGTATTTGCTAAAGAAGGCTCCAAGTTCGTTGATGTTATCCTCAGGTACTATACTGCTCACCTCTCTCATCACTACTTTACTCTTGTGCTTGCCTATACCCAAATCATAAGTCAGAATTGAACCAAACATTTGGCCATGCATTTTAAACATGCTAACATTCACGTGTGGGGCACACAAACACATATGTAGTTTGTCTTAATTCCGCCTGATTTGAACACTCAGATAGTGAGAGTCACATGCTAACACTGACATTATGCCCCCAGACTTCTGGGAAGTCTCAAAGACTCTGTACTCTACAAAATACATACACAACTGTGTTAATTCTCATGATTCTTCCCAATTTTACAAAAGCAAAAGCTAAAATCACTTACTTAAAACAAATATCTACAACAGCAGTTGTGAATTTCTGTCTTACCAATTTCCTGATGCCATCCTCTCTAGTTCTCAGGACAGAACATTGCAAAGGCTTTCAATTTAAAAAAGAAATTTGGATAATTTAATAAATGTTTGATAACACTATCTTACTAAACTTTGCCTAATCTTAGCTTTCAATGTCTTGACTCAAACTTAACATTTTATTCTTAAAATAAGTGTTTATATTTAAAGTCTTTAAGCTTTTATAGTTAAGCCTTTCAAAGTACCTGAATAAAATAAAACATAAGTTGTCCCTTTCTATTCTCCTATGTCAAATGAAGGTCTGGTCCATTTTTTCAATTTTTTTGTAGTTTTTATTTTTTGTTTAGTTTGTTTTTTAAACCATTATATGTATTTTTCTAGTGTAATTATTATATTTTTCTAAACTTTCCTTCTTTATTTTCTCATATGCCTCTCCTATTCTATTCTGCCAAATTCATATTTAAAGGTATTATTCTGACAACTATAAATCACTTTAAAAGAAATTTCCCATCAAATGCACAAGTGACTTTGTTGATTATAAAAGAAAGAGAATCAAAACATTTTTTGGTTTAATTTTACTGCTAACATAGGATTTTGATAGATTTGGAATCAGGTTTCTATTCCAAATGGCAGATATTTTTACCGCTTATTTGTCTGTATGCCAAAAGGAAATTTAAATTGAGTGGATTCATCATTTAAACTGATGTCAGGCTTAGATTGTTAGGAAAAATCTAGCTGCAATAAGATTCCGGTCAATTTTGTAAATCTCACAATGACTTTTATGTCATATTACAGTACATGACACCAGCCTTTAAAAGCATACCACATACCAGAGAAAGGAAGTCAAAATTGCTTTGGTCGGTATCAACATAATACTGTAAGAAGTATTTCTTTTGGGGGAAGTATTTCCAAAAAAAGGAAGAGGCACTTGTTTTACATTGAAGAAACTTTTGTCCATTTACTTCATCTCTTTAATACCATGCAAAAATGGTTTAGTCTTTGACATCATAACAGACTTAGAACTCAATTTCAAAAGCAGAATTTGTCTGGAATTGCCCAAATAAAATAATGTATATTTTACTTTTCTTTATTTCAGAAACGCTGACCTCAAGGCAATAAGCCAAAGATATTTAATAGCTTGTTTTTTTAGAGAAGAAATGTTAAGCATTTGATCCCCTGAATGAAATGTTTGATTTATTGAGAATATTGAGAATTCTATTGACTTATTCAACAATAAAAATATGCTGGTACCTAACAGAACTAGATGAGGTGAAAAATGCAAAAGAAATGTAAAATACTGAGCCTCTTCTCTAAGATCTTATCCTATCTCTACCAGCAAAATTAACATTTAGGCAGCAGTTAAAGAATACTTGACATCAAATTATCAGCCCACCCCTGCCTCCCACACATTATACCAGGAGAACAGGTGGGAGGCTCATGATCAGAATAAATGTGGAAGGTGCAACCCTAAGCCTACACAATCTGAGACAGACCTGTGAAAACACGGTGACACTATATCCATCTGAGTCAAAGCAGAATATCAGTTTGAAGAACCAGTTGGCACAGCTGAGCAAGAGCACTGAAAACCCAGTTGGAGGAGATAGGCACATTCAGGCCTAGATCACTTCCTCTCTTGTTCCATGGTGCCAGTAGACAGCATGGGATGCTTAGACCTCCACAGACTGAGACCCTGACATGGCTACAGCTGATGCATCCGTCAGGGTTAACCTGGTGTCCAAACAAGTCCTGTGTCTAATCACTTAAAATCAACCTTCAGCCCTGTTCTGGCAGCATAATCTCTCATGATGATCTCTTGAAAGAAATGCTGTGACAGACCGTGAGAACAATTCACATGCCAGGCCACCCTCCTGGCCCAGCCGGAGGGTCCAGGAAGATTCCAGAGGTGTTGAGTCCTGGAACTCCTTGAGTCTTCTGGTGGATATCACAAGCAAGAGTAGAGGGTAGAGGGCCATAGAACATGCTGAAGGGGAGAAACAGAGACAAGGAAAAACACACATCTTGATGCAGTCTGATTCTCCACCCACTCAGCCAACCACAGTTGATCCCCATTACTAAGTGCCACTATAATGGTACTCAGACAATTTTTGGAAAGGCACTCCAAAACAGGAGACTCCTGAGATGTAAGCCCTATTTTCCTGGATCTAAGCACAGAAAGAAAGGTTAGAGGTGGATTCAGAGAGACAGTAAGGATCCAGATGAGAAGAAAGAAAAACTAGACAGCAAGCAAGAGAGAAAGGTTAGGAGGCAGCAAGGGAAAGGTCCCAAATAAAATGAGAAAAATAAATAAATAAACATGTGAGAAGCCGTGAAGAGACCAGCTAGCCAGAACTTGAAGGTGAGCTGAAGAATTGTTGTGTGCACTTAGAAATGGCTCATTTGTTTTCCGTTCCAACTTTCAAATAATATGCTTTAAAGTAGTATGGAATCTGGACAACTCAAGAACACATTACTCAGACTCCAGTACAGCCAGGATTCTGGCTGAGAAATACATTTCTCTACTTCAGTTTGGAATTGTGTCAATGGAGAGAGAGGTGAGTAGTAGGCATCCAGTTTTGTGCCGTGCACCCTGGCTGAGGAAGCAGAGAGATCTGGCTGTGCAGAGGCAGCCTCCTACCTGGGCGAGACGCTTCCCACTTTTGACAGAGGCTCATTGGTTCTGAAACCCATAATTATAGAAGGGTTTCCACTCATTTGGTATGTAATTCTTTTTCCTTTAATCATCTTATTTTGAGATATAATCTACATACAATAAATCTCCCTGATTTTAAAGGGCATGATTCATGAGTTTTGACAAATATATGCAAGTCATGCAAATACCATCACAAGATACAGACATTTTTATTACCCTTAAAATACACTTTTACCGCTTTGTAGTCAATCCCCAATGCCCACTCTGGTCCATTGATCTCCTTTTTGGTACTATATGTTTTTTTTTAATCTAATGTCATATAAAACTTAACTAACAAGGAAAATTGGGACAGACTCATAGATGGAGAGAAAGATGACAGCTAGGGTTAGAGGGTGGAGGGATTGCGCAAAAAGAAAAAAGGCCATGGACTACAGTGTGGTGATTGCTGGGGGAGTGGGGTGTAAGGGGACTAAATGGTAATGGAAAAATACAATAAAGATTAAAAAACAAATAATAAATAAATAAATAAATAAATAAATAAATAGAATTAAACAGCATGCAGTCTTTGGGGTATTGCTTCCTTTCACTTAGATGCTTTTGAGATTCATCCAGTCTCTTGTATGTGTCCAGTTTTGAATTGCTTAAGAGTGTTTCATTGTATAGATATGCCACAATCTGTTGACTCATTTACCAGTTGATTTGAGTTCTTTCCAGTTTGTGGCTAATCTAAATAAAATGAACACTGCTATGAACATACACAAATATTTGTGTGGACATAAATTTTCATTTCTTTTAGGTAAATACTTATCAATATGATTGTCAGATATGATAAGCTCATATTTAACAATATAAGAAATGCTAATCTGTTTTTCGAAGATAGTGAAACACTTTTCACTTCCACCAGCATTTTATAAGTTTGTTTTTTTTCTCCACATCTGTGTCAACATTGGTATTATTATTCTATTCACTGTAGGATGCTTAGAAACATACCTGTCCAATACCCACTGGATGCCAATAGCAACCCTCCAGTTATACAACTAAAACTGTCTCCAGACATTGCCAAAAATCCCCTGGGAACAAACACCCTCCTCTAATTAGAAACCACTAATGTAGTTAATGTAGCGGTATATTATTGTGGATTTACTTTACATTTCTCCAATGATGAAAGACAGTGAGAATCTTTGTATGAGTTTATACATGGCTCTTCAGGATATCTATTTCCTCAACTACGATTGTTTCTTTCAAAAAAGTATCAATCACATCTAGGTTGTCAAATTAACATAATGTTGTTTATAATATTCCCTCATTACCTTTTTTACTTTCTATAGGCTATGTTCTCTCTCTCTCTTTCTCTCTCATTTTTGATAAAACCAAATAGGAGTTTATCAATTTTGTTCAGTTTTTCAAAGAACAAGCTTTTGATTTTCTTTGTTTGTCTTCAATTTTATTGATTTATATTTCCGTCTTTTTATATTTCCTTCTTTTTCTCTTAGATGGTTAATTTGAAGACTTTTTTCTAAAATAAACATTTATTGCTATGTTTCTCTAAGCACTGCTTTAGCTTTATCCTGAAAAGTTTTATATATTCTTATTTACATTTGTTTTAAATATTTTCTAAATGCTCTTGTGACTTTTTCTTTTATTCATGGGCTATTTTTAAATGTTTGGAAAATTCTCTCAATTATCTTTCAGTCTTTATTTCACCCTTATTATTGAAAGATATTTTGTACTGAGTATAGAGTTCTAGGTTGATAGAATTTTTTAAAGTACTTTAAAGATGTCATTCCATTTTCTCTAGCTTGTATAGTTTCTGATGAGATATTGTCTATTCTTCTTATCCTTTTTTGTCTATACACAATGTATCTTTTCTCTAGATTTTAAGATTTTTATTTATGTCACTGACTTTCCAGAATTTGGTATAGTTTCTACAATTTTTTGGTGTATCACTGTGTTGGTGTATTTTTCTTTAATAATGTGTGTTTCACTTTAAGTTATTGAACTTAAAACTGTGGGCTTATATTTTTCATTAAATTTGGAAAATTTGACTTCTTTATTTTTTCAATTTTTTTTCTGAACCTACTCTCTAGTATCTCCCTGTATTCTCTCCTTCTGCTTCCTCTTTCATTCAAGTACTTAAATTAAGTATACATTAGTCCACTGAACTTGTGTTGATTTTTTCTGATAGCTTCTATTGCCATGTCTTCAAGATCATCAGTTTTCTTCTTTCTGCAATGTTTAATCTGCTATTAATTTTATCAAATATACACATTTTATTTCAGATGTTATATTTTTCTCTAAAATTTTATTTGACTATTTTCATGTCTTTTATGTTCTTTCCTTAGCATGTATATTTTTATTTTATTTATAATACATGTAATACCTATAGAATTGTTTACTGTTCATCATCTTTGTGACTTCTTTTTCCAATAATTAACATTTTCTTCTAGCTACACATCGTATGTTCCTTCTTCTTTGTACATCTGGCTACAGACCCTAAGTTTCTACTTCTTTGTATATCTAGTATATTGAATAAGTATTGGGCATTGTGGGTTTTACATTGTTGGGTGTGGATATTTTTGTATCCCTTTAAAAAAAACACAGCACAGTCCCAGCCAGTGTGGCTCCATTGGGTGGGCATTTTTCTACAAACCAAAAGGTCACTGGTTCCATTCCCAGTCAGGGTACATTTTTGGGTTGCAGGTTTGGTCCCCCGGGGCATGTATGAAAGGTCACCAGTCAATGTTTCTCTCTCACATCAATATTTCTTGCCTTTATTTTCTCCTTTCCTTCCCCTCCCTCTAAAAAATTAAAAATAAAATATTTTTTAAAAAGAATGTAACACATCATCCTGAAACAATATTAAGTTACATGGAATCAGTAAGATCCATCTGACACTAGATTTCAAACTGTGTTTGGGTGGATCCAGAACTGCCTCAAGTCAAGATCTCGGGTGTTCACGTGATTCTTCCCAGTAAACCGTGTGCTGTGAGATCTGCACTCTGGCTGGGGGAACACCAGCTACTTTCAGCTCATTGAGTTCTGGCAAGTCTTCCTTTGATACTTAAAACAAATTCCTTATTTCTTCAAAGTAGCAAGAATGGGTTCCTGAAAGGGGAACAGTGGTTGCTAGGAGCAGTAAAAAGTAGAAAATGGTTAATATGAGCAACCGTTAGATGGAAGAGATTATTTCAATGGCAAGACATAGTGACAAACTGGATTAAATGATATTAGAAATGGAATCAAAAGAGTCAAAGAAGACTCCAAGATTTCTGCCCAGAGTGATACTAAAAGAAATGGACAAGGAAAAGTAGTTTCCAAGGGGAAAAGGTGAATAAGTTTTCGACTTGTGTTTTATGATGATGGTGGCTTATCCAAGTAACAATATCCTGGAGACTGTAGGAAGATAAAATACTGTGTTGCAGATAATAGATCTAGGTAGAAAACCTAAGTCTTGACATCAGAAAAAGTTGCTTCTCAAACATATTAATGTTCAAAATTCTACCCTCATGTCAATCTTACTTTCATAAAGGAAAAACTAATAATGATAATGTTTTCCCTGTTTTAGATTTTTAATGCATTTTGGATCCTAGATTTGAAAAAGAATTAGAAATATCATAATAATGCAAGGGAAGCTATTCTTCTGTATAATTACTTACACAAGTATTGGAAGACTCACATTAAATGTTGTGTTTGAGGGAACTCCAGCCCATATTCTTTACCAGAATTTTGGCTAACCTTCAGCTAAACAAGCCTCCAAATAGTTCAATAGTCACCAGTAGCAGCTGCCAGGACCCTGCTTTCATTTCTTTTCCGTGGCACATTTCTCAAAGAATCTGAGCCTTTGTTTTGAGGAAACATTTCGTACAGCAGAAATCGGGCCTACAAACACAATAAAGTATTATTTTGCTCATTTCATGATACAGACAAGTTCCAGAATGCATCACACAATTTTCTGTTTTCTACAACCAATTTCTGAGGATAGCAACCCGTTCAGCACTGCTACTTTAAATTAATCGTTAGACAAAAGCATAAATAATAGCATTCTAGAGGTTCTAGAAATCACCTACTCCAGTGCTTCATTGTGTAGGGACAGACATTATTGCTAATAAATGGTATAGTACCTGTCCAGGCTAATGGCACAGTTAGAACTAGAATTAAATTTGATATTCTGTTCAGTGCTACATGCTGTACTATTAGCTCTGCAGCTTTGCAAACATTTTTTAAAAGTCTCTTAAGATAAGAAGATGCCAACTAAGCATGATTTCTTTGATTTATTCACCTTAAATGTCAGTCACTCATGTTGTCTGGTTTTCTGTTACACTCATAAAGCAGCTGGCCTACAATGATTCAGTTGATTTCACAACACACCTAAAACACGCATTTTGCTTATATCTCTTTTGTTACTACATGCCTTGACTCTAATTATGAGATAAATTTCTAGTTTCCATGGCTATGAATAACAAAGTGAATTTTCTGCCCACTTTAAAATGATGGGAAAAGCTAACAAATAATAGATTCTGATTTATGACTAATCATACCTAGCTTATCTTTATAGACCCCAATTTACAAATGAGTTATATTACAGAAGTTTGCAAGCTAGCTATTAGAAACATTTATTGTATTTTCCAACAGTGTTACATATCACAGTTAAGTGGACTCAGTGATACTATCACATCTACAGTGTTTGTATGTGTGTGCACGTGTGTTAACTTTTCATGGCAAACTGATAACTGTCCTTTATTTATAATACTGATTTTATGTTTAAATAAAGTTTTACAAGTTCTAAAATTTGTTGTCAGTAATATGTCACTCTAAACCTGAAAGGGAGACTTTTCTACACTACCCAAGTACAGGCTGTGTAATGGAAGCTCCAGCAGAAGAAGAGAGCGGGAGGGGAGGGGTGAGAGGCTGATAGAATCTTAGAGTGGTGTTTAGGTTGCTCAATGGGAACTACTAAATCAGGGGGACCTTTGGGTTCAGGGGAGTCATTTCTAAGGATAAGTTTTATGAAAGGAAGCTAAGTGGAAGTATCTGTAGACCATGATGGCGGCTGAAGTATTTGGCAGCAGCAGGAGCCCCTCTGCCTGTCAGGAGGGTCAAGAAAGAGCCCCACAGAACAGCATGTATTAACTGTTGGTTACAAGTGTGGGCAAAAGCCAGGGACTGTCTGTAGTTTCCACAATTTGGCAATGAACCCCAAACCCGGAGGACCTGGATTTATTTTCTTTTCACTATTTTAGTAAATGCACATTTAGTTCTAAATAATAGTTCCTAAAACATGCTGCAAGTCAAGCAAATTACAAAACAGAATATTCCTAGTTAGAATGATTTCCAGATTCTACAATTGAGGCTATAATCCAATGTATTATATCAGTATTTTAGCCTCCATATGTTTTAATAACCATGTTGAATTAACCATGCAACCCTTTAATTCAACTTATTGGACAAATGTGGTATATGGAGTTCAAGAATTTAGCCTCAAGTCACAACCATGTCTGAGGCAGAAATGCAGTCATCTGCAGTTCTCAACACATTATATTTCAAGTGGGTGAAATTTTCTATTATCGTTTTAGGCTATTCAAGTGTTTTCTATTTTCAACTATTAGTGTGAGATCCTGAGGTAAAGTTGAATTATCCATTACTTAAGCTTAAGCAGTTCTTTCATTTTCTAAACTACATAAGTAACTTTCTTCTGAGTCCATGACTCACAAATTCAATATGTCTGGATCATTTTCCTAAGTAGGTGGACATCATTTTCTATTGTTGTAGTCTAAATTATCTGGTTCACATAGAATCAGGACAACGAGTTCATTCAAGGAAAGCTTGTTAAGGGTCTATTAATTCCAGACCAGTGTCAGATGCTGCTATTGTAAACATCACCAGCCAGATAAAATCAAAAGTTGGATGCCCACCATCATTTGCTTAGGCATGGTTTTGATGTGCCCCAAATAAGTAGACCTGCTAAAATACCCCACCCAGTTCTACAATATGGGCCATAAATATAACTTCTCTCATAGAGAATTATTTGACCTGTTTTTAAATATTCTTGGTAAGAATTTGGACTTGCAAAACCTCCTATTGGCAACATATGACCATTGTGTGACGCACTTCCCCTCCCCCAATACCACCCCAAGGTCTTGCACTGGGGTTACTTCTCCACTTATTTGCCCCCTTTCACACTTATTAGGCGAGACAAATAATTCTGCTCAAAATTCCTTCCTGACAAACAGTTAATAATGAAGATTAGTCAGTATCCATCAGACTAATATGGAGCTGGATTGCTAGCTCCTCACTCTGAATGAGGCTCATCTATCTTCCCTCCATTATATGGATACTATGGCAGACAAAAGCATTTCCTAACTAAACCAAATGGAACCAAAGCAATGGGGGTGGGGTCATGTAGAGTAGGGGCCAGATTATCATGTACACAACTAACCTGCTTCCTTGTACCACAGCAGAGACCAAGATTCATGACTTAAGTCTTTACATGATGCCCTTAGGTCTTGAGAAAGTATGCCACTTTCTCAAGTAAGTAGGGCCGAGGCCCTCTTATCCTTTACTTCTAGCCTTTCTCCTACCTCCCCTTCTCATAATGTTTCTTCCTGTTAGCTTCTTTCCATGGGATGTCCCTGAGCCAGCCTGCACTAAGATATGTAACCTTGTACTACAAATGAGCGATGCTTCAACTTCCAGGATTTGTTGTGATTTACTAATATCGGAATGTCCATGACTTCTTTCAGCAGCAGGAAGGGGCAGCTCTGCCCTGAGTTTCTATTACTTGTTGGGTATAAATGGGGATTTAGGAAAGGAAGGGTTGAGATGTGGTTAAGATAAGGGTGAGGACTCCTATTCTGGGCTGTGGCTGATTTTCTAAAAATAATTAAAAGCCCAATTTACCAATAAAATATTATTTTCCCATTGAGACTTACTTATTTAGCCCAATCTTTATAAAAAACACAAATTCCTTCTAATAACTGATTTTATTCTTTTATTTACTAATTTATAACCATTACCTTATTTGCTAATTTGTGTATTTGTCCGTTTCTAGTCTAAAGTTTTGTGACAGTTTCCCCCGCATTATTTGCCAAAGCCAAAGACCAGGCTTAATTCTCATGTCCTTAATGCCCAGAAGGTTTGAGAAGAATAGTGCAGTATATCCTCCCACAGATCACTTTTACTTTTCTAAATTTCTGTTTATGAACCTATTATAAGTTGGGCATAGTATTGAGTAACTTGGAAAAAAAGATAAATAAAATACAATTTCTTTCTTCAAGGAACACATTGGTAATAAGTCAGACACAGAGACAAAATTATATAAAATAGTTTGGAAGTATAATGCTATAGATTAGTATAGTATAATGCCCAAGATATATCCGAGTATAGAAGAGACTATAAAAGGAATTAGTGTGAGGAGAAGGCAAGACTTCCTAGCACAGGTGCTGACAGAGTTCATTCTTAAGGAATGTGTAGGCATTTTCAGACATGAAAATCACGAAAATGGCATTTAGACAGAGGGGGCAGCATGAACAAGGGAATAAAACTGAAAAACAAAATGATATAGGAAATAGAAACTATTGGCAGTTCAGGGTTGCTACAGCATAACCTCAGACTGAGAGCAGTAAGACATGAAGGGCCATGCAAACCAAATTCAGAAGCAACGGTGAGTCACAGAAAGGGATTTGCATGGGGCGGTAAAATGGGTAAATCTGCGTGTGAGAAACACCCCTGGAGGCGGTGTGGGAGATGAGTTGAACAGATAGAAAACAAGAGCGGAAGAGACAAACAAGCTGCTGCTCAGAGCCTGTATTAGGGCAGTGGAGGAGGGAGGTATGATGATAAGGGACCTGATATGAAGGGGACCTGGCAGGGCTGAATGGAAATGGGCTGTGAGGAGAGGGAAGAATTGAGACAATTCCAAGTCTGAAACATGAGTGTATCAATGAACGGAGGAACCAACAAATGTGAGATAGAAAATTCAGGGTAACAGTAGTTTAGGGGGAAGATCAAGGACTCAGTTCTGGATGTGTTGCATTTATTTATTTATTTTTTTTTGTTTTGTTTTGTTTTTCAGATGAATTTTTTTCCTTTTTTTATTTTAGTTTATTCAGTACAGTTTCTATCCTTTTTTAAAATATATTTTATTGATTATGCTATTATAGTTGTCCTATTATTCCCCCTTCATTCCCCTCCACCCTGAACACCCTCTCCTACCCACATTTCCCCACTTTAGTTCATGTCCATGTGTCATAAGTTCTTTAGCTTCTACATTTCCCCTACTATTCTTGCCCTCCCCTTGTCTATTTTCTACCTACCATCCATGCTACTTATTCTTCGTACCTTTCTCCCCTTTCTCCTCCCACTCACCTGTTGTTAACCCTCCATGTGATCTCCATTTCTGTGGTTCTGTTCCTGTTCTAGTTGTTTGCTTAGTTTGTTTTAGTTTTTGTTTTAGGTGTGGTTGTTAATAATTGTGAGTTTGCTGTCATTTTATTACACATGCTTTTTATCTTCTTTTTCTTAGGTAGGTCCCTTTAACAGTTCATACAGTAAGGGCCTGGTGATGATGAACTCCTTGAACTTGACCTTATCTGAGAAGCACTTGATCTGCCCTTCCATTCTAAATGAAAGCTTTGCTGGATAGAGCAATCTGGGATGTAGGTCCTTGCCTTTCATGACTTGGAATACTTTTTTCCAGCCCCTTCCTGCCTGTAAGGTCTCTTTTGAGAAATCAGCTGACAGTCTGAAGGGAACTCCTTTGTAGGTTACTATCCCCTTATCTCTTGCTGCTTCTAGGATTCTCTCCTTCATTTTAATCTTGGCTAATGTAATTATGATGTGCCTTGGGGTGTTCCTCCTTGGGTCCAACTTCTTTGGGATTCTCTGAGCTTCCTGGACTTCCTGGAAGTCTATTTCCTTTGCCAGATTGGGG
>CM052538.1:45961614-45987682 GCA_028533065.1 Trachops cirrhosus
ATATAGTCCCAGCAATGGACTTGCTGGGTCAAAAGGCAGATCCATTTTTAGTTTTCTGAGGAAGTTCCATACTGTTTTCCATAGTGGTGGTACCAGTCTGGAATCCCACCAACAGTGTACTGGGGTCCCTTTTTCTCCACAACCTCTCCAACACTTGCTGTCTGTTGTTTTATTTATGATGGCCATTCTGACTGGTGTGAAGTGGTATCTCATTGTGGTTTTAATTTGCATCTCACTGATAGCTAGGGATACTGAGTATCTTTTCATGTGTCTCTGGATCCTCTGTATGTCCTCCTTGGAGAAGTGTCTGTTCATGTCCTTTGCCCATTTTTTAATTGGGTTGCTTGTTTTCTTAGAGTGGAGTCATGTAAGTTCTTTATATATCTTGGAGATTAAACCCTTGTCTGAGGTATCATTGGCAAATATGTTTTCCCATATACTTGGCTCTCTTTTTATATTAATACTGTTTTCTTTAGCTGTGCAGAAACTTTTTATTTTGATGAGATCCCATTTGTTTATTCTTTCCTTTATGTCCCTTGCTTTAGGGGACGTGTCAGTAAAAATGTTTCTGTGTACAATATCTGAGATGTTCCTGCCTATGTTCTCCTCTAGAACTTTAATGGTGTCACGGTTTATATTTAGGTCTTTTATCCACTTTGAATGTATTTTTGTGTATAGTGTAAGTTGGTGTTCGAGTTTCATTTTTTTGCACATAGCTGTCCAACACCATTTGTTGAAGAGGCTATTCTTACTCCATTTTATGTTGCTGCCCCCTTTGTCAAATATTAATTAACCATAGAAATTGGGGAAATGACTTTAAACTTATCCTGTGGCTTCTAGCATTCTTCACTGACAGTCCTTTGAACTCATTCTCCATCTGCCAGGGTAATCCATCCAAATTGCAGATCTAGTCATGTCACTTTTCTATTTACAGCCCTCAGATTTTCCCATTGCCTACAAGATAAAAATAATATGGTTTGGTGTGGTAAATAAGGCCTTTGGTAACTTGTTCTCTAGGTATATCTCCAATCTCATTTCTCTTCCACCTGCTTGAACTTTCTGTTCTAGTGATACTGAATTGTTGGCCACTTCACCCCCAGCATTCTCCATTCTGATTCTCAACAACATGCATCCCCCATGCTGTCTTATGTAGTTGAAAGGCCATTTTTCCATCCCTCTGCTTGGCTAATGTCTAAGACTCATTTAAGATTCAGATTGAATGTTACTTTTCAAGGAAGCTATCCTTAAATTTTCCTTCTGTTCCCTCATTCTGGGTAAAGTCTCCCCCCTCTGTCTTCCCAAAGAATTCCAGGCATATTTGTATTGTTTGGTTTATCTCTATTCTCCTATTAATGATATCATTAATAAGTCAGGGACTGTATTTTATACCTCATTCTATCCCAAACACATAAAATTGTGCTTGATGTATAGTATATTCATTCCATTAGTGTTTTTTTTAATGAATGAGTGAATGACAATGTGACTTCACAGGCACTTCTCTCAGTTTCTTGCCTTGGTTAGTAAGTCATGTGGCCTCTAGACAACATGTTTTCCTCTTAGCCTGTAGGAAAAATTGGACAAGAAGTCTACTTTGAAGCCAGAAACCTTCCCCAAACCTTATTTTCTCAAATATTTACATTTTTGGAACCTCTCAGCTGGCCTAGTTGGTGGAAGGAGGAACATGAGACAGTGCTTGCCTAATATGTGGAGCACCCCTTGAATCTAGATGATTGGCAAAGTTTCCGTGAATGACACCACAGATCTGGAGGTGTCCTGAACCAGATCATCAGCTCTGTTCACCTCAGAGCACACTGTGTCCCACTCAGGTGGTGATCCTGGCACTCACATATGTAATTGTGCCTACAAGATCTACTCATTACAATATCTGTGTCAGGCCAAGAGGGGCTCTAGAACACAGAGAGACTGCCCAGAATGGCTTCATTGCAATCATCCCCTTGATTTAATGAAGAAATCTGTCTTGAATTTTAATACATACACATCTCACTTACACCTAGCCTGGAGAACTCAAGCAAAGCTCAGAGGTTTCTAACCCTGCTCTAATACACCTAGTGAAGTAGGCCCCGTTTTTGAGAGGGCTCACTCTATATACTCCCTGAGATTAAAACAACTCCTTCTTTGTAGCTACGTTTTTACTGTAAAGGTTCTTTGGTTCAGACAATTCGTTGTTTTATTTTTTTAATTTGAAATTTATTCCTTGCCGCCTTCTCTCTATGGTTTGCTCTCAAGAGAGAATCATTATTTCTGTTATGGAATATGGGACTTTTGCCTTGCCCAAGAAACCAGACATACAGTAGACAAACCATGAAATAATCAACTGAAAATCATAAATTAATGCTGATTTGGCTACAAATATCTAGAATATTCTGTAGCTTCAATCTTCACTTTTTAAAGTAATAATTAATAACAGTAAATACGTACATACCCTGCCTCTCTCTCTATTGTTTTAGACATTAAATAAGAGTCTAAAGGTGAAAGATTTATAAATGATAAAGCACTGTATCAATGTAAAATAACATTAGCAGCAGTTATTTCAATAATATCAGACAGAGAATGAGATTAAGGTCAGGCTGTCTGTGATACCCATCCCATCTCCTCAAGGTCTGCTTTGGAAAAGCACTTCTTCTTCACTTGCTTTACCACAAATGGCCATATAGTCCAGTTGCTATAGAGCTAACTATTGGCATTCTTGCTAGACCTTGAGGTTCTCACTCTATGATGTGCAACTTAGAGGTACCCCAGGATATATCTAATACTTGCTCTGATTGAACAATCATAAGAGCTTTGTGTAACTCATAAACCTGTCTCCATAGCCCTACTATGGAGGGTAGGATGGGGAAAGACCTGGTAATAGCTACATGCGTTATTATCACTCACTCCTTTCCTACTGCTCCACCAGAAGTCTAGGGACCCCAGTGAGGAGGCCAGCGTGCTGTTTAGGAGCATACAAGCAGGCATGAAATCCTTCCTCAGAATCCATACCTATAAGAAAGTTTCCTCTGAACAAGGAGCTCCGTAGTGGTGACTTAAGAAATCTACCCATTAGGCCCTAGCCAGGTGTCTCAGTTGTTTGAAGTATCATCCTGTATACCAAAGGGTTTGGATTCAGTTCCTAGCCAGGGCACGAACCTAGGCTGTGTGTTCAATTCCCAGATTGGATGTGTATGGAAGGCAACTGATGGACGTTTCTCTCGTATCATCGGTGTTTCTCTCTCTCTCTCTCTCTCTCTCTCTCTCTCTCTCTCTCTCTCTCTCTCTCTTTCCCCATTCTTCTCTCTCTAAAAATCAATTAGCATAACTTCAGGTGAGGATTAAAAAAATAGAAATTTACACATTGAGATACATTATTCTCTGTGAGGACATAATACAATTAGTCAAGTGTCCCAAGTATTACATTCCACTCACCTCTCCCTCAGCACCTTCCACAGCCAGTCCATCCACTTGACACCACACTGTCAGTGCAGAGTATATGACATGCCGAACATGCCAAACAGGTATCCATCTGACTTTTTACTCAAGTGAAAATTAAGAGTGATGACCAGCTGGCAATGAACTCTCCCTTCTATCTATGTGCCTTACAGTGATAGGAGAGCCAACCTTATTGGCCTTCCTTGTGTCCTTCACTCTGAGCCCATCCTGGCTCCAAAAGGAAGGCACAGCCAAAGTTGCCGCACTTGGGTAAGAGATTGTCAAGACTCACAATTCATATTAAATATCAGCCCACAGAAACTTATACCTTCTGCCGCATCTCCCAGTGTACTACTGAAGATCTCTCATAATGGTTAACACTGATGTATGTACATTGTTCAGTTCGTATCTAATCTAGTTTCTACTCTGTTTGGCCCAGATGCTTTCCCCCAGGGAAATCTCATTAGAATATATTTCACTAAGACATGTATTCTTTTTTGACCCCTACAGTCCAAAAGTACCTTACATAAATTTCTACTCTATTATTTTCACAGTGTATTATAATCCTTTGTTTGCATTTTTGACAGCCCACAAATGATGAGTTTCTTGAAGAACTGTTTCTTTTCATTGTTAAATATTTGGAACAATTCCTGGCACAAAACAGATGCTCCAAATTGTGTTGAATTGAATCGAGTGACTCTTCTGACTATCTGTCATTAGGGTTTTTAATGTGTTCATTATTTTAATAGTTATAGCAGGCTGTTCAACAGTTATCTATATTTTCCCAATGGGCATATGCATTTATTAAATAGCTGATTGAATGTAGAGATACAATATATATCCATGCATAGGAGCCAAGTTAAATAACTTATGGAAACAACTTTAGATTTCATATTCTTACCAACCAAAATAACTGATCAAACATATACTTTTACATGGAATATGATATTTCAGATTAGTTATTATAGAATGTTTTATTGCTTTGATATTATTTGAAACATAGAAAAAGAACAGGAATATTTATTATTCTAGATTAAATTTCATGTCTCTATACCACAATTGCAATTCCACATAATATAATTTTCCCATAGCAATAAAATAAAATAAAAGGATTAATGATGAGAACATGTTTTAGCATTGTTTAAACATCTTTATTATATTTTTGGCAAATCTATGGCAAAGCCTTGGACACATTTTACAAAAACATTGGGCAAATCAACTCTGAAACAGCAGTGTTTACATGGCTTGTAGGTGTGGAGACCACACATCTGTTTGCCCAGCATTGTCTGGACTTTGGCTCTTTTGTCACAGTCTTTAGTAAGAGCCCATTTCTTCCTCAAAACAATCCTAGTTTGAACAATCAAATTATAAGGGCATCCTACCCCCAGGCTACCTATACAGAGATAAAAGGGAAGACAATAATATTTAACTCTTAAATTCCCATGATTGATATAAAATCTCCTAAATTTTCATTTTTCAATAAAATCTTTTGATTTTAAAAAGACTAGTTTTCTAAGTGTTTAAGGTAGTTTGTTTTTACAAAATTCCTTTAAATATAAATACATCCCTACCCTAAAAATTATGTTTTATAAATATTTCTTGATCTCTCAAATGAAATGTGTTTTAACTTTATAACTACATGCTATACTGGTACTATAAATGCCTACTGGTCCAATTCCATAAAACTCAAAAAGGTTCCATTATTGATGAAGTTTGAAACAAAAACTCCTTCCTAATCATTAAAAACTGTTGTTTATATTCATAGGAAAAATCTCTTAGACATTAACAGCTTCATTTTGAGTGATTAGTTCTCTGTGATATCAAATTTCATGTTCATGTGGTAGGGATTTTATTTTTCTCTATGCTTTATATCCTGGATGCTAGAATTGTTACAGCTCATTGTTTTTATTATGCATTAACCCCTAAGATCTTAGATTGCTTTTAAATGCATATAAAATGCATTTAAAATCTAGATAACATTGTCTTTTTGTGCTTCAATAGTTTCCATAAATATGCCCTTTCCATTCCATTGGAAGGAAGATATTGAGCAAAACTAGGCTAAACAAGGTATTTGGAGACATCACCTTTGAAATCCACCCCCCCCCCGTTGGTACAGAGCTCTGTCGCCCTGTGATATCATCAAAATATTATCTCTGGTACCAGGAGTTATCATGTAAAATAGATGACAAACAGGTCATTGTTTTCTAAAGCATACATTGAGATCTCTTATTATTTAATAAATAGACATTATGCATATTTATTTCATTATTCAAATTTATTTGTATAAATTGTGTAAAAACATACTTTTACTTGTGCATTAAATACTCAATTCCTAGGATGTTTATCAGAGAGAGAAAATGAAAAATTCTTCTTTTGTTCCAAAAACCTTAAATCATTTCATAAAAAGTATCTCTTACATTCTTCTATGTATTATAGATATATGTTTGAACTTTGCTGTATTTTCAAGATATAAATCAAAATAGCATATAAGAACTTACTGAATCAGAGGTTTTTACAATCATGGAATATCAGCATTATAAAGAACCTTTTCGATATATAGTTCAACCTCTGAATTTTGTATAAGAAAAAATTAGAAATTATTGTATCAGTGTTTAGATTTTTTAATTCATAAATTAATGTTCCTGATAAGTTATCTTAATTTCCTTTAAAATATTTACTCTTGTTACTTCTATCTTTTAATTATGTAATAATAGAAAATAATATAATCAATTGGGTCATAAATAATAATAGTGAACATGGGTTTATATCATTTGTTCAGTCAATAAACATTTCTTGAGTGCCACTTATCAATATAGAGCATATAGCAAGGATAAATAAATTTGGAGGGTAGGATATAAAGTTTTCAGTTTTTGATATGTTGAGATTTAGGAGTTTATGATTTATCCTGGTAAGTACAGTTGAGCAGGTGATGTGGAGATGCAGCTCAGGCAAGAAAGCTGAGCTAGATAAAGAGGATGGGATAGGTTGGTTTAGAGAAGATAGATTTAATTATAATGTATTAGTAGAAAAACTTAACAGCCTGGAGAGAACCTAAGTTTGGGGAAATGTTTTAATCTCCTCTTTTCTCTTCTTCCCTTTTTCCTTCTTCTTCCTATTCTATTTTTCACCCTCTTTCGCCTTTCCTTTTCTTTTTTTTTTTTTTCTACTCTTTGTTTAGTTGGGATCATTTACATGAATTTGTTAGTTCTGGGAAAAGGTTTGTTTGTGGTGAGGTGAGTCATATCAGAAAAATTTTGGATAATTACTGAAAGTAATAAAGAGGCAATAAGGGATGGAATTCAGACCACATGTGAAGATGATTTTTATCTTGAAAACAATGAAGGACACTTATTCCACTGAGCTAAATGGAAAGAAGTAGAGAACACTGTCAATATAAATAAGTTTGCTAGTGATGGCATGGGCTGGTGATCATGCTCCCATTTAACGTCCTTTATTTCCTAATAAAGTAAGGGGTGAGATCATCTTCTGAGAGTTAAGAAGAAAGTGAAGGATTTAGAGGCTGGAACAATATAATGAATGATAAAGAAAGATAACTAAAACATGAAAAACTAACTCTGCAATGTCTGGAATCCATTTGTGGCTAGAGATTTGGAATTTAGAGTTACATTGATAGTATATAGTATGTTGTATTCAGCAAGAGTTGTCACATCATATGCAGGAACAGTGAAGTCAACGTTTGTATTGATCTAGAGCTGGTGTTTTTCAATATAAAGAAGGTCAACTGAGCAAGAAATGTGTTATTGGTGACCAGTATCTTGTGAGTCATAGGTTAATAAAGAAGTAAAAAATAAATAGTTCTTATAAATTAGTGTAAAAAGGGGGATCCAAGGAACCTAAAGCCTTAATGAGGCCAAAACAGTAGTACAGATGAACTAAGACAGACTACTAAGAGGCAATAAAAATCAATAAGTTTATGAGTTATTAAAATACCTAAAGTGAGGATCTGAATGTATGTGGTTAAAAGGAGTGAAGTTAAGGTTGAAATATATGTTAAACCATTCTGCATTGACAATTACTTGGCCATTTAAAAGTAATCAGGGAAAAAAGCAATAAAAGAATAGCAGGGGAAAATAAAGAGCATTTGTATTGGTGACATTATCAAGTACCAGAGTAGTAAGCTATGGCTCCTCCCACCCCCTACAAACATATAGATTTGGCAAAAGTCCCCAGAGAAAATTTCTTTGTGTGAAATCCAAAAACTAACTGAAAGGCTCATGCATATCCCAAGCAAACGTAAAGTCACCCTCGCCAAGCTAATAAAAGGTTTAGGACACCCTCTTGCTGAAATCCTTATGCCTAGCATAGCACCTTATGATCAAATAGAAACCCCCTACCTCTCAGATTCTTCCAGGGGAAGAAGGGGTTTATTTGTATATCCAGAACCCCAACATACCTGATGGGGTTCCCGAGAAGACTGACTTCTATCCTGCCAGTCTTGGCGGTCTGATGGGTCTTGCACAGTCTATCCACCTAGCAGAAAATGGAGACAGTGGCATTGGCTGGTAGACACCATAGATTCTATCTTCTGTTCACTGCAGAGCAAGCAGAAAAAACCCACAGCAGCCCATTTCTACTAGGGAGGAAAAAGTTGTAAGAGGCCCCCAGAATTTCTAGCCAGGCAATTGGTAGCAGTTTTCTTCTGCATGGGCCAGTCTATGAAGACCAGAAGAGTGGTCTGCTTTGTCAGATATGCAGGCCTCAACTCTGAGAGTCAAGGAAAATCAAGAATTGGGCAAAGATATTCCCTCAATAAAGGAATAAGATAAACCTCCAAAAACTACCCCCCAAATGGAGTAATATGATTTTATCTGAACAAGAATTAAAAATACCTGTAAAAGACAGAAAACTACTTGAACAACAATTAAAATAAAAAAAATAAAAATAACTGTCATAAAGATGCTCACTGAGGTCAAGAAAGCAATGCATAAACAAAATGAGAAATTCAGCAAAAAGATAGAAAATATTTAAAAGTACAAAACAGAAATCATGGAGCTAAAGAATACAATAATTGAACTAAAAAATCACTAGAGGATTTCAATGTTACACTATATGAAGCAAAATAAATGATCATTGAACTCAGAGATAGATCATTGGAAATAAGTCAGAGGAGCATAATGAAAACAGAATGAAAAAGAGTGAAGAAAATTTAAGGGACCTATGAGACATCATCAAGTGACCGATATACACACTATGGGATTCCCAGAGGAAGAGAAAGATTTAAAAAAAAACACACACACACAGACACAAAATGTATTCAAAGAAATAATGGCTGAAAACTTCCCAAATCTGAAAAGCAATAGACATCCAGATCCAAGAAATTTAAGGGATACCAATTAAATATATCCAAAGAAATCCATATCAAGACACATTATAATCAAATTCACAAAAGTCAAGGAAAAAGAAAAAATTTTGACAGAAGGAGAAAAGTGACCTGTCACATCCATAGGACATACTCATAAGACAATATGCAGATTTTTAGAAGAAACATTGCAGGAAAAAGGGAGTAGAATAATATATTCACAGTGCTGGAGGAAAAGAGATACCAATCAAAAATACTGTACCCAGCAAAACTGTCCCTCAAAAATGAAGGAGCAATAAAGACTTTCCCAAAACAGAGAGAAGCTGAGAGAGTTCATCATTACAGAACTGCCTTACAAGAATTGCTAAAGGGATTTTTTTCAAATTGAAATGAAAGAATACTAAACAGAAACATGGTAGCATAAGAAAGTATGAAACTAATTGGTAAAAGTAAATAGATAAAAAAAAATACACAGCATTGAGTTACTGTAATTGTAGTTGGTGAATCACTTTTAATTCTACTATGAAGGTTAAAACACAACAGTTTTAAAATAACTATAACTAAAAAAGCATTAAAAGATTCATACTTTGAATAGATGTAAATTGTGACAACAATAACATAAAGTACATGGAAAAAGAAGTTAAAGTATAAAATTTGTGTATGATTCAATTTAAGTTATCAGCTTAAAATTTATTATCACAACTATAAGATATTTTATGTGAACCCCAAGGTTACTACTAAAAATACTTATATCAGATACACAATAAAATAAGGAATTATTCAAACTTATCAATAAAAAAAATCAACAAAACACAAAGGAAGATAGTAAGAGAGGAAAAGACAGACAAAAGAGTTCCAATACTAACAGAAAACAATAAAATGCCAAGAGTAAAATCCTTTCCTATTAATCATTACTTTAAGTGTCAATGGATTAAACTCCTCAATCAAAAGACATAGATTAGCTGGGTAAATTTTTTAAAAAACACTCAAATATGTATAGTCTAAAAGAAACTATTCACAGCAGATAAGAAATGGAAATAACTTAAATGTCCATTAACAGATGAATGGATAAAGGAAAATGTGGTGTATATATACAAGGGGATATTCATTCAGCCTTTAAATAGAAGGAAATTCTTCAATATGGGACAACATGGATAACCTTGAGGACATTATGCAAAGTGAAATAAGCCAGTCACAGAGAAACAAATATGTATGGCTTCACTTACATGAGGTATCTAAAATAGTCAAATTCATAGAATCAAAGAGTGAAATGGTGGCTACCTGGGATTATGGGAGGGGGGGAATTGGGAAGTCAATTAATAGGCATAAAGTTTCAGTTTAGCAAGATGAATAAGTTACAGAGATCTACTCTACAACATTGTACCTACAGTACAAAAATGTTTCCTACACTTAAAATTTTCACAGGGTCAATCTCCTGTTAAGTGTTCTTCCCACAATAAATTTTTTTTAAAAAATTAAAGAGCATTTGTTTTATATTTTGCAGTCTGGGTTTGAGACTATATTCTAATAATTATTAAATATGTAAACTTAAAAATTTTATTATCTTCTCTTAACTTTAGATTTCTCATCCATATAACAACAATGCGAATAAATAATATACAGAGCTCCTACTAAAAGAAAAGTTTTCTTCCCAACCAAATTCTTAAAGGAATTATTTTTATTCAATATTTCTTCTCACCTTCCCTTAAATTCTCTATAACCTGCATTTTGTTCCTACAATTGCACTACAACTATTCTCCCTGTACTGTTCTTCCAAGAGCAAATTTTTATGGGCTGTTTCATATCTTATCTAATTTGTGAAGCATTTGGAACTGTTGTCTTTCTTAAAGTATTTTTCTTAATATATTCTATTTTTACAATAAAATGATGCTCTCCTAGTTCTTTTTGAGGCTTTAGATCACTGTTTTTTACTCTTTTGCTAACTCCTCCTCTATCTCTGCAAAATTGATGTTTCCAGATTTCATCCTTGTCTCTATGTTCTCCTTCATCCATCGCAGCCACCTCTTTGAATTTAAACACCACTGATACTTCAGAGTCTATTACTTTATCTTATAAAAACTCTCTAAAGTTCAGAAACTCATCCATTGTCTATTTACTGAATAAATATGCATTCATTATCTACTGTGTGTCAGGCATGGGTTCAGAGGAGGTATTAGCAGTAGAACAGTAAACACCAAGATCCTTGTTTTCATTGTCTTGGATGTTTCGCAGGAATTTCAACTTCAACGTGTAAAAAACTGAACCTCACCCCTCTTATCTCCTGAAATCTGTTCCCTTTCTTATATTTCATATCCTACTACCAAATAAATGTAAACACTAAAGAATCCAAACCAGAAATCCGAGAGAAATCCTATACTCTTCTCACTGATATCTCTCTCAACCATTAAGTTCACTTTTTAGTATCTTCTCAAATGTAGTCTCCAATTTTCATCCACAAGTACACTTCAGGATCATGTGGGCTATACATGCACAAAATGGGATACTTGTATACTTACTTGATAGGGTTGATGATAAGATTAAGTGAAATAATACATTCATTAGGCTCTGAACAGTACCCAGTACATGGTAATTAAATAAATGTTAGTTATCCTTGTTAACTGCTAATAACTATTAGCTATTTGAATTGGACTTTAAAATGAAATCTGTTTCCCATTCTGCCAGAAGAATAAGAGTACTGACAAACAATCCAGATTGCTTCATCAAAAGTACCATGTGCTCTGCAGATTAACTTTTTAATTTTTTTAGGGTTTTTAAATTGTATTTTTCCATTACCATTTATCCTCCTTACCCCCTCACCCATGCATTCACCACACTGTTACCACTGTCCGTGAGTCTCTTCCCCTTTTTGGGCTATCCCTCTACCCTCTAACCCCTGCCCCCAACCTAGAACTGTCAGCCTGCTTTCTATAAGACTGTCTACATTTTGCTTGTTAGTTCAGTTTACTCATTAGGTTTCACATGGTACTAGCATAAAAGCAAACACATAGATCAATGGAACAGAAGAGAGAGCCCAGAAATAATAAAAAACCTATGCCTTTATGGTCAATTAATATTTGAAAGAGGAAACTTGCACATACAATGGGCTAAAGATAGTCTATTCAATAAATGGTGTTGGGAAAATTGGACAGATGCTTGCAGGAAAATGAAACTAGACCACCTTCTTATGCCACACACAAGAATAAATTCAAAATGGATCAAAGACTTAAATGTTAGATCCCAAGTCATAAAATTCTAGAAGAAAGAATAGGCAGTAAAATTCAGACATTGCTTATAGCAATATTTTTCTGATATATCTCCTCCCATCAACAAAATATAAAGACAACACACAAGATGGGACAACAAATTCACCAATATATCTGAAAAGGAGTTAACGTCCAAAATTTATAAAGAACTTATAAAACTCTATACCAAAAAAATCCAATTAAAAATTGTCCAAAGGACCTAATTAGACACTTCTCCAAAGAGGATATACACATGGCCAATAGACATGAAAAGATATCAATGTCACTAATCATCAGAGGAATACAAATTAAAACCATAATGAGATATCACCTCACTCTGGTCAGAATGGTTATCATTAATAAATCAAGTTCTGTCAATGATGTGGAGAAAGTGGGACTCTTTTACTCTATTGATGGGAATGCAGACTGCTGCAGGTACTGTGGGAAGCAGTATGGAGACACCTCAAAAAATTAAAAATGGAACTTCCTTATGACCCAGGGATTCCACTTCTAGGAATTTATCCAAAGAAACCCAAAACACTAATTCAAAAGAACATAAGCACCCCTACGTTCATTGCAACATTATTTACAATTGCCAAGATATGGAAGCAGCCCAAGTGTCCATCAGTAGATGAATGGATGAAGCAACTATGCGACATTTACACAATGGAGTACTATTCAACCATAAAAAAATTAACTTTTTAATATAATGACTATATATACACATAAACACACTCAAGCTGATTGGACTTTAACAGGAGTTTAATCTGAGATCTGAGCAACAAGATAGGAATGTGTGATATAAACCATGTCACTTCCAAGCATAGCTGTGACTCAAACATTTTACTGGGATTACTTTATCTATACATCTTATAAATAATTATTTAAGAGACTTATATGTAAGGTTTAGAATCACACCCATGTTTCTTATTCCAATTTAGCAAATTCCCAACTGAATAACCAGTAAGATGGAGGTCAAATGATTTTCTTTGTTACAGATTAAACTGAATTTGAGAATCTAGCTTGGGTGCATGGTCAGTCTGGTTCCTAATACCTTCACCGGTGAATTGAATTTATCACCACTACTATAGGCTGCTATCTACCATCACCCTACTGGGGACTGAACCTGCCATGATGAATCTCACGTATGAAGGCTAGCTAAAGTGCAGGTCCCCAAACCATGAATGCTCACCTCCTTTCCTCAGTTCACCAATCAGTCATTCCCGCTCACTCAGAAAGGACTAACTAAACAGACAGATATGGTTGGAAAACCAATTTTCCTAACTCTCTGTCTCAGAGGGCAGGCATGCCTATGTTTTGCACAAAGAGGAGGATGAGAGATGTACAATTCTCACTAATATGCCCTCAAAAGATATAAATATATGATCTTTGTAATTAATCCTTTCTGAGTATTGAAAAATTTGAAGGTAAACATTACATTTCAGGTAATAGCACAAAGTTGATGCCTCAGAAAACTATATAATTTAGAGTGAATGTAATCAATGAAATATACTCTCCAAAATGGAGAAAGAGAATAATAGAAGGTAAAACAACCCAGAATAGGATAATATTAGACATACTAGAAACATGTTAATATTTGAACATATTAGCTTAACATTAGAAATGTGTTAACAGGAATAAGACATGTAAAATAAGTACATTGAGGATTTTTCCAACTTATATGACAATACTATATTCATTTTTGACAAGTAAGTATAAAACAGGACATGGAAAAATTAGGAAATTTCCATAGATCAAGAACAACAAAAAAGGGATAAATTGCAGGCAATGTTGAATAAAAGAAAGAGCACATATATATTTGGAAACACAGAGATCTGGGCTGAAATATTAGTTTATGGCATATTAGTTTAAGGGCCTTAAACTAATGCTCATCGACCTCTCCTGGTCTACTCGCCTTGTCTGTGAAATGAGAACAACTTGACACAGGTTATGGTAGAATACATCACATCATGCCTGGCCTGTGGTAACCAACATATCTAATAACGGTTAATATCCAAAATTTATAAAGAACTTATAAAACAGATGCAAATTGTTTCCTCACTCTCTGAGAAGTACATTATTGAAAAATAGAGCCTGAAAGAAATTCATTTGTTTTGAGTGAAAAAGAGGTGACTTAGCCTGCCTTTCCTTCCAGTAAACAGTCTCTTAATACCCTGAATATTCTTAATACCCTGAAGAGTCTGAGCTGGAAAAAATAGCTTTAAATTGCATCAATTTTCTTCTTGATTTCCTGGGAATATAATACTGGAATAGACCTTAGATCCTAGAGTGTCCAAACCAGGAAATCATGCAAAATATTCATAAATATGTATCTGATTTGAGAAATACGTAAATGGTTTGAGAATAATTCAGTCTAAACTCCTCTGCAGGAGTTTTCAGCACATGTGCTCTCCATGGTTATGCAGATTACGGTCTGAACCACTTATCTTGAAACTGAACTTTCCCAAATATTGACAAATATATTTGTCAATTTAATGTATTATACATATGAATTCCTAATAAATATTTATTTTTATAGCTTTTACAACTGGAACAGTAATACTGCTATGTGTAATTCAACTCCCAATTATCAAGTGATTGCTGATAATCCAGAGGGATTGGTTTTCAAATACAAAAGAGACAGCAAAATTCTCAACGTGGACCCAAAAGTAAGTGTGCTTTTATATTTATCTCCAAATGCTATTGTATTTCTACCAGTATTCAAAATTTTGTTAAATATTTCACCACCTTAAGTTTTTTAACCTAGAAATGAAAAGCTGTGTTGAAACTTAGAGCAGGTACTATTGTTTTAAAAAAAACCCTCCAAAGCTCAATAAATTATCAGAAATCAATAAGGAAGGGTTTGGGGGAATTAAATAAAACACAAATGGGAGATCCATGCCCAGCAGCAGAATGAGACCAGGGCACCAGTGGGCACTGCACTTGTTTCCTCACATCCTGCACAAGTCGTTACTTTTTGCTTTAAATGTGGAGATGAGCTATTTAGGGAAGTGAGGCTCTCACCTCACATATGCACCCAGAATTCTGATATCCCTCTTGATTTGTTTATTTTTAATTTTAATAGAATAGTTTTCTTTTATTCTTTAATATTTTGGCATTTAAAACAAAATCTTGTTTATGAAACAATAGTACTTAATATTTTTTTATTATATCCTACACCCTACTCCACTTCTCCTTGCCCACCTTTCCTGGCAATCAACACACTGTTGTCCATGTCCATGAGTTCTTTCTCTTTTTTTCCTTTTTTGCTCAATCTTTTCACCCTAACCAGCACCCACACGCACACATATACAGCTGTCAGCGTGCTGTCTAACATGTAGGTAACACTGAAAACAAGTATGACCCTTAGTAAATTTTTAAGTGTTAAACTTAGAAAATATATTTTATTTAAATATTTTAAAGGTATGTCCCATAGTATTTTGAATTTATTCAAAGACAAGTGTTTTTATCTTACATATTTCACAGAATGCAATTGCATCATTATTTTAATCTTGACATATACTTGGGGTGAATTTTAAAACACTATTGGAAGCCCTATGTGATTGAGTTGCTTAAGCCTTTTTTTGAAACTTTTGAAATATATGTTATTCACATGGCAACATCGATCTAAAATTCAAAGCCAAGAAAAATATTTCTTCATAGTGAGAGAAAAAATAATTATATGATATGTCTGGCGTAGGGGCAAGGATGGACCAAGGAAAAGGGGAATCTGGTTCTAAAACTTTTCCAAAACATTTTAGAAATTCAAAATAAAAAAAAAATCATTTTGTTTCATATCTATAGTATAGTTTTTGATCATAAAAAGTGCTCAATTACTGTGCTTAAAGAGTGAATGAATGACATTTCTATAGCAATAAATGATTTATTATCTATAATCAGATACAGCTCCACATGTCAGAAACCAAGGCAGTGACTTAATCTGGAGAAGCTTCTTTCTTTCCCATGCATGAGTGTATAAGGTGTCAGTTCAAAGGTGAAATGGCAGATCCATAGTCATCTAGGTGAGGGTGGTCCTCATGGAGCAAAATAGATCTCCAGCCAAAATAACCACATTCCAAACAGAATCAAGGGTGGAACTCAGAGAGTGCAAAGGACAAGCTCTCACTGCCTTTTAAGGAAGCTTCCCAAAAGCTGCCACACAAACATCCACATATATTCCACGGCAAAAGCTTTGTCAGATGGCCATACCAGCTCCACGGAAGACTGGACAATGTAATCTTTATAAAGATGGCCACGTGCTCAGCTGAAAACAGGTGTTCTAGGAAAGGAAGTAGAGAGGTTTGGCTAGCAGTTTCTCATAATGCTATTGCCTTCAAAAGAACATTACTCTTGGGGATTTTTTTGTTTGTTTTTGGTTCTGGTTTTGGTTTTGGTTTCTCTGGTCTCACATTTCTCGTTAGTGAAATGAAGGACTAGACCTGACAATATTTGCCATATCTATTAAAAATCTATGAACACCACAGAAGTTTATCAGCACACTTTCTCTCTAGTGGTGCCTCTTTAAAAGACCATCAAAAGTGAGTGTCAAAATGTGATCAGTTAAGGCAAAATACAGAAAACTTAATAAATAGCTTTTACAGAGTCTTTTCCTTTTAGAATGCTAAACTATATACATAAGAAAAGATATAAAATTATTAATAGCTTCATTAAGATGTGTGAAACAAATTTTTGAAGCCATTTTGAATATCACACAAAATATTTTAGGGCTCAGTTTTAACTAACGGCATATATGAGGTCTGTCTGGAAAAAGTCCAGCCATTGTTAATAACGAGGTTTATTGTTAATAAACCATTAATAACGGTTTGTGTGACATCAGTGCAACTTGGCAGCCAAGGAGAATGGACTGGAATGCACATGTGTAAACAATGAGGATATCACAGGCTAGTCAGTGGGGGCAGTAGATGCCACTGAGTGAGCATGTGTACTGTGTGGCCATCCCACTCAAAATGACTAAGCGAGTAGAGCAACGGATCTGCATCATATTATATGTTAAGCTTGAACATTCCTTCATGGAAACTCTTCATATGATTCAGCAGTCTGAAGCTATGAACAACTGGTGATTGGTGGATTCATCACAAAGTCATGACCGCTCATGTATCACGTCTCATGTAGAGTTTTTTTGCAAAATATCAAATCACCCAGGTGACTCAGCACCCCTTCCACCCAGATTTGGAGCCCTGTGACTTCTGACTTTTCCCCAAACTAAAATCACCTTTGAAAGGGAAGAGATCTCAGACCATCAGTGAGATTCAGGGAAATACCACAAGGCAGCTAATGGCCATTGGGAGAACTGTGTGAGGTCCCAAGGTGCCTACTTTGAAGGGGACTGAGGTCCCCTTGTCCTATGTACAATGTTTCTTCAATCTTGTATCTTCTTCAATAAATGTCTCTAATTTTCATATTACATTGCTGGATACCTTCTGGACAGACCTCCTACATACTTCAAGAATGTATGTCATGAAGTATAGTTTTTATGGTCTTTGTGAAATCATTATTGAATGCAAACTGCTACTTGAACATTGTTCAAATAATTTAAAAATGCTCATTTCCAAAATAATCAACCACAAAATTTCAAAGAGTCAATCAACAATACATAAAATGTAACATGTTCCTCTTTATTTCTGGAAGATTTTTATAATTCAAAGATCCATGAGTCTGAAGGAAAGGTATTTCTAAATCCTAGAGAAAGAACAAGGATTTAGTTTACTAGAGATAAGAGTAAAGAATTATTAGTGGGACACCTGGTAATATTTGGAAACTTATATTTCTTTAAATTTTATTTAAATTTTACCTTTCAAAAATAAAAATTAATAGCCGACTTGCTGGAAAAGCATGTTGGTCTCAGCATCAATAAACAAGAGTCCAGGTCTTACTTTACTATTAAATGACTGCCTGGCCTTGAGAAATTAACTCCCCTGGGCTTTAATGTCCACAACTGGAAGGTGAGAGTGGAGGTGTTTTTCTGTTCTGGTCTCCAGGGTCTTTCTACAGCCTGTGCTCAATTCACAGTGATTCTGACTCAACTGGGCCCATGAGCAGCCAGTGTGATTCTGCTATAGATTGTCCTTGAACCACAATTTGTAAAAATCTTCTCCATAAAAAGACTAAATCACAAGAGATCTGGCACTCTGTTTTCAAACATAAGTGTTCTCAAACATTTGTTCTCAAACAAAATATAACATATATAGTTTTATGGTTAAATATAAAATTCTGTGCATTTCCTATGTAATTTTTTAACTTATTTAGCTTCTTTAAAGGGTCACGATCCTTTCATATTTTATACATCCACATAGCATCTCATACAGACATACAAGAGAATCAAGAAATTACCTAAATTGTCAAGTTTTTGAAACTACTAATATACAATGATAGGCAATACATTTTATATTTAATATTTTCTCAATAATTTTGCTTGAAATTCTTCCTAAAATAAATACCTTTTAACTTGATAGTTAAGGTGCTCTAAAATACTGTGAGAACAATGTAATTCAACTCTCCTTCTCCTTTCCTTCAAGTATTCTCTTTGAAATATTTTATGCTTAAAATTAAAGAGGTCAAGTACCATATGATTTCATTTATATGTGGAATCTAATGAACAAAATAAACTAACAAACAAAATAGAAACAGACTCTGAGATACATAAAACAGACTGATAGCTGTCAGGGGGTGGGGGTTCAGGGAGGCTGAGTGGAAATGGTGAAGGGATTAAGCAAAAAAGGAAAAAAATACTCATAGACACAGACAACAATATAGTGATTACCAGAGGGAATGTGGGGGTGGGGGAAGTACAAGAGGGTAAAGGAGGGATAAATGGTGATGGGAGACTTGACTTGCTGCGGTGAACACACAATACAATACAGAGATGATGTATTATAAAATTGTACACCTGAAATCTATATAATTTTATTAACCAATGTCACCCCAATGAATTCAATTTTAAAAAATTCAAGCAATGTCAGTTTCTAATTGTTTATTGCTAGTATACAGAAAAAATTAAAGAGGTCAAGATAAATGAAAGGTGGAAACAGTAATAAACAGGATGTGTTTTCTTTACACAACACAAATGTAGACTCATTAATTCTGAAGTATAGTTTCCAGGAATCATAGTTGTTTGTGAATGGTAACAGTGGAAAAAAAGAAAATTGTGCAGGTCTTAGAACAAGTAATGTGTGTTCATTGGTTAAGAAGTTCCAAATGCAATAAGAGTTTGGTTGCATTCAAAACAGGACCACTGGCTTTAACTTCCCTGCAGCTGTATAACATCTGGAACAAATAAGTCAAGTTTCTATTTTTGAGTGAAGAATGCTTATTTGAGTGATTCACACCCACCAAAGTGTTTCCAGTGTATTATCTTCAGGAGGATTGAGTGGAATCACTTTGCACTCACCCCTCTACATTTTCTGTACAAATAAAAAACAAATAGACTTTTTTTTTTTAGAGAACATTAACCATGCAAGAGTTTGCTTTGAGTCTTAGCATAACATAGGTGGTCTAAATCTTCATAATCTACTAATGAAAGAAATAAATTATATAGAATAGTTAAAATTGAAAAAAAAACCTTCCTTAGTTATACTAGGTGTTCTCTCTTTTCCCTCTTCCATTCACAAAAAGTGAGAGCCCATCACCTGGAAAATTGACTGGTTAATAGATACTAAAAAAAAATATTCATGGAATAAATGATTGAATGAATGATTCCCTCCTGACACACAGTAATGTTTCACTAACTAAAAGTTGAGGAGTAGATTATATCAGTGATACCTGATGTAGCAATGATAGCCAGGAAGGGTACAGCCACCCAACTCTAGTGATCCAAGTAAGTCAGGAAAAAAAATTGAATGTTTTTTCCAGTGGAAACAGCTAGTGCAGGCATCATTTTCACTTCCATAGAGGTCATACAGAAACCCTTACTTTAGTATGTGCTTTCAAGTCTTCTTGTGCAGTTCCAGAAATAGATATTTAAGCCATCCCAAATTAACACTGTTGAGTTAGAACATGTTTTGATTTATGAGCAAATTGACTCCAATTGAGGTGCTCAAGATCATATAGTTCATTATTCATAGAATCTAGCAATCGAGTTTAAATTGAAGTATTATGAGACACCATAGAGAATATAAAGGTAAGCAATAATTCCACCTTTTAGTCCTTTTGGTACATATAGTATTTGGGGGAAAACAGGCATGTAAAAAACATAACTACAGTATAAGGCATAAAATGACATTTTGCCAAAGAGAGAAATCCTTTGGGAATTCAGTGGAAAAAGAGATGTTTAGGATCTGTGACAGGAGCCAGTAGAGAGGGGATGGTGAGGGGACTGCATTGGGAATAATGTAAGATGATCATAGAGGAGGAAATCTTTTAACTAGACTTCAAGAATGATTAGAAATTGAACTCATAGAAACAAAGAGGCAGGCAATACCAGGAAAGAAACCTACTAGCAAAAATTTGCTAAAGTGTGGTTAAAGAGTGGTTAAATTTGGTTAAAGAGTGAAAAACAGACAAAGCAGTACCTAAACAGTTCAGTGTGGCTTCTGCATTGGCTTGGAGAAGGGGGAGAGTAGGAATCAAGTGTAGAAAGGTCATGAAAAGCCTTGGATGCAGGGCTGATGAGGAGGACTTGGGACTGAAGTTGATAGGAAATGGAGAAGTATGCCCAGGCTCCTGTGCAGGGAAATACAGGATAAAAGTTATGTTCTAGGACAGGAGAGAATTTAGTTTAAGGCAGACTGGGGAGGGAAAACTGGAGAAGGTGAGTGCACAATAATTCAAATGGAGAACAAAGAGGAAGAGAACTAGGGGTCCTGTTCAGTGAGCAAAATTCAGAGTTGATGTTTTTAATATTTCAACTACACAGTTACTCAAGGCAAGACCAAAGAGTGCATAGTTATCTACAAAAAGTGGTTAAGAGATCTCACTTCACCCCAACCCTCAGAAAAGAGAGGGAATAGGGAGAATGGGAGGCTTGCGCTGGAAGAGTATAGAGAAAAAAGTGACCTTGGCGGATGTCAGTACATGGGTCTCCTCTTCATTCTTTCTTCTGTCCTCCTCTTCCTCATTTAATGCTTCCTAAGCACCTGCTGGACAGTGTGAGGTATAAAAAGTGAATCAGAAAGGTGGTGTTTTTTCTACAAAGCTTACAGGTGAATTTGTGGGTGGGTGGGGAAATACAATATGCACAAGAATGACAATCTAGAAAGTGCCCTGGATGGACAGAACAAGCTCTGTAAGAATTCAGAGGAGACAGAATATACTTTTGACCTAAGGCATTAAAACATGAGTTAATGGAGGACCTAGGATCTGAACTGAATTTTGAAGGATGGGAACGGTGAGGACAAGAGGAATGGAGCAGAACAGGTATTCTAGTAGGAAGGAACATCTCATGTAAATGGTCATGGCAGGCATGTGCAATGTAGATTGTGCACTGATTTAGCAGGATTTATTTCTATT
Organism: Trachops cirrhosus; assembly: GCA_028533065.1. Lineage (NCBI taxonomy): Eukaryota > Metazoa > Chordata > Mammalia > Chiroptera > Phyllostomidae > Trachops > Trachops cirrhosus. Next base: position 45,983,068 of record CM052538.1, read on the forward strand.
CTTTTTACATATCAATACTCCTTACAGTTCAACAGGAGCCAGACTCACCTATTTAAAAATCAAAATTGATTAAACATAAAAATATATTATTTTGAAATGTGAAATGTTTTCACAAGAGTTCATTATCAAACATCCAACCCACCATGGCTTAATTAAGAGCAGTTTCTGTTAATTCAGTAAAGCATTTACCTTTCTCTCTTCTCCAGCCAATTGTGAGGGCCCTAGGCTCCACTCCTAGATATTCAAACTGAATGCAGCTGTGGTGAGGCCCAGGAATCTATATTTTTAATATCTCCTCAAGTGATCCTAAAGATTAGCTGGATTTGATATCCATTGCTTTACAATAGTTATATTTTATTAGCTGTTGCCTCAACTTACTATATGTCCATACAGTAATCAAACCACATTCTTCTAAAACAAGTTTTAATTCAACAGTCTTAATTTTAGGTAGTCTAAGTTACACATTCCTGAGACTGCACGAACAGACTAGAAAGTACAGACCATATGCCAAAGACTTCTGGATAACCTCTGCAGTAATGCAACCCACCACGCTAGGTGCTTCCACTGTTATATTGCTGCTAGTTTCCACCGCCCCCTTATTTGGATCATTACAGAGTGAGGCTAGTGGTTTCCATTCTGGATATCACTGCCTTCTCAAGAATCACTTGATTGGGTAGGTTTGTCCAGAGGTTCAAATGAAACAATATCCTGCCAGAGACTTGAAAAATGTAAACTGAAACATGGGACAGAAACCCTTTCTGGTTGTTTTACTATTGTATCACCAGTGCTAGCATATGGTAGGTGCTCAGTAAACATCTCTGGAATGAACAAATTGAATATTAAATAGTTGCTAAAGAAGTGAATAGGCAGGTGGAAAAGTAATCCTGGAAACTTTTCAGGTTAACTTGGAAATATTTTAGGGTCTTAGGCACTAGAAACACATATAGAGCTAACACTATTTTTAGCTGAAAATTATCAGAGTACTTTTGACTCCAGTGCTTTCCTCTCCTTGGTAGGTGAATTAACCCTGGGAGTTCTTTGCTGAACTTTGGAGTATGACCCTGGGTGTCCAGAGCAATGGCAATGTGCTAGGTCCATGGGTAAATGAAAGAAGCAATTATTTTATTATTTTTAAATACATGTGTAGTCATTATTATATATTACACTGATGCAAAAAAGTCAAATTCTACTTTTTTTTTCTATGAGGAAAAGAACATCTAGATGAACAAGGTTTAAAATTAAAAATAACTTCTACCAATAAAAACACATGTTTTTATTTAGAGGGATTAATTTAGAAGAAGATTCCAGCAGTACCTTCCCACAGCTCCTCTCTCTTCTGTTCTCTTCCTCCCAAGCAACCCTCATCCAGCACTTGTTTCTATTAGTAGGAAAGGTGTTAATTGCCTCCTTAATGCTGCCTCCCAGTTCATTGACTGGTCTTAATTTCCCTTGCCATGTGGACATTAAAATCAGATGGAGCCTGTCACGACCTTGAAATTGCTCTTCTCAAAGCGTAGGCCCATAACATTCCTACATCCTTTCCACACACAGATGGTTGGAATTTAATCTCTTAAAGCTCCACCCTCCCAACGAAGGCCCTCAGTTTTACAATCTCTTTATACAGGGCCCAGGTATATTTCCTATTGGACATTAAAAACAAACAACTCACATTGAGTAGAGTAAGTTTAAGCAAAGCAATGGTTCCTTCAAAGTCTCTAACAGTGTTCCCTCGAATGCCACGAAAACTTGAAGAAATGGGGCAGAGGACACTTACTGAATCACCAACACCACTTTTTTGGCTCCTGGATTTTCCTTGGAGGCCCTTGTAAATGTTGCTCTTTAACTGTGGCATAGTCACAGTTATTAAGTAAAGCTGAGGCCTTGCCAACTTTCTGGTTTTGCTGCCCAAATTACTGAATGTTTGGTTGATTATAGCCCTAAAACACCCACATACTAAGAAGCTTTTAAACATTTTCTCCCCTGGGCAAGCACCTGGTATACCTGCACTGAAAGTCCACCACATATAAATTAAGTATTTACTCAACAAACTGCTGCTAAAATCAATGGCCTTGAGGTATACATCAAAAATTACAAAACAGAGCTTGGCTTTTATGAATTAAAACTCCTAAAACTTAAATGCTATGCCCTCATCTTGACCTGGAAAACTGATTTTAATTTTATATGCAGTAGTATGGAACAATCCCTAGAGATAAGTATGTTGTTGTTAAATATCCAACATATGAACTCATATATGAACTGCAACAAGAGAAAGGTGAGCCACTGGAAAGAAAATATTAAATGCTTAACATTTAAATTATTATATGTATAACAATGTTTAGTAATAAAGAGTATAAATGATAACACTTCACCAACCAAGTTAAATATCTGCAGGAAAAAAGTACATATCTCAATAATACATTCATGACCAAGAAAAATTACTGTTTTATGTTCTAATTAGAAAGACAACCTAATCAAAGGGACCAATACAGCCTAGGGAAATGAGAGTGTAACAATTTGTGGAAGAGAGGTTAGCCCCAATCCAAGCTCACTTTCTCACACAATTTTTCACCATGAATCAGGACAAGGAGTATGGAGACAACGGAAGGTTAGTTTCCTCGCTGGGTGAAATGATTTAATAAGAACAATGGTATACAAGTGTTGCATTATAAAGTTGTACACCTGAAACTTGTATAATGTTATTAAATCGTTACCCTAATCGGTTCAATTTTAAATTAAAAAAATTAAAGATTAAGAACATTGTTTCCTCTGTGATTTCAAAGACCTAAAAACTAGTGGCGAAGAAGCAGGCATCAAAAGACACTAGTCAGACGTGCAGTCCCTCACTGCACATGCAAGACAACAGGTAAGGGACTATGTCTAATTCGCAGACAGCATTTCTCCCGGGTCTCGATGGTTGAACAAGTAGTCCACTCTCATGATTCCTTCATAGCCATTCACCACCCCAGCAGATGCTTACAATTTCTGAGACATTGCAATCCCAAAACAAGGTGAGGGATGTTGAAGACTACTGGAACATAATAGCATAACTGTGATCAACTCCATTGGCAAGAGAGGGAAATCTCATGTTGACAATGGCTAAGTGGTTATTGCTGGCTGCAACATCTTCAGTGTAAACCTTGGTGGCCTCAGCAATATACATTGCCTCAAATAGCTGCAGCAAGAGTGAAATATACAATAAAACAAACAAAAAAACCCCAGCAGCCCCAACCTGGGAGCCAGGAAAACTACCCTCACAAGCACATGAGGCTGCTCCAGAGGATAGGATTTTAACCTTTAGAGAAATAGAGTTCATTTAAAAATCTGATATTTTCATGGATTTTCTAAAAAAAAAAAAAAAAAGAAGCACACACGGCCATACACACAGAGTATAACGTTTTGGGTTTTTCAAAGATCTGCATATGTCTCTTAATGAATCCACTGGAGAATCAAAGACCTAAGGGTGCACCAAAATACATACTTGGGAGCAGCTAAAAGGAGCCAGATGAGCAACAGGATAGTAGCAAATGGTCCAAATAGCCACCAGGACTCAGCCAGGGAAAAGATGTGTAAGAGCGGCAATGGGTAAAATGAGTTGGAATTAAATAGATCTTTTTGTGATTAAGGAAAATTACTTAACCCCTTTGAATACTTCACTACCTCTGTTTTCTCGTCTGTAAAATCTGTAAAAACAACCATTTTATGAAAGGTTGCTGTGAAGATTAAATGAGAGAATTTGTTTAATGTGCCACTGAATAGGTGTTCCCTGAATAAATATTGGTTCCTGGTGGTATATCAAGTTAGAAACAGAGTTCTAAAAGGATATAATTTTTCACTGTGATAGTTAAAAGCTGGAAATCATCTGTATGTCCATAGTGGACAATGATAAAATAAGTTATGATATATCCACACAATGAAATACTATGCAGCAGTTTTCAAAATCAGTTCAAACTATATTTACTGAAGTTGATGTAGTAGTGTGAATAGGTGTTCAGGCTATGCTGTTAAGTGGGAAAAAAGTTGGCTATATAATAATGTAAGTAAAATTCTATCCTATGAAGTAATCATAATTTATATAAGAATTTCCCACTTAGGTTGGTTTCTGTTTTTCTCCCCAAGTTTAAATAACAATTCTTTATAACTGAGTTACAGTTATTTTTAAGGTGAATTTCTAAAATGTAAATTGCTCAGGAAGAAGATATAAACTTTGTAAAGTTTTAGAAAGACACTGTCAAATTACTTTGCAGTTAAACCATATGAATTTATAATTACATGTACCTAAAATAAGGCTGCCCATTCACCATACCCTATTTATTTTGCACACTTCTTGATTGTTGTTCACTTTATAGTCCAAATGTATTGGGGCTCATTTTAATTTGCATTTTTGATATTATTACGGATGGACATTTCTTTCATATGCACATTAGTACATTGTGTTACTTCTTCTGAAATTATTGCTCTCTGCACACTTTTTTTAAATTTTATTTTAATTGTTGTTCAAGTACAATTTTCTTTTACTCCCATCCCAGCCCACCACCCAGTGCTCCCCACCTCCCTCTCATTTCCACCTGCCCCTAGTTTTTGTCCATGTGTCCTTTATACTTGTTCCTGTAAACCC
>CM052538.1:45988182-46076453 GCA_028533065.1 Trachops cirrhosus
CTCCTCTAGGACTTCAATAGTGTCATGGCTTATATTGAAATCTTTTATCAACCTTGAATTTATTTTTGTGTATGGTGTAAGTTGGTGTTTGAGTTTCATTTTTTTGCATGTAGCTGTTCAGTTCTCCCAACACCATTTGTTGAAGAGGCTATTGTTACTCCATTTTATGTTGCTGCCCCCTTTGTCAAATATTAATTGACCATAGAGACTTGGGTTTATTTCTGGGGTCTCTGTTCTGTTCCACTGGTCCATGTGCCAGTTTTTATGCCAGTACCAGGCTGTTTTGATTACAGTGGACTTGTAATATAGTTTGGTATCAGGTATTGTGATCCCTCCTACTTTGTTTTTCTTTCTCAAAATTGCAGTAGCTATTCGGGATCGTTTATGGTTCCATATAAATTTTTGAAGTGTTTGTTTTATGTCTGTGAAATATGCCATTGATACTTTAATAAGTATTGTATTGAATCTGTAAATTGCTTTGGGTAGTATGGACATTTTGATGATGTTAATTCTTCTGATCCATTAACACGGTGTATGTTTCCATCTGTTTGTGTCTTCCTTGATTTCTTTCTTCAGTGTTATGTAGTTTTCTGCATATAAATCTTTTACCTCCTTGGTTAGATGTATTCCTAGGTATTTTATTTTTCTTTTTGCTATATTGAATGGGATTTTTTTTCTTGATTTCTGCTTCGGCTATTTCATTGTTGGTGTACAAAAATGCCTTTGATTTCTGGATATTGACTTTGTATCCCACTGTTTCGTTGCCCTCTGCACACTTTCCTGTAGGCTTTTAGTAGGCAATTTGAATTTGAAATACTCTATATATAAAATGTAGAAAACCTTTGGCTATCATATTGATAGCTGTGCCACATGTAAAAGTGCTATGGGGTCCTTGGTAAGTCCCAAGGTTGTGTAGGGGTTCTTAGAAGCAATAAAACAAAACAAAACAAAAGGGCTCAAAAACTGTAAATACACATACATGTGTATAGCTGTCATAAAGACAGCTTATAATTTCAGATGTAAACATTACCCTCAGGTCAAAAGTAAACACAAAATATAAACACTCCATTTGGCCAAAAGTTGTTCTCTTTCCTAGTGGGCATGAGATTCTTAATTTGAGCTCACCTAGACATGTAGACATATAAACAAAGAATAGAAAACACTGACAAATTATATATTCTATATAATACTGACAAATCATATGTTCTTGGTTGTCTTTCACCCAAGAAAAATATATTTCTATAATCTATTAATTCATTTACAAAGATCACAATGGTTAAACATAAAACCAAATTCCAATCATTGCTGTCACCACTGGGGAATAATTTATTGATTATAAAAGTGGCAAAAACAATACACAAAAATAGTAAAAATGGAAAATATATAAAGAAACAAAGGATCGGTAAAGTGGAAGTTTTGTTGCTCCTGGGAATTTACCTCCCTAAGCCAAGAAAAGAAATGCCTGGGTTCAAGTCATCCTCCAGGAGGTTCAAACCTCCTACAGCCACAGAGGCTGCTCACTATCAGGGGAATCCATGGGCAACACAGTGGAACTTCAAAAATGTTTACAAAATAATTGTTCTTAAAAAGGTATATTTGCAACTCTTGTATAGATATAAAATGAATATGCCAAAGATTTTATATAATTTATTAATTACAAAGGGAACCAGTAAGATATTACAAACATTTCAAAGGAGAATTCAAAGAGCATAACATGAATGAGGAATAGGAAAAATTGAAATTAACTTACAAGTAGATATAAAAGCAGGTCCCAATACAGGACAATAATTAATTGCATTCCAGTAGGCACAATTCATTTGCATCTTTGTAGACAAGAATATTTTTGCCTTATTACCACTTTTCTACAACTTAAAGAGTTCTGAGACAGGACAAAAACAATGAAAGGCAAAAAATACTTGGATGGGTGAGCCACTGAGGACACCCAATCTTTTGTTTAATCCATTTCAAAGTCTTTACAATTTTACTGACACTTAATAAAAGATAGAGCTAATATAGTCTTTTGCAGCTAGCACGAGAAATCAGTGTTATGCACAAAAGGCAATATCAAAGCTTTTCTCTTGTCCCAGATCTAAATTTCTTTTCATCTCTTCCTACCAAGAACAAGAGCAAAGAACATTGTTCTTTTATAAATTAAATACAGTAAAGGCCCAATGAGTAATAATTTTCCAGTTGTAGATAATGTCTAACAAAAGTATCTCTCTCTCTCTCTCAAACCACATCATTGAATATTTGTTCTCACATGAGCTCCCTAGAAGGCTGTAAATATCATAGACTATCCTGAATAAAGGTAAAAGGAACAAATCTTTTTTAAAGATCATAATTTAAAAGGGGAAAAAGTGCATCAATAGTTTTTAAAGTGATAAGAAACTTCGTGAAACCCACCATGGACAGGTTACTTTCACAAGTCTGAACCCATTCCAAACTTGAGACATTTTTTATGATTTGAAACCAAAATGGAATTTGTTTTCATTTATTAACCCGTGTGACATGTGTTTGTAAAGCCCTTCACTGGGAACTCTGCAGAGTGAGTGACACTGTGGTTCAGGAGAGTCAGGATGAGTGCAAGCCTGGGACACTCCTTTGATCCTGGATAATGTCAGTAACGTCACCACCCAGGGCCTCAGATCTCCTTACTGAAATTATCACCGCTCCTCAGAAAATGAATCTGGAGGAAAACATGGAAAAGTGTACATGGCCATAGCATTTTTAGGTCTGCTTGCTACAATAGTGAAGCAAAAGGAAAATGTATTGAATGCCAATTATTTGCATGGACTGGACTGATTTAATAACATGATTTATGTATTTCAGGCTCCGCCAGGTGATGATTCTACTAGAACCCCCATCGACACAGAACTATACATTCAAGCTGTCATTTTTGACCACATTTTCAGAGGATAGACTTAACTACCAACATGTTACATGGTTCCCCAATTGTATGCTAAATTTAAATGAAACCTGTACCCAGAAACAAATTAGAGTAATAAATGAGTCCTATAGCTAGAAGGCAAGTTAGAAAATTAAAAGTTAATAAAGAAATTAGAAAGGAAACTATAACCTTGACTGTTTTTTTAATTACTTTACCGATGGCCTTTTAATATAATTTGAGGTTTTTTTAATTTTTTTTCCTTGAGCACTGAAGCTAATTGCAACACTTTATGGAAGAAAATCTTTTTGCTACTTCAAGTATATAGTAATTAGTGACATATTTTATAGCCCAGATTTTCAAAAATAAAAATGTTTCAGACCCTACTATTGCCAAATTTAAGGGGCTAAACCTTATGCCATGTGTCATAAAATCACTGAATATTGACAAGAGTCACACACTGGGACAGTCATTGAGAAATACAAATATACGGTCTTCAATAACAGTCAGTGAGTGAATAAAATCTGAAATATCCCATGAGATGATGTGTAAAATGAATGACAGTGTTAGGTATGTTTAGCACCCAGATGATGTGAACCCCAGGACAAGGAAGCTGAGGAAAAGAAATCTAAAGGAAAGCTGAAGATTGAAAATACCATATAATGTCACTTGTATGTGGAATCTAATGAATAAAATAAATTGATGACCAAAATGAAAAACAGAGTCATGGATACATAAAACGAGAAGGAAGAGGGACTGGATGACAGAGGGTGAAGGAATTAGCCAAAGAACATACATGCATAACTCATGGACACAGACAATAGTGTGGGGCTCTCCAGAAGGAAGGGGGCACGGGGGATGTGTGGAGGTGGGGAATGGAGGGGAATGAGGATGTCCGTATTAATGTCAACAATAAAAAAGGAAAAAAATCACACACACACACAAGATTGCAGAGAGATGAGGACTTTGTAAAAGAAAAAAAAAAAACGCATTTTCCTAACGTCACCTTGCAGGTGGCTTTTGTGCAGAAAAGGTATCATTCAGAGTTCACTTGTGATTTAAAACTAATCTTTGGTTCTTCCACTTCCCATTCTTTTCTCTTCCCTTTCTAAACAATCCAAAATTGAGGCAATTAGATGGGACCAAACAAGGTGGGAGTCTGCTCAGTGTGGCGTGGAGGGAGAGCCCAGAGCAGAGAGCTCAGAGTTTCAATGGGGTGAGAAGAGTGTATTTATGGGGAATGGCAAGAGGTGTCAGATCACAGTCAGGGTGAGTAGAGTGGGATTAAATTAAAATTAGATATACAGATGTGATCTCATCCTTTTCAATATACAAATACAGGATATATATTAATATGTGCATTCGTATGAGTATATAGCCCCTCCCTTTGTGCACTGAGAGTGCCTAGGGGAGCAACATCCAGTATCAGTGAGCGCACCTAGTACACAGATCTGTTTCTCAATACTGCTTCTGCCTAAAGGAAGCAGGGATCCTTGGGGAAAAAACGATTCCAGAACTGAGACAGAGAAAATAGGAGCCTGAAATATCTATTTTGTGCCAGAAAGCAAAGAAGTTCTAAAAAAAAAAAAGGGAAAAAGGGGAATTTATCAGAAAGACCCAGAACCCAGCTTGAAAGTGTTCCCACTGGTCAAATCTGGGACAGTCCAAGCCATCAGAATAAATAATGGTAACAATGGACATAAAAGAAGAAACCAGGAGTTCATTCTGATCTACATAAATGAATACATGGAAAGTTTGATGTTTACAAAGTATCTCCTCACAAAATACTCACTGAGTACAACAAAGGAAACAAAAGAGGGAACAAAGGAAAAGTCTGGAAGACACCGTTTTCAGTAAGTGGTCAAAGAGACTATGATCACTATTGAGGCAAACTAAATTTGTCCTCCAACTAATAAGATGCAATCAGTACCTTTTTGTAATATTCCTGCCTGAGTGTCCTAACCTGAGTTTAAACAAGAGTAAACTCAGGTAAACCCAAATCCAGCAACATCATACAAAATAACTGGCCTGAGGTCTTCAAAATTGTCAAGAACATGAGAGCAGGAGACAGAGAAACCATCCCAGATCAAGGGAGATGACAAAGACATGATGATCAAATGCAACAGGATTCTCAGTTGTGTCATTACCCTCAAAATGGAATTTGGAGACAATTGGTGAAAATCAAATGGTTTCTGAAAATTAGATGGTAGTAATGTAAAAATGATTGTGTTCTGATTAGGTTGTGAGTATATTAGAAAATACCCTTGATTGATTGGATCACACTAAAGCATTTGGGAGTTAAAGGGTATCATGTCAGCAAATTACAAATATTTCTGGGGAAATTTCAGGGGAAAGTGGTCTTTGTGCTGCCCTTATAACTTTTCTGCAAGTCTGATATTGTTTCAAAATATAATAAATATTTGATTTATTACATTTTAAATTCAAAGCTCTAGTTACTTATACTTTAAGTATATACATGTATAAATTTTATTGTTCTAGCTATAGATTTGATGAAATTTTCAGTCATTTCTATGAGTGCTATAGTTTAACTAAATTATTTTAAACATTTTAAATTTTATTTATGAACTTCATTCATTCAATTTTTAATGACTTCAAATTTTCCATTAATGAATAAGCTTTCATATATATTTAAGTAACTCATAAATATAATTAAAATGATGTATATAATGCCTCATATGCTCTTAAAAGTTTTAATATGGTTTACAAATTTATAAAATTTCAATTTAAAATCATGTTTAAATTAATTATTGAAATATCACATTTAAGCCCTGGTGTAGCTCAGTTGGTTGGGCATTGTCCCACAGACCAAAAGGTCACCAGTTCAGTTCCTGGTCAGAGTGCATACCTGGGTTACAGGTTTGGCTCCTGGTTGGGGCAGGCATGGAAGGCAACCAATCTATGTTTCTCTCTCATGTTGCTGTTTCTGTCCTCTCTTTCTTCCTTTCCCTCTCTCTAAATAAAAATAAAATTAAAAAAAGAAATATCACATTTAAAATTAGAACAGTAAAGCTTATGTATTAGATACTCTAGGCCAGTTTAAAAAATATTTTAGTTATTTGAAAGTATAGTTATTTAAAATATTTAAAATACTTAAGATTTTTCTTATATTTAGCCCCAAAGTTGAAGACACTAAAATATCAATTATATCATCACAAGTAATTTTACATTAGCTTCTGAACTGCATTTACTAATCATAAATACTGAACATAGATTTGAGTTGGTTTATGAGATATATTTATTTGCTAAGCCCACCGTAACCAAATATCACAGACTGGGAGGGGCTTAAACAATATAAACTTATTTTCTGACAGTTTTGGAGACAGAAAATCTGAGTGAGACCAAGGTGTCTGCAAGTTTGGTTTCTTCTGAGGCCTCTCTCTTTGGCTTGCAGATGGCAGCCTTCTTGCTCTTTCTTTCTTTTTTTTCCTACAGGTCTTTCCTCTGTGCAGGTATTTCTTGTCTCTCCAAGTGTCAGATTTCTTTTCTTATGAAAATACTAATCAGATGGGATTAGAGTCTACTTCATTTTAACTTAATTACCTCTTAAAAGCCCTATCTTAAAGTACAGTCACATTATCAGGTATTGGAGAAGGGTAGTGTTTCAGCTGTGAGTTGAATTTGGCCGAGGAGGGGAGGACACAATTAAGCCCATAACACAGGGTGTGTACTACAAATATTCAAGATACTTCTCTAGATTAGACTCTCTGAACCAGTGCTAAACCAAATCTACACCACTGAAGATTACCACGTCTGTCAAGTAAAGGTTGCCTTGGTATCCATGACCCTTGGATTCAATGCCATATTACCTAATTTTGTGGTCTGGTTTGAGTTTGCAACACTAGTCCAGGTTGATTGATATTCAAATAATCTATGTAAGATTTCATTCTATTTCTGAATTGTTTTTATATCCCTACTATTAACAGTGCCACAACTCCTATAAATATTTAAATGACACCTGATTATATTGAGCGTATCTCTGACATCTTGCCTTGCTCTGTGGTCACAGTTCTAAGGTCAAACTAATGCAACTACAGGAAATTGGAAATTCCCTTCATGTAAGCTCATTAAGGTGACTTTCACCCAGTACAGAAGAGAGAGCAATTAGAGAACTGTTGTGCCTGAGTCCGTGGTACACTAAGAAAGTAATTTTAACCTAAATGCAGGGCCAAGGAAAGGGAATATGTGAAATGTCTATGAGAATCAGCAGGACAGTGGGCCAGAGACAGAGTACCAAAGAATGAGCTAGCTGACCAAAAGGAAATTAAACAAGAAATTGAGCAATGCAATAAAGAGTAAAGAGCATTAAGAAGCAGACTATTTGGCAAGCTAATGTTGGTGATTGGCCAAATCACTCTATCTCTCCAGACGTTGGCTTAAAGGAAGGTCCCTTCAAAATCTGAAATATCTATGATTTCTCCTTGCTGCCTTGCTGTTTTTCTAATCTATTTACAGACTCCTTCAGCTAAATAGAACAGTCTTCCAGGTTAAGTGTAATTTTCTCCAAGTGATAACTTAAGTGTGTTATCCAAGATTCTGATTGCAAGTAACAGAAATCCAATTTCAACCTTATTATAAAAACATGGAAGTATCTCCCATAACTAAAGAAAAGAATATGTTTGTATCCCAGAAATAATCATTATCAAACACTTGAACACTTTCAGAACTCTCCCTTTATTCATTACTCAGTTCCTTTTTGCATCGCTGTTCTCTTCTGACAAAACAGCCTATTTCTACAGATACACACACATCTCTCTCCACCCCCGCTTCTCCTCCCTCTCTCCTTCTTTCTGTCTCTCCACCTCTCTCTTCCCTTTCCTCCCTTCCCCTTTTTCCTCTTTTTCCTCAATCCAGAATCCCAGAGAAAGGACATGACTCAGCTTTAATCAGAAGCCCAACTCCCCTAAAATTTAAAATCTAAAATTCTCAGGCTGTGTAGTTATGTTCCCCACAATTATAGTAACTGTGATAACCTTGTGAATAAATGAGAAAAGGGAATCACGCAACAAAACAATGCACCCAGTTCGATGAGGGTTCGCGAGAAAGTGTAGGAGAGAGGAAAGAGAGAAGTCTGGGATGCCCAGGCACTCCATCATTAGAGCAGCAATTCGTTCTTCCTCATTTTACTGGTGGTGACAACAGCAGGAAAAGCAGCAGTGCAGTGTTGACTGGGTGAATATTCCCTTTGTATGCTTCCTATTTTAGAACACACTTCTCTTAGATGTGCAATTATATAATCAAAACTACTTGACATATGACCAGCCTCTTCAATGTTATAGTATCTCTTAGAATAACGCTATTTAAGCAACAGACAATAACAATAAACTATCTTAATCTCAAGGAAACTGAAAGGAAATATCTATCCGTTCATTCATGGAAACCAGTTGTGAGCCAGAATACTCCTCCAGGGCACAATAGTATATGCTTCCTTCAAGAAATTCACTATCTTGAACTAAAAAGGAATCTAAGGGATCTTATGTATTGTTGTTGCTGTTGCTCTTTGTATTGTGAATGGATCTCCCCCTATTACAGCTACCAATAGATTTTTATAGATACATGAATGGGCCAAGACTTTCCCAAACTGTGTTAAATCATGAGGGTTTATTGGAAATGCCACCAGGGAAGTATTTCCCAATGTATGTTTTGTAGCACATTAGTTTTTTAATGCATCTTCCCCTACCCACCAAAAATTATGTGATTAAATAAGGTGGTGAAATTACAACCACAACTTTCTCCTGGAGATTCACAATGTGACATATCATTGACTGTGAGAAGTTCCAAAGTAAAGAGAGCCCTTTCAGTTTTTTAGCCTAAGTTTCCAACAAATTGTTCAGTGAGCAACACCCATTCATTTTCACCTTGACACACCCATTCATGTCTATGTTACTTGAGACTTTTTATTGTCATTTGCAAGCCACAAAAATACAAATCTCACAGATTTAAGCAGAAAGAAGAATGTACTGGAATCCAAGGAAGAAGTGATATCTGAGACTCAGTAAAAAAATGAATATGGAGGAATTCTGGAAGCCTCTCTGTCAAACACTGCCAGTAATAAAGCTGAGCTACAACTATTCCCTAGTCTCTGTGTTTTAACTACAAGTTCCAAATTCTCGAAAGAGGAAACCTGATCAACCACAATAGGGTCAAGTGTCCCTCCCTGGATTAGTCACCAATAGTCAAGGTCAGATGGTAGGCATAGCACCTGGTGAGCCATCTCTGGTTCTTAAGGGCTATTTCTACAAAGAAATTATCATGAGTTGAGAAGACACCCCCCAAATATCTACTATAAAATCTCTTGAAACTAATATGTTAAAACACACTTTGATAAGAACCATTTAATGTGATATTGACTCTTCTGTTTTTAAATCCTCATCAGAGGACATTTATTCATTGCTTTTTTGTTTTTCTTGAGGGGTTGGGAAGGGATAGAGGAAGAGAGAGGGAGAAACATCCACTGGTTGCCTCCCATACACACCCAGACCAGGGATTGCACAGGTCCATACCGGGGACTGTACAAGCTCAGTCCAGAACCAGGATGGAACCTGCAGCCTAGGTGTGTGCCCTGACCAATATCAAGCCCACAACCCTCCAGTTATGGGAGAACGCTCCAACCAACTCAGCCACACCAGCTGGGATGTGACATTGACTGGTGATTTAATATTAATTTTTTAAATTTTGTTATGCAGTATACTCCTATTTATAATTCTGTTTTAAGACTTAACCAACAATGAATTTCAGTGTTTCCTTTCAAATGCAGTTTTGCTGTCAACTGAAATTATTATAAATAAAATTGTTATATAATATGCTATGTGCATAAATTTCAAATGCATTCCAGGTAAAATGTTTCTTGAATGATTTCTTTAATAAACTGTCCAAAGTAGTTTGTTCATATATTATTTGAGATTTTTGCAACTCTATTTATGAGAGCACTTTCTTTGTGTATAGTTTTGTTTCTCTTTTCCATTAAAACTATTTCTGGACACTTGATAATGAATTATATATTTTAAATTAATAGACTTATTTTCTTAGATACGTTTTAGTTTACAGAAAAGCAGAAAGTACTGTCAGTTTCCATATACCTCTTCTCCCCACACTTGCACAGTTTGCCCTGTTATTCACAACTTGCATTAGCATGCTAAATTTGTTACAATTGATGAATCAATACTGAAAAGTCATTAACTGAAGTCTGTGGTTTATGTTAGGGATAACTCTTTGTGTTATTCAGTCTCGTAGGTTCTGCCAAATGCACACGGTTTTGTGTTCACCATTACGTTATCAAAGCAAACATCTATCAAGCCCTAAATAACCCCTGTGCCCCACCTACCCATCTCTCTCCCATTTACCTTCCTTTACCTTTGACAACCACTTATTTTTTTTACTGTCAACAATAGTTTTGCTTTTTCAAGAATGTCACATAGCTAGAATCATATAGTATGTAGCCTTTTCAGTTGGCTTTTTTCACTTAGCAATATACATTTAAGTTTTCTCCATGTCTGTTCATAACTTGATAACTCATTTTTCTTTATCACTGAATAATATTCAATTGTATGGATGTATCACAGTTTGTTTATCAGGAAAAATGAAAACAAATACTTACTAAACACCTAATGTATGCCAGACAATCTTCTAAGCCCTGGCACTGGAGTAGTATCCAATAGAGTTGAAGCCCCTGACCCCAAGGGATATTACCTTTCATGAGGAATACAGACAATATAGACAAAGAAGCAACCCAGAATAATTTTAAAATGTGCTTCTGAGATTGAAAGGCAACTGCGGTAAACTCTAAAGAACAACGACTTTGAACTCAGAAGACCTCCATGTGTGTGCCAGTTTATACACATCTTAGTTGAATTATTTTAAGCAAATCACAACTGTTTTTTTCTGAGCCTGTTTCCCCACATGATAAATAGGAATAATAATATCTATTATTGCTAGGATTAACTGATATAATACCTGAGATAATCCTTGCAATAAAATATTTTTGCAGAATTCTTTTTTTGCCCAATATTAAATATTGCAGAATCCTTGTTGTCCAATATAAAGCACATCTTGATGTTTTATTAACTTCGGTGGAACATCAGTAGGTAATAGCAGAACAACACAGGCAAAAGGCCAGGAACAACATGGCTAAACTCCAAAATTAAATACAGATAATCTTTTCTCAACTATTAGCATTTTTAGAAGCAAACCTCAACATCTTTATATTAGGCAGAGATAACAATCTGTGATATTTTGAAATGTTTATCTGAAATAAATGTAACCACATTTTTAAATACCAAAAATATTTATAAAACACAATGAAATTTGGGGAGGAAATATTAAATGCCAAGTCACCTTTTTACATTTCAGTGTGAAATCTGACAACGTAAAATGAAAACATACTATAAATTAGAATTTGATGTGGACTACCAATTTTGCTCCATTAATTGTATTCATTTGACAAAATGAAATCTGTTTTTTATTTTTATAAAGAACATTATAGAAAGATGTTTTATCTATGCTAATATATCACACAGTCAATAGGGGTATGTATATAGTCCCTTGACATGGGGGCTTATATCTTTACTGTAATATTTCTGTGTCTCAATCTATCTCTCAAAAGTCAGATGCATATTTCCAACCACCTGTTTAATTCTTCTGCCTGAATAATTCACTGGCACATCAAGTTCAACAACTTCAAAATGGAATTCATAATTTTTCTATCTAAACTTTGCCCTTCTGTTGATATCATCTTTCCATGTTCAGGAACTTCACTCAGTTTCAATGACTATAAGGTCATCAATCTTATATCAGCCCCTTATTTGTTTCTTTTTTCAACCCCTTCTTTACCTTATCACCACCATTTCTTTATCTCAATTCCGTACTGCCCCTTACCTAGGCCAGATCAAACGCCTGCTCCTGGTTTCAATCTGTCAATTGGCTTCCGAAGATGTCCACGTCCTAATCCTCAGAACCGGTTACGTAGTAAAAGCAAATTTTGCAGATATGATTCAGGTTAAGGACCCTGAGATACAGAAAGTATCCTGGATTACTCACAAATCCTTAAAGTCAAGGAAGCTTTCCTCATGTGATCCAAGAATAGCGTGACTAAATAAAAAGTGTCAGAAGGATGCAACAGGAGGAGGGAGGTGGCCAGGAGACAAGGAATGCAAGTGTCTCTAAAAGCTGGGAAAGGCCAGGGCAACATTCTCCCCTACTACCTCAAGAAAGGAGCTCGGTACTGCCAACACTTTGATTTCAGTTCTGTGTCAGAAATCTGACCTGTGCTGGAATGGAAGTAAAAGGCAGAAAACTGTACTTGAATAACAATTAAAATTAAACAAAAGAAATATATGGTAACAAATTTATGTTGTTCTAAGCCGCTACAACAGCAGCAGAAAAGGAATACTCTGCACTGCTGGACTGATTGGTTTAACACCACCTTTACTTTATTATTCCAACTCAGTGAACTTTGCAGCAACCCTTTGCCTGCCAAGTATAATTCAAATGACTCAATCTTACCTACAAAAGATCTTTTAATTTCTTTGCAGACATCTTTGACTATTTCTTTTCACCACTACCCACCTTCGGAATGTTTGTAAGCCAGTCCCCAAATCGGTTCACTTTCTCACCACTAAGCCTTTGCATATCTTTTGTCTGGAATATGTTTCCTCTCATCTTTGTTTGTTGAAATATTAGATATCCTGAAATTCGAATTCCATTGTCATCTTCTTCAAGTGGCCTTCTGTGATTTCTTTAGTTGGAAATGAATCATTTTTCTCTTCTGTGCTTGTCTCTTAACTTTGTTTTACTTCCTTCTACATTTTAGTACAGAAATGTTGATTTGTCCTTATTAAATCTATGAACTTTTTAAGAATAAAAATTTTGACTTTTAGCTTTGAACCTCTTGTGTGCTGAATTTGGCTCATTTCACTAAATAAATACTCAAGAATTCTTTGTTGGCAAGAGGGAACAATAAAAGAATGGATAAATAAAGAAATATAGAAAAAACATTTATGTTATTTCTCCCAACCAGTTTAAAGTAGACCTGGTATAACATATCTGATCTGCTTTAAAAGGAACACTTTAGATTTTTAAAACTACTTCATTGAATTATGGCACTAAAGAGAAAATATGATATTATGGTCTTCAAAGGCAATCACAAAAATAAATCTTCTGATACAACAATATCATCTGGGTCTCTCTGCAACATACTTGCAATAAGCAGTGTGTATAATCTTTAGACCAGGAACAATCTTGTAGTTTGAACAACTTTCCTATGGTTGATATGGTTCTTTAAAGATATTTGAATATTGATTTCTCATTCTCTGATTTTCTTATTTTTCCATAATTTGAAAATGACAATTTTGTTGTCTCTAAACAATGTCATCCAGAACCTTAGGCAACAGTGAGACAAATGTGCCAAACATGTGGATGACAGGTGAATTGTTCTCCTACAAATGACAACCCTGTGAAAGTTCTTAGAATGTCCTCCTGGCTTTGGGATATTTTAGCCAAAGAAAAGGAAATTATATGTGCCGAAGTAAGAGTCATATAAAAACAAAATGGACAAGGAAACTGCTTTGATATTTTAGAAAAGAGAATCACTATCTTTACATACATATCTTCATTACTCCTACAAAATGTTGGCTCTACTTCTAACAGGGCACTGTTAAAAAAAAGATAATCACTGTTGTTGAAACAAACATTTGGAGACATATAGAGAATACTAATTAAATTATGTGGAGGAGATCATTTATTGAATGCCTGCTCTGCTGGGCACTAGACTATGAATTCCAGACACCAAAATTAATAATGTAAGGTTTCGCCCTCAAGAAGCTTAAATTCTAAGCAAAGTCACACTTGGTTAATTCACTAAGGGGCTAACTAGCTTTCAAAGGCTTGTTTTAGTGATTTGACTTTTGGTGAATTGACCTGCTTTTGAGAACGTCTAAGAATTTCTGAGAACAAAGAATGATTTTTATGATTAAATGATTTTAATTAAGTGAAATGAAGAGAATGACAGAAATTTTCACGAGATTATTTGATGGCCTAAATAAGAAGAATCTAGCTTTCTGGATGAGGTGATATACCTAAGATAAGTCCTGAAGAAGGAGGAGAAAATAGCCAGACAAAAGTGAGACATCTACAACAAAGGAAGAATTCGAGAACAGAGTGTCTGAAGAACTCCACGTAGATACGGTCACCTGGAATAAAATGTCTGAAGTAGGATGTGAATGGTGAGACCTGCAGTGGTAAACAGCAACCAGAACATGAAAGGTCTCGTGGACTCTACCCCCGCATGTGTATTTTTTTTTTACAAACCCTAGGAAAACTAGACAGGAAAAAGCTGAGATATCACTAAGAATGAGGGAAGAAGTGGGAGAAAGGGCATTAATTTTTTAGATTGGATTACATGAGCTTGGAAAGAAAGAAAAAAAAGGAGGCTTGGTTGTACTTGTGCTTCTGTAAATATGTGAATAGATCATGCATTGCAATAGATATCCGCCTGGAGAGATGAGGCGCAAGGGGGTCACTGAGGAAGCAATCGCAGTAAATTCATGCAAGAATCTTAAGGCAGTGACAAAGTCCTGGAAAGAAGGAAACAAATGTGAGAAAAAAATTGGAAGCGATATTAACATGATTTGGAGATCCGCTGGCTATGGGGAAGGAAGAATTTACAGATGCACTGAGTGATCTCCAGCCTGGGAAACTGGGAAAGCGATGCTGGCATCAAACAATATGAAACCTCCTGAAAGTGGCTCACAATTCATTGTGGAGATTCATTGGTTTATTATGTTGACTTGTAAATATCAGCCCACCATCTTCATGGAGGAGTTTAAAGTTATTCAAGAGCTAAAAATGCATAACTTAGTGTGATGTTTCATTTAAAATTTTACCCAAACATGTTTTAATACATAAAACAAGATGCATGTGAGTGGATCTTTGAGTCATTTCTATATATTTTGACTTGGCAAAAAGAAAGAAAATCATTGCCGTATACCCATTACATGTGTTTTAGAGTATGTTTGCATACTATGTGCTCTAATACACACAAAATTAGAAGAAAATGATGCCCAAAGATGACTATCATCTATAATCTAAACCTTAACTTCTTTATTGGCTCTCTGTGCCCAAGGCCACAGACTAACAAATGTTCTTCCTATCTGAGCACAAAGGTAGGCCATAGACAGAATAATAATTAATATTTTGGGAGTATTTAGTTTTGTACATTTTTGATAAAGTGGTAATGCACATGGTCCTATGGCGTGTGATAGGTCTAAACTGTAATATATCATTTGGACACTGGATGGCAATACGTATTCTAAATCAACTACTGTCTGCCTCCCTGTGTTGGGACATCCTTCTGTTGGGTTTGCATAACAAAGCTTCATTTCTGAAATCCTATTTAGTCTCTAGCTTTGTGAGCCTGGCAGGGTATTTTTGCCAATAGAAAATAAAAAAGGCAGTTTGGCTAAACCTTCCAGTCAGTCCATCCAAACACTTGCAACAAGTCGATCATATTATCCTGGACGGTTAATGATGAATACAATACATGTAGTAAATTAACTCCAGGAGGCCAAGGGCTAAGCTAAGGGTTTTTATGGTGAAATTAAGAATCTGAACACATTCAAATAATATCTGTCCCAGAGGGAAATGTGAGCATCAATAATTCTGTAGCAGCCACATTGGATGAACATATTCTGAACTAGATGTGGTCTGGGTGTGAGTATGTCTCACTGTCCCCCAAATTGGGGGATCTGTGTAATCTTTTATTATATGGATCCATTTGGGACAGCGTAACACCAGATTAAAAATTTAAGGGAAAAGAAATGAGGAGAACAGTGTTAGCTGCCTGGAATTTTGTATTAAGACAGAAGGAGAAGGATTATGTGTGAAAATTAGAGAGAAGGAGATCTTTATCATATTTGTTTCTGCATGCTTAAAAAGAAAGGATTTCCTCTTATCCTAAGGAAGGAATATAGAGCTGTGTGTATTTTGATGTTTTGTGTTTACTTGTTTTTGTGGAGGTTTATGGAGGTTTTTATGTTGTTGTTATTGTTCACTTTGAAATATTCAAGGATGTGACTTGCAGCCAGACTTTACAGTCAACAAAGTCACGTGGCAGGTCCCTCAGAGGTTACATAAGATAAACTCTAGGAAAGCTCAAACTTTTCAGAGATGAACCTTAACAGTGGATTAGAAGTCAAAGCTAATGAATAAATCACTGAAGCCAGCCATGTGTCATAAAAGCACAGATCTTGGCCATTACCCTAGGCAGTGGCTCAAAATGGTAATAAGGAAAAGTAATTTTAAGAATTACATTCACCCAAAAGCATCTAGTGAAGTTCAGCTCTCAGGACAGCTGTCAGAGCTGAACTGGCTTCAGCTGCAGGTATATGCACCCGGGCCAGAGAGAGTTCTTCTCATCTATCACATCTTGCTCTGCTAAACCCCACTGCCACTCTGTATAGCACAAGTGATATTTGAAACACAAGTAAATATTATCTGTAAACAAATAGCACAAGCAGCAAACACTAGTTTCCATGAGAAAAGTATATATTACATGTATACCGCTCAGGTGTTATCTTCTATTTTACAATATTATTTATATGGGAGTTTAACTGAGATTATTAAAAATTGCAGTTGATGCTGAAATATTGGAAAAATCATTTTACAGCTTAAAATATCAGAAAACAAATATATTTTATTGGATTTTAAGTCTTTTAATTTCTAAAACAGGGTAGAATTAAGAAAAATTGTGTCTTCTCTGAATAGCTAATTTTCGGTTTCTGAGCATACATCTAGGTAACAATAATATGCTAAAGAAAAATATTATATTTAGACATAATAGAATACACACTTGTTTGAGAAATTGAGTAAGAGAAATAAGAAATTATTTCTGTGATTGCATGTATATGCCCACTTGCATATTTATATATGCCGTTTCCAAGAAGTCCGGAAAGTGTACTATTTCTAAGTGATTGATTATAGTTGTAGAGACGCACCATGAGAATATGTAGGCAGGAGATTGTTGGAGGGATGCTCACAGAGGTTATCATCAAAAATTCAGTGGATCGTAAACTTGACTCAATATTAGACATAATTGGGGAAATATTTTTTAAAATGTATATTCTAAGCTACATTCTAGCTCTAGTGAATCAAAATATGTGGGCAGTGGCATGTTCAGATACTTCTGTTAGAAATTATAAAACAGCCCCTTTCAGTTAGGGAGCCATGGCCCATAGGACATCCCTCCGGGTTAAGCTTCTTTCAGGATGTCTCAGACCTAGTCACCAGCCTTCATTCTCCTTAATCTTCTGCAAATAATATGTTCTATTTTCCTGCCAATGGATAGAAGGGTATCTTACCCAACTGTGGCCTTTGACCGTCACCCTACTAGCTTCCCTCTTTTAGAATTGTTCAGATGGGAAGCAACCACTAATTCCTATAACCAAAAACACTCCAGACTCCAAGGGAATATGTGTTGAGACCGTACTTAAAGCTTTGGTAAAGGCCCATGGTTATACCTCAGTCCATAATTCTGCAGCCCAAGTCAATATCCAGTGCATGCCTGCCTAGTCTCCCTAAGTGTTTCTTGACTTAGAGACCCCCATTGGACTAGGAAAGGGAGCACACTTTTCTTCTCTCTGGAAAGAAAAGAGTCAAAATATTTTCTATTCCTACAAATTTCTTTAGAAAATTAGTCTTTCTAAACTGTAGTTTTCTAGATGCTACAGATGCGTCCTGCCAGTTGAGAGACTAGTATTTTCTTTATGTAAAAGGAGGAGATAAATTAAGTAATTCTCTTTAGAATATGGCAGAACTTACATTCTTGTTTTCAGCATTCAGCTCCAGCCAACATTCAGGAAAAGTCCCATTTAACATCCTATTCCATGGATATTTAAACTCAGCAAGTTGAGTCCAATAATAAAAATGTTGTGATGGTTGATTTTATGTATTAACTTGACTGGGCCACAAGGCACCCAAATATTTGGTTAAACATTATTTCCAGGGTATTCATGAGAGTGTGTATGGATGAGACTGATATTTGAATCAGTAGGGTAAGAAATGAAGATAGTCCTTCCCCAGTTCATTGAAGGACTAAACAGAATAAAAAGTTGTATAAGAACATATTCTTTTTCTGTCTACCTGGCTGACGTCAAGCTGGGACATGGGTCTTCTGTTTCTGAACCTGGACTTGGATTGATATTGGGTTAGACAAAACGTTTGTTCAGTTTTTTCCATAAAAGTAAAATATACAGTTTTCATTTTTGCAAATAACTTTATTGATTTAGATATTTTGAGTATGTCAGCTATCTCCTATGTGGTATAATGCTGATGATTGTTCTCAATTAATGTCTGGATTTTATGACTACCACCTTCAGCTGGTCTACTTGACTGGAGCATCATTCAGTATGAAATCTCTAGCACAAAACTTCACAAACCACTTTTGACACGTTCAATCAGTTACAGTACCTGCTCCATACACTGCATAAATCTTTTTTTTTTTTGCATTTCAGTTGCATTTTTACCTTTCTTGAAGTAATAAAGCATAGTATGCCAAAAATGTTGCACATTTCTGTCCATCATAAATATTAAAATGGTTACACAAAAATTCACCAATTTTTGATAAGTTTTTTTAAATGTACACTGATATGACAGCTGTCACTATACAATCCAATAAAACTGTTTTGAATGAAGTTAAAGACATTTAAGTGCTACTAGAGCCATCTTATAGAAAAAACCAAACAAACTTTTTGGACAACCCACTCACTACTTATTGACTGTCCCGGTTCTCAGGCCTTCGGACTGGACTGGAAGTATACCAGGGGCTCTCCTAGGTCTCCAGCTTGCTCAGTGGAGATCTGAATACTTCTCAGGTTCTATAATTGCATAAACCAATTTCATATGATAGATAGGTGATAGATATATAGATGAGAGGTAGAAAGATAGATGGATGACAGATGATAGATAGATAGATAGATAGATAGATAGATAGATAGATAGATAAACAGGTAGATAAAGATGAATAGATGGTATCTCCTGTTGGTTTTGTTTCTCTGGAGAACCCTGGTGCAGATTAGTAATTCTTTCTCACCGCCCTCCATTAAACTGATTCTGTGGGCCTGTTTTCTCCCCCTCACATGAATCCCCACCCAAGACTCCATAAAAAGCTCATCCCATAACAAGAAACTCATTCCCATTTTCTGTTCTATGCTTACTCAAAAGCAACTTCAACTAGTTTGTACTAATTCAGTTAAACTTTAAATTTGTCTACTATTCAGATATTTTTTACCCTAGTTTTTAAAGCTCTGGTAGTTTGATATTGGCGAGAGTGGGAGAATTTACACCAAAAAATTGGCAAATGCTAAAAATCTGGGTTTTTAAGGGGAGATCCAGTTTTATTAACACCAGTTAAATGTAAAAGTTAAATTTAAAAATTTAACTTAATGCTACTCCTTCCCTAAGATTTGAACACTGTACTATAAATAATAACGTTACATATTTTGAAACCATTAGTAAAAACGTTTTAAAAGTAAGATAGTAAAAAAAAAAGTAGTTAAAATAATGACTCTTCATTTCCCTAACCCTAACACTATGGCTAGGTTCAGGCTTCGAAGCCTAGAATAGGGGAGAAGAACAGAGGAACATGACTAACTTCTCTATTTTCTTTGCTTGCTTTCATAGTCCTCTTCCCCGACTTAGTAGTTACTGTTTCTAATCTTTCTAGGGTCAGACTTCAAAGGATAATAGTCTGGCATTAGTTCCCCTGGGCTGTAGTGGATGCACAGTTGCTGTTCTCTTCTCCTGTGGGTTTCATTTAAGGTCATTTAAGGTCAGAGTTCTCAGGCTGGGGACTTCTAACAGCTGGTCTCTGCTTACTCCTCTGGCTCATTGCTTAGCTCATTCCCTCAGCTTTGGACTCAAGAGTCCAGCCCTTTGTTGAGGTTATACAGCTCCTCTAGGCAGTTCTCTTGGACAAGATCCCTTTTAAGATCACTCCAGGTAGACTCCTCTGTAACAGGGGGCAGCTGGCGGGGCAGGCACAAATAGTAATGGGGTCTAGAACTCGGTGTCCAGGAAATATTAAAATATATATATATGATGTCCTCACCCCCACAAGTCTGAGCTGAGGGATGGGACTCATGGAGCAGGGCCATTGAGAGTTGTTTTGAATAGCAATAGTTTTGCAGATAACCTCTAGAATGGTCACTTAACATATCTATTACCTTTAACTGGTTTCATTGGTATGTTAAACAGCTGTGGTCAAGCTTTGAGCCAGGGAGATGGGAGTGACTTCAACCCATGAAGTAACTGGGAGGCATCTCCCCCTGGTTACAGAGCCTACGTAAGGGCTTGGAGATGATTGTCTCCACACGACAGAGCCACACCTGCATGGACTTACTATAGGCATCCCAGTGAAGCTGAAAAAAATATGAGAAAGCCAACACTTGTGGCCAGTCGTGGGAGGAGTCGGAAATGGTGTGGCAGAATAAGATTGGCGCTGGGACTTAAACCCAGGTGCGGTGGGTTTTTGGAACCACACATCTTGGGTAGAGAAAAGCCACAGACTTCTGTTTCTTTTTCTGAGATATGGTACCTGGGACTGGGCAGAGGGGGAAGGAAGGACTGTGTGTTTGTGGGTATTCTAAAGGTCTTTGGAATCTCAGTGAAGACATTAAGTTATTACTCTTAAATTTGTATAACTCTTTAAATAAATAATCCCTTTCCTTTTCACCAATCTCTGGCATTGAGAGATGTCTTTCCCTGGCAGTGGGCAAGGTGGACCTAGTACGGGGTGGGGGACCCCGGGAGCACAAGGGTGGGTCCATTTGGTAATACTATATCATTCACCTCCCTCCTCCCCGAGTCTGTTCTGTAACACTTCCACCCACATTTGCCCTCTCCTCCATCTTCTCCATCAGAAAATAGGCACTTGCCACCCTGCATCTACTCTGTCTCAGGAATCTCTTGCCTTTGACTTTGCAAACATGAGTCTGGTCCCTGTGCCCTTCAAACTCCTGGCAACACAGGTCAAGATCTCTAAGTAATTCTGTTGAAGCATCATTTCTACTTGGGCCAATGTAAGGTGGAAGGATCCCCCACATTCTCTCATGGGAAAGGAGTCCATAAAGCACAAAAACAACTCTCCAAAAATGCTATTCTCCCTAGTTTCTTTTCATAGCCTTGTGATGTATGATGGGCTGATAGCAAATACACAGGTTCTATAGCTTCTGAGTACATCCTGTGTAGACAGGCTAGCATCCAATTTACTATGTGGGGAGAACCAGGTTCCTAGTTTATCATTCTAGGCTTCTGGTGCCTCAGCAAAAATTTTGAGATAACAAGAAAAGTCATATTTAACAACTTAGTATATATGTATCTATAATTATGTTTAGATTTATATATAAATCATCCTGAGCAATAGAAATATATATTACAAGTTAACCTCTGGGGAAAAGCATTTGGGAGATATATGTGCTTTTCGTGTATAGATTTCCTCTAGTATGTAGTTTATTTTTACAGTGTGGATGTATTAACATATTCTTTAAAAGAAAACAGTTAACAGAATGGCTCTGGTGCCCATTCAGATTTGAGAGCCACTGACCTCTCAGGACCCACTGCTTGTCTAAGGAACTTATTACCATTTGTAATAATTCTGCTATTTTTCTGGATTTTTACTGTCAGCTGTAAGGAGCAAGGAAAACTTAGCAAGAACAAAGGATTGTAAACAGATGCAACCTAACATGTTTGGTTTGTAAAGCTACCTCTGTTGAGCCAATCCCCAACCCTGGTCCCGCCTACGGACTTTGTAAGTGAATGGCTAACTGCCACGTCTGCTTCTGCATAACGCTTGCTTGCCCGCCCATATATAAGGACTTAGCTGTAAATGCTCGGCGCGTGACTCTCGTCTGCAGCCCCTGCAGGTACCATGTCTTCGGACACTCTGAGAGTCCGCCCCTGCGCAGGTAAAACTTGGCCAATAAAGTAACATCTCTGAAACCCTGAAAGTCTCCGGCATCTGTTCTCGCAGTTGCTGAATGCAACATCTGCCCCACTTTCTAAATTATAATGTCTAAGGTATGTTTATATTTGTTACTGGTGTATCCCTGGTACTAAGCAGGTACTAGATGCTCCTTAGTGAACCAAAAACTGAGAAAGAGTAAGACAGGAGTTAATAGAAGTGGTTCCCACCTATAGCATTCAGCATAGGATAGACAGGAATTGGAGCAACACTTTTCAGTGAATATTTATTTATGTTGTTTGAAGTTTTGAACAGTGTAAATGTATTACACTGTTCAAAAGAAAAAGCAAGCGAGTGTTTGAAAAATGCTGAAACAAATACAGAGAAAAAATTTACATCTCTTGACTTAGTAGTAATATGTGTGTGAGTTATATTCTGAACTCTTTGTGTGTTTAAATATTTCACAGTTTGTAATTTTTAAGGAAAATATTAAATTCAAATACCACATGATGTAATCGTTTAAAAAACATGTACCGTGAAGTCAGAACAACAGCAGCAAGTCTGCTCCATTTCCCCCTGTTGCCTGGGCCAAGTCACCGGCGAATCTGGACATTGTATGATTGCCATCTTCCTCATTTTACAAACTAAACGAAGTGACATGTGTTGAAGTGCCTTGTAAATTGTAACATGTGATGCAAATATTAATGTTTTTTCTCTTTTCAAATGTCTTAAGGTTGGGGGCCATAGTTGATTCTTCTTTATATACTCCTCAGCTGTTAGCTCAGCGCCTGATTATGGGACTGCTATGGTCATTTCTTGAATGTAGATTTCTTGAGTGTTCACAGTTAGCAATGCCAAATAATCTTCACACGGGGAAAAATGACTAGGCATTGTAGCCTTGCCTTTTGTTCCTTGAAATTCATCCTCCATATGGAGAAAATGGCTGTTAATTGTGGCTGCTGTGTGCTCAGCATCATCCAGGGCCCCTGCTCTCTCTAGCATTGTGGTTTCAGTGTGTCCATGACTTCCTTGCCTGCTCTTGGCGTGGCTGGAGATAAACCAACACATTAACAGACTTTACTGAGTACTTGGGGATACTTAGGGAGAAGCAGAAGAAGAAAGAAGAAGAAAATAAAGAAGAGCAGGAGGAAAGAAATAACATTAACCCAAATAAAGATTTAAAACACACGATCAAAGAAAAATATACTAGACCAAATAATCTTATAAAATTTTGTCTTTTCTTCAGAAGTTTCAGACCCTATCCCAGCCTAGACTTCATGCAGAGGGCTCCATAGGAGCACGCACCATCAGTGGGTGCCCACTGAAAGGCACTTTTACAATTCAAAATGCATTGTCAAAGAATACAACACACACATACACACAACAGTCTTTCAATTCAAATTTAATATAATGTAAAGACTTACTCATTGACTAGGAATAGTTTGGACTACTTATCAGGTGGACTAGAATTAGTGTCTCAGAAACTCAGAATTTTAAAGGTGTTCTAAGATTCTGAAAAACAAAACACCTATTTGTTTGAGTTTGGTGTTAATACAAATCACATTATACAATTCAGTCGAAGAAATTAACACATACGGTAAGCCTGAAGAGTTGCATTTTATGATTTTTCTGTGGTCTAAAAACGTGTTTGTTTTCTAACTTAAGGAAGATTTAACAAGAAAAGAGAAGCCCTTACAGAATTTTTCTAGGGATCTATAAAGTTCAAACTTTTCTTATAAGTTATAATGTAAACTCAGTTAAAGAAATTGGCTTTGTCCCTGAGGAAAAATTTTTTTCTCACCTGTTTTTTTAAATTAATTACCTAATATTTTAATAGAGATAGTCTTAAAGCTCAGGAAGTGGAACAAAATGGAAAAGATGCATAAAGGTTATTGAGGTATAAATTACCTCAGGCAGATCAAAAACACAAGAGCCATTATTATTGTAGGAGAATAAAATACAGACTTTCTAATCAAATTAATAAAGAAAAAGAAATAAACTTTTCCACTGCCAAACTGATTCAGTATTATGGAATGAATTCACTTTCCGATATAAGTACAACATGAATCATGTCCAATTATGTAATTTGAAAACTCTACCACAAAGAAATGGAGTACAATCAGCAGTCATTCAGGGAAAAAAACCCTTCTTTGAAAGGAATTTGCCCTCTAATTCATTTATACTGTTCAATGTACATTACATTTTGAATAATAGCAAATATTTAACCAGTCCAAATGGCAACTCCCTAAAGATCCAACTATTTCTGATTCACTTTCAAGCAAACATTCCAACTTGAGGATCCCTTGCCTGCAGAATAGATGTGGTGGAAATGTAATGACATTCAAGCAGCCCAAGGCATTATACTAGTCCCTACCTATATATTAATGCATTCAAAATACATCTTGTAAGTGCATGTTACATACCAGTCTCCGTACTGTGAAACCTATGGCCTGCCTCTATGGAACTTACTAAATAGCAAGGAAATGGTTAAACAAGTAACGTAATACAATGTGGTAAGAACCATAATTACAGAGATGCAGTATTCTATGGAAGTACGTGGCAGAAGCAACTAAAGGTGTCGTGGGTCTGTGGGTTTGGAAGGGAGTGGACTCCAAAGAAGTGCTCTAAATATACGTCTTTCTTTCTTACCCTTGCCTCCTCTGTTTTCTCCTCTATTTCTCTCTTTTTCCTCTTTCTTGTCTTAGTCCTAATATCTTTTATTTTCTTTTTTCCCCCCACCTGCCTGGTACCAGTTCCTTTATGCTGTCTGCAGTTGGGATTGACATAGGACTGAGCAACAGTCCTCTTTATAACTAAAACTTGCTTAATTCATATATAAATTCAGTTACCTAAAACCACGCGGAAATCTATAGCCTGGTGGAGTGAGTGAGTATTGAACTAGCAGTCAGAAGTTCTGCATTCCAATCCTGGTTTGGCTGTGTAGCAATAGCTGTGTGGCTGAAGACAAATGACATCTTGAAGTCTCAGTCTTCATGTTCAAAATAGGCCTCCCTTACAAGGATGTTGGAAAAAGGAATGTAGCAAAAATGGTGTATAAAATGCAGAATCAATCAGACAAAAGGGGATCTTCTCATCAAAGGAACAAATAAGTCTAAAACATGTCTAATTTAACTCAGTCAGGAGATGTTTCAGGACACTGTTTTGAAAAGTACGTGCAAAGTTATACATGCAAAGTTATACTGCAGTTGTGCTACCTACAAAATAAATGAGAATTGAAATAGTTGGGGCTTCACTGTACAGAAGTCTATTTTGTTTTTAATAGATTTTGTTAATGAAATGTAAGTCTCCAAATGTGACTGACAGTTTGAAGAATTTTTTTAAACTAAATATTCAGCATATATCTGACTCGTTCATTTACTTGTCTTTTTCCCAGTAGAATGAAAGCTTCCTGCCATGGGAACACTGGAAGCTATCTCAGGCATGGAATGGACTTCGTTAACTGTTCAACATACTCAACGTAGATTTACGTTATTACTTATATTTTTATCTTTAAACACCTAAAGAATACTGAGCAGTCTACACTTTATTTTCCAACATCATTTTCTTTTTTTGAGGGCACTACACAATCCTCATAAAACAAACAAACAAACAAACAAACCAATGTTAGCTCAAAGGAAAAAAGAACATAAGAGTGAGTTACTGTGGCCCCTTGCATTTATAAAAGACCTTCATCCAGGACCTAACGTGACAATCCACTCTTCTTGCAGTATATCCAGATAGCAGCCACCTTTTAGCAGAAACCCTGGGAAGAGTATATTTTAAACTGTATCTATATTTGTATTTTATAAAATAATTTATCTGATTTATTATAAGATTATTTTTTTAAAATTTCCTTTCCTTGGCAAGGCACTGTTCAATACAAGGCATGTCAGGGAAACTACTTCTATTTTGGTTGTTGACTAATTCAGTCACTCTTTGAACAAATATTTATTTAGCAACTGGTGTATGCCAGGTAGTCTTTCAAAGTTTATTCCATTTAATTCTCACAACAACAATGTGATGTACATATTGTCCACATTTTAAGGGTAAAGATACTTGGAGATAGAGACAAACCAGATAAGATTCTGTCAAAGGCATGTATACATAACATCTGTCATCCATGGCTTTGTGGAATTAGTTTGCTCATTTAAGTACGCTGGGCAGTAAACAACAAAACCTGTTTGGAACTGTTTTTCAGTGGCATCCCTGTCACTGTGGAAAGGCACTTTGGAGTCACTGTGTCTTGGCTAAGGGTGCTCAGTTAGATTTTCATTCGAAGGGCCAGCATTATTTTAGAACCCGGAAGAGAAAATAGGAGATCACCTTACAAGTATCTAGAGGATTTGCCACCTAGTGGTAAAGTTTAGGAACAGTTTTTGTTGGCTTTTAAGACAACGTTCTTTAAATTGTATTTTTCTTACCTCTAGGTAGGAGTCCTAGTTTTATGTAGCCACCTGCCGTAAGTGCAGACACATTTTCTTGATAATCGGTTACTAGGCAGAACTTCTAGGGATTACAGGAAAACTGTTTGGCTCTCCCTTCCTCGAGGAAAGGCCCAAGTTCTCCCCTCAATCAAGTGTGCTGCCTTTGGAGAAAGGCAACAAGTTCTGTATGCAACAAAACTGCACAAGCACAATCGGTGTAGAGCACTGCAAAGCATTCAGTAGACCTTTTAAAATGTAGGTGCTTATAGATTCATAAATTATCTGCCCTTTCGTTTCTCTGGATTTCAAAAAAGCTATTGGCAAATGTTTTACTCCTTGGTTTGCTGTTTTTTAACTTATTAAATACACATTTCAGTATTTCTAGTGACAAATGTAAAGAGTTTTGGAACTTTGAGAGGAACAGTGTTTCTGAAGACACCAGAGTTTGCCAAAAATTCTGAAGTTGAAGTCTGAGAAGTATAAGGCTTCAATTTAATGGCCAGGCAAGAAATATATCATTTCTACATCTTGTGCAGGTATATAATTTTTTTCAAATTTTATGTTTGAATTCTGCCACAGAAGCATGCACAACATTGAGACCAGAGGCCGGGGTGAGATTTGTTTGAGCAGGAATGAATTGAGGCAGTCATTCTCAGATGAAATGCACAGTCAAGAGCTCTATGACTATCTGTGAGACAGATGGGAACTCCTGATGCATACCAGGCAACTGTTCTTCAGCAAAGAAAACAAAAACCCAGGTGCAGAATGTATTGGAACAGTGCAGATGGACCTTCAAGGGTGTTCACTGTTTACAAGAAAAAGGAACGGAGCTCTGATCACTGAGTGACCACTCTTCCTGGGGATCTATTTCCCCCAGCTGGTCTCAAACAGAATATCCCTCCAAAGGCCCCAGCAGCAGCTGTCAATGACCTCTGCCCCTTCAAAGAGAGAGGCTGGGTGGCCGCTTTCACCCTGTCAAGATGTGCTAATTACTTGAATGCTGAGAATCAGAGTCTACATGCTAGAAAGGTATTTCTATAGCCTGTCTGCCTCCCACACATCTTTTTCTTGTCTTTTTAAGGAAAACAATTTCCATCTGTTTCTATACAGATTACTGGCATCTTTTCTATCCAGTTGTGGGTTATCAGCTCCCTTGTCTGAAATATGCTATTATTTTGGAAATTGAAAACCAACTATAGGAAGAGGAATTTGGAAAGAGAGGAGTGTCTCCTTGATATCTACCCTTTGCCAAGTGCACAGCCATCATTTATAGACACGGCTTCATCTGATTGTCATAATATCTTCTAGAAAAGACCATTATTGTTCATGCGTGGCTGACAAGGAAATGAAGAATAGGAGAGACTGATACTCTTTCCGACTCTCCAGTCTCTCCCCTATTCGTCTTATTTTGTACATGACCTAATTAATCTTTCTAAAACATAATCCTGATTACTTCATACTCCAGTGCTCTTCCCCTGTCTAATCAGTGAAATACCAACTTCTCTGTCTGTCTTTTAAGATGTAGTCTCAGCCTGACCTTCCAACCATATCTCAACTACTTACTAACACAAATCCCTCCCTTTCTACCCCAGGTCTCTGCCCCTCCTCACGCAGTTAAGTCTTCTCTGACCCATCTATCTTACCATTTACTCTTGCCCTTCTCCCAGGAAAACTTTACCATATTTTCACAGCAGCACAAAGGTTATCTCCCTCATGAAACCTTTTTTCCTGCCTTTGCTATATGTTAAACCCATTACACTCCTATAATGTTAAACTTGTAACTCTCATAACAGTCTATCAAAGATGC
The DNA here is from genome assembly GCA_028533065.1 of Trachops cirrhosus. Classification (NCBI taxonomy): domain Eukaryota; kingdom Metazoa; phylum Chordata; class Mammalia; order Chiroptera; family Phyllostomidae; genus Trachops; species Trachops cirrhosus. The sequence continues at coordinate 46,016,265 of CM052538.1, forward strand.
TGTTGAAGGATCTATGCCTACACTTAAAATCAAAACCAAAATAAAATGTTATATTGGTGTTCATGGGACACTTAAGTATCATGAATGGAGAAGTGGAGAAGAGAGGCCAAATTTCTGGTATCTGCTGAGCTGTGTTGAAAGAGAGAGAGAAACAGAGAGAAGAGAACTGAGTCACATAAATACCATAATGTAAGTCTGGAGATAACACTATGAAATAGAGATTCCAAATAAAAATCTATTATCATACTATTTTATCTAGGTGTGTTGCAATCAAAAGTTTTCAGACACTTTATTTATTTATTTATTTATTTATTTATTTTAGAAAGATGGAGAGAGAGAAAGGGAGAAACATCAATTTGTTGTTCCATTTATTTATTCATGCATTGGTTACTTCTTGTATGTGCCCTGACCAGAGATTGAAGCCATAACCTTGGCATATCAGGACAACACTCTAACCAACTGAGCTACCTAGCCAGGGCCCAAATGCATATGTTCTATAGGAAGAACTTAGGTGAAGGAAAATTAATATTGCATCCTATAATTGCTCAGAATGTATTTATTGCCTCATTTTACACATAAATGGAAATGTACTAATAAATGTTTAACAACAGACACTCTATGAAAAGGAGGGGACCTTGTTTGCAGTCTTTACTGACTTCTGTAGTGTAAATGTTCCCACTGATAATATTTCAATTTCAAGCAACTAATATGACATCTCTGATCACAGAGTTAGAAGACATGGGCACACTGGGCTCCTACAAACTGACACAAGCCCTGCCCAGCACACCGCTCTAAAAGCCAAATATTATCCTTATTAAGCAGACGAGGAAGAATCAGAGAGGTTTTATAACTTGTGCAAGACGGTGTTTGCTTTTAGTCTGATATGTAATGTTATGAATTCTACTCCTTTTGCTAGATCACGTTATTCGGACCATTTCCGTGATTGAATTAATGACTTGAACATAGAAGCCCCTTAGTCCCCTCATAGTTGGTTCTACCAGGAGTAGAGAAGTAGAGCACAAAGGAAGAGTCACATGATGGATGGATCATCAATAAAATATGTCAAGTGGGGAGATATGTCTGGTCAAATCTGGTGATTATTCTCAAAAAGATAGACAGATGAGCAGGAATAGAGGTTGTTCCTTTGCACATAATCTTACCTTTTCTTATGTAAGTCCCTCACTTTCATAGAAAGCAACCACTTTCCCTTAACCCTTAACCTAGCCACACAGTGAATTTCTCCTTGTAGTTTATAGTTTTTCTCCCCCCTTCAGCCCTCTTTCACTTTCTTCCTTTTTTCCCTTCTTCCTCATTCCTTTCTCCAATACTATTTCACTGTTGCTCTTTAGTTACCAAGGGTCTGAAATAATACTTGGGCCTGTTTCCCAATGTTGCACATCACATGTAATTTATCCGGCATCGTCAGGAAAGTAATTTGGCCAAATAGACCATTAAAAAGTAGTCACAGAGTCCTGATCTGTTCATGGAGCGTTGTGAGGGTGTCAAATAGATTTACCCAGAGACATATAAAACACTCCCATTAAAAGTTTGAAGTAAAAAATTAATTTCTGGGATATCAAGCTGAGTTTTGGTCCTTCTCAGTATGTATAAATCAAGGATAAGTTCTAAATATCCATACATATAATGCTCAGATCCCATTATCTGACTCAGTAAAAAGATTATAGTACTGTAAGAAATGGACAAAGTACACTTCCTCTTATTCCCATAATGAACTTGCCTGGTACACTGTTTAACACTCACATGAATTTTCACATTAGCCTTTAAAATAAAAAAGACCAATTCTCTGATAATTGACATTGTACATCAAGTGAAATATCAAACAACTCATGGCAAAAAGAAGCATTCCGGTGAAATCGAATGAGGCATTTAGATAGTCACATACTCAACAATCACTCTGTAGCCCTTAGCTTTGTGTCTAAGGTATTCCCAAGGGGAGAATTAGCCCCCTCTCCCACCCACCCACACCCTCTTCACATCTCCCATTTGTCAAGCCATTTGTCAGCACACAGCAGTATCCAAAGTGCCTGGACTTTGTCAGATACTCATCTGGGAAGCAAAGCAAAGCTGTCTAAAGTCACTGTACAGCCACCTCCTTACAATGAACAGAACCCAACCCACATGAAACTTGCCACTCCTGAACCACGTGAGTCGTGCAGAGCCCTCTGAGTAGCCATGACACATCTATCTAGAGACCATTAAGAAAATGAAATAACAGAAGGGACAAGAAACAGAAACAGGTTTTGCTCTGAGTGCCGCCAGGCCTCAGTTTCTTCATCTTTACATTAGACAGGACCTGGTCCAGATGGTTTTAAGGTCATTTCCAACTTGAAATCCCTATAACATAAATAAATGCCTTGCCAGGCTATGAATTACTTTTCATCAGTTAGGGTACAATAATACTGACTAAGCTATGGTTCTTGTCTTTAGCTTCTGAAGAAACAGATCAGAATGGTACACTTTCCTGATTGCTTACTTAAATAGTGTTGCGAATCATTTATATAGCTAGCACTCATATACACTGTCCTAAGAACTTGACTGTGTTATATTCACTAATCTTTACAACAGCCCTAAGAAAGAAGTGTTGTTAATTGTCCTTGTTTTACAGATGCAGAAACTGAGGAAGAAAGGGGTTAGGTAAATTGCTGAGGGGCACACAGATGTAAACAGCAGAATTGGGATTTGAATACCTTCATCTGAGCCCCAGTTCACACTCTTATCTACCCTGCTGTACTGCTTTTACATATATTTCATACACCATCTTTGCTAGTTTTATTCTTCCATGGTGACAAACATCTCTACATTCAGGTGATATTTTAGAGATTGTAAATATAACAATTAAAGGTACAATTGACTCAGCTTCATTTTTTCACACATACAGAAGAATGATCTGAAATCAACAAGTTTTGTTTATAATATTCACTTGTCACATTTCCATGAACATAGCACCCACTCCCATACAATAATTATCTTTAAATTATGGAATGTAAACTCTATACATAAATTGTCACTTGGAATATAAAATTAACTAGATAAACCAGTGTGGTGCAAATGTATCACTTCTCTCTTCCAATGTCATCCCTCCTGCTTGTCTAGATGTTTTTACTGATAAATTATTTCAAAATCACCAGTACTCAAGTTAATATAGACTTTCTATTTTATAATTCCACCCTTACCCTATCACTGTTGAACTAATTTATACTTTTTACATCTATTTTTGAAAATTTCTTTGAAGACCAATGACATCAGGAGGTGAGGGTCTGCAAGAATGATAACAGACCAGATACAAGCTGTTTCTACTGCTTTTTCTCTTTTCTGTGGAGCCCTGACTTAAACAACACCCTAAAATTTCCACTCTGTACTCCCTAATGTTGCTTCTGCATCTCTGTCAGATAGAGACAGGATCATCTGAATTTTCCAAAGAAGTGATTTAGGAAGTTGTACCCTCCATTGGAGTTTGGAACTGGACAGTGTTTCTTCTTGAAATGTTTGTCTTATTTTTATAAACAAAGGAGCAAGAATTTCCCTCTTTTTTCCCTTCCCATTGCTTTGATTTTATGTTGGGTTGCTAAATAGCAACCAGTATATGATATTTCATTTTAAGAAAAACCCCAGCAAGTCCCTGAAGAAAAAGGTGAGTGAGAGCAGTTACAACCATAAGTTGAAGAACAGTCATCAGGTTCAAAGTGTGCAAAGCATAATTAGTCAAGTGTGGCTATTTTAAGCTTCACTTGCACTCAGAGCAAGCAACGTGTGAAAAATGTAGCCCCCACTTCCAAAATCGGAAGGGAGACAGATCAGAGTTTCCCAGTTAAAATATTAATTATTTGTGGGTGGTACTGTTTAAACAGAGCCAGGAGTTACTATTCAAATGCAAATATGTGTTTATTGCTCTAGGGAGATGTTGTAAAAAAATAGACAATACCCAGAGCTGGAAATTACCCCCTGGGCCAAGGGCAGATGTTGAGCAAGAGTACAACTTGCAAAAAAGACCAGAAGGGAGGAGGAGTGGAGAAAGAAGTAGAAAAGGCCAGCATGGGCATCCCTCAAAAGCTGATTAAAAAGTCACAATGGAACCCAGCCTTTGTCATAATTAATGAAAGGATTGGCAAGATTTAATGGGTGGAGTGATCAACTAGTGAGGATTGAAAGAGTCTTCCTAATAGAAGCAAATATGGCAAAGCTGCTCTATACTTCCTTAATAATGTGAAATGATACTTTACCTGGTGAGATAAAGACAAGTTAGGTGTTCCTTCCCCTTATAGTTAAAAGTTGGCTTAGACATAAAGCAGCTTTAAAGAGCAGAATATCTGTATCACTAGATGCAATGGAGAAAAGTCAGAAAAGGCTGAACTTACACAATATTAATTAGAGAGACTTCCTTCCCACAAACCTATTTTTACCCACTGAATGGCGGTAGAAGAGAAAACTGAAGTCATACTAGGAATAGATCTGGAAGAAATAGGAAAAAGCCAATTAATAAACTCCCATTGTTTCATCACTTCCCCACTTGTCATACTGGAATATCGAATGAGGAAAAACAACAGCTAGATATGCTCATGGACTTAGACATACTTAATCATCTATGAACCATTGCTATTTCCGGATAATTTAATATATAAAGACTAATGCTAAGGAAACTTGAATATCTATAGGTTGTCTGGAAAGCAGAACTAGAACTAAATTTATATCTTCATGTGTCCTATAGACTCACAGTACCTTTGTATGTGACTCCACATACATGAATACAAAGTGTCATAGAACTACATTTCATTTAGCATCATATCCAAGTCAAATGGAATTTAAAATTCAATTTTCTTCATTGATTTTTTTCAATCGAAAGTTGTGTATGAGTACCTACCCTGTGCCGCACACCCTGTTGGGTCCTAGGCTAGAGCAGAGAGCAAAGATGGGCATAGAGTTTAGGGCCAGATCATAGAAATGTGTAAGTGTCAATGAGATTCCCCTAAAGTACAAACCTTAATTTGGCCAGACCTTTTATCCTTAATTTAATGGACAATAAGGAACCATTAAGTAAGTGCTTATCAGAGGAAAGGTAGAATCAACTTATACTGCAGAAAAATGATGCATTTGTTTTATGTAAAAAATGAATAGATGGGAAGGAGAATCAAAAGTTTGAAAGGTTAGGAAACTGTTTTATGAGGTGGCTGGATTAATGTAGTTCTGAGGACATAGAAATGTGCATTAGGGTGATATCCATTTGAATATTTTTAAAAAGTATCAGATCTTTACTAGAGGAACTGGCAAAACTTTGGGGGAAGTAGAGGATAGAAAAGGGAAGAAAGATTACAAAATAATGAGCAGATTTTAGTTAACAAAGTCCACATGATGGGGAATAATTTCAAAATATAAATGATTGAAGTCATTCTAAGAACCACAAGAAACCAAGAAATCAGTAAGTTTTCCTCAAGCTGGTGATAAGACATGCCAGAATGCTCACAGCTTTCCAGGCACTGGGGTCAAGAGTGGTTCTTAGAGTTCCGTGTTACTTATCTGAAATTCATCAGTAAGATCCTTAACGTTAACATATGAGGCATTAGAGCCAACAGTTTGTTTTACAATTGGTAGAGATATCCTTCATTATGCCAAAAAAATAAAAAGGTAAGTGTTGGAAGAAGAAAAACACACTTGAGAATGACCCTTTATTTATTCTTAAGCAAGTGGACTTACTTACTTAAATCCTTTCACATACAAAAAGATCTCCCCAAAACACGCTAGGTCTCAAGGATCCCAAATGTAAGGTTGGAGATAAAGATTAAAGACAGAGTGTAAAGAACATTGGATCAGAAAGAACCTTTTGTTTTTTTCCCTTTAACCTTGTTCTGCTACTTACTAGATATGTGACTCAAACAAGAAAGGCAATATGCTATAGCTAAATGCACACACACACAAACCTGGAACCTTGGGTGGCATTCATTTGTTCAACCAATTTTATTGAACATCCTCTTTGTGCTACGCACTGTTCACAACCCTGTGGAGATGACAGAAAAGAAAGCATGAGGTACTAATAGTAAAACACAAGAAAACACACTGCGATGAACATGCTACCAAAGAGAGGAAGCTCCTCTTGGCTATGGAGAACTCTCTCAAGTGTTGAGCAGTAGTTTGCTTGACGTCTCTGTTGATGATGACTTTCCTGGTAGAGAGAACTAACTAGTTACCAGCAAACTAAAGCCATTTGGTTGACATTTAAATGTTATATTTTGTAACCAATCTTGTAAATACTAAACATGAAAGAATTTCTTTCCAGAGAAGAATATATGTTCTTTTAAGAAGTTAAGAGAGTAAGAGGACGTAATGAAATTACCTTCTTTGGGAGAAATTATTAAGCATTTTATGAAAGCTTCAGAAACAGTTGAGAACAGTCACATTTCCATATTATATGACTAAGACAGATAAAGGGATGTTTTAAAATAGTGACTTATTAATTAAATATTTTTATAAAGTACATGGGATCTTACAGGTTTTTGTTCAATGTGTTTTTCATTCTTTCTTATTCTACTGAAAAGATCTCAAAATGCTTAATTAAAAAAAACACACACACAAAAGATTCTGTTCAATTGTATGAGCATTTAGAAGCCTCCTGATTTTTCCATCACCATTTATCCCCCAGTACGCTCTTCCACTTCTACCCACCCCACTTTCCCCCACCCCACTTCCCCCCGACCCACAGCAATCACAGCACCGTTGTTTGTGTCCATGAGTTCTTTCTCTTTTTTTTCCTTTTTTTGCTCAGTTCCTCCACCTGATTTTTTTAAAGTCAATGTTTCATTCTTACGATTGGGAGAATTGGTACAATAAGAGTTTGTCTTTTGAAACGATAATTACTTGATTCTATTCCATAATTTCATTTATCTACACTTGGGGATTCGTAGTAGGTCTAATAAGCAACCCTTTTTGCTATACATTCTTCAACTATAACATTTCAAAAATGTGTCCTGTTGTTTCTTTAAGATACAAGTTATAGCATATATTTTTAAAGGCACCATTTAAAAATGATGTATTGGAACAGTGTAGTAAAATTTTCACTAGAATGCAAAAATAGAATGAAGCAATACAGAATATTGAAAGAGAAAATAATCTTACTACAATTTGTTGAGTTTCTACTTTATGCCAAGCACAGTACAGTATCTTATTTAATCCATATAATACTCTTAAGAAATAGAGTTAATTGTTGTAGAAGTTATGTTCTGTAACATCATCATGAACACTGTATTAACAAGATACTCAACTGCTGCTGCTGAGGGCTAGGTTCCAGCAAGCCTCTCGTCACAACATGTCCAGAGCTTGTTTCTGATTATTCAGCCCATTCTCTTACATATCAAACATATATCAAACCATAAACACTCACTTTTATAAAACAGCAAATTAGAAGAATTAAATTAAAATTTAAGTATGGAATCTAAATAGAAGAACTAACATAATCAGCAGTGTTTAGTCAAGATCATGGCATTACGCATGGAGTGTATACCTGATGATGCAGCACACTGAATTAAAAAGTTGCCTAATGGAATTGACTTTTGAGCCACTTTGACCACCTAAGGAACATAGATTACAAGAGAGAATGTGAGAAGTGTTTCAGGTTTTAAATCATTTATTCATTCATTCTACAACTCTATTGAATGGCTACTATAAACCAAATGCTTTTCATAGGACTGAGCCTATAACTATCCTCTGAGTCACAGAGTCTACTCACAGTGTAGGCCATTAGTGGGAAAATAATTAGATGTGTTGAGTTCATGGAAAATAGAAATGAAGCTCATGGATGATAGAAGCCCTTGAATTCCGGATTGAGTTCAAATGTTAAATATCTTGGGCCCTAGAGACTCACTACAGATTCTTTAAGCTTTAAGTGACCAAGCTATCCTTGTCCTATTTCTGATTATGGAAAGAGATAGGGGACATAAACAATTATTCTAATGTGGCATGAATATGATTGTGGCCTGCCATTGAAGAGTAAGATAATAGTAATGATTGTGGGAATGGGAAAGAAGGCCTTCCCACCTTTTCACAGGATTAAAAAAAATCCTCCTCAGACTGACTTTGAGCAGGGCTTAGCTAAGCATTTGGATATTACTCTCTGATAAGAAAAAACATAAAACACCTGTGTTAGGTAATAAAAGCCAACAACGTGTCCTTTATATCAGAACTCAATCTGTATTCATCAATATTTAGTAGGACTTCTACCAAGGCCTGGTAAGTAGATATAAATAGGTCCAACTTTCTGCAGAACTAGAGATAAGTACTGTTGCAGAATATTACTATTATGATGCTACTTAGACCACCTTTACAGTCCTGTAATAAAACCAGTAATAACACTTTGTACTTATGAACTTCCTCACACTGACAACCTCAAATGTTTTATAGACCATAAATTCTCCCAACACCCTTCATGAGATAAAGAATAATCACTCTCCCCAATTAACAGGTGAACTAGAAACTAGCTTAGCTGCGTGACTTGCCCAAGGCCAATGAGGTAAGACAGAAGTCCACTTGTTCTGAAGACTTAAGCAGAACTGGTCCTGGACCAAAGAGTGAGGTAGACACTACTTTATCCCAGGAACTTTCTACTTCCTCTTTCTTTTTCTATTACCTCTGGCAACTCTCCTAAGTTTCCCTTAAGGTGTTAAGTGATCCTGGTTGATAATGCTCAAGGTGTTAGCCTTCTAGTGGATATCTACCTTTTATTAGGGGGCTCTTGAAGGCTGGCTGAATTTCAAGAACCAAAGAAAGGAGCTCTTTGAATCCCTGATGGAACGTTTGTTCCCTTCTTATAGTTCACAAGGTATATACTATCTAGGGATCATTTACCCCTGTACTCTGCCACCCTGGAGTCCATCTCCAGGGAGAAATCTCCTCTCCACTGCATCAACCAGCACACTGAGGTTTTGCTTTGTCTTAAGGACAGAAATGAAAACAAAAGTCACTTTTGTGCTCAGAACTAGCTGACATCAGGACCACCTGAATCATCTCTGTATGAGGCAGCAGGATCTCTGAAAATATTTGTAACTTATTCTTTGTGCCCAGCTATTATTAAGTGAATTCTTTCTTAACATTCACTGGGAATACATTCCAAACACTGCCACCAGGTGGGATTTTTATCACCTAGGAGATAAGAGAACATTCTTCACAGCATTTCCACAATGGACAATATTTAAGATCTCTTCCTTCCTGATTTGCGAGAGGGTGTGGAGGTGGGGCGGGGAGGATGGAACAATTTAAAATCACCAAGAAAATGCCTGGTTGCCCATTAACTTCGTTGGAAATTATATTTAATTTCCTGACTTAACTACATGTAGTCAGTCTTTTACACGAGATTAAAGAGAATAGTGGGAACTCAGAACTCAGGGACTGAGGTGTGCTGTGTGGTCCCTTACATGTCTTTATAGCATGCATAATTTAAAACATTTGGAGAAGGCAGTCACATTTACACTACATACAAGTGCTGACTGCACAGAGAAAAATAGTAAAATGTTTTTTTTTAATTCCAATCCTTTCATCACTGGAAGAAAAGTAATGATAGCTTTACCTGAAAAGGACACACATTTCTGCTATCAACATGAAGTTCCTTGCTGCAGCTCTGTGGGGGCTGCAGACACATTATAAAATAAACCCAGGTTGTTTTTTTTAAAAAAGGAAATCTCTCTTTTCATTTCTCTGCTATCTTAAGTAACAGATTTAAGGTATCATTGACTCTGCCTCAGTGTTCTTTCAGCTTCCTGTCCAGAGGGTACTTATTAAATAACTGCTGTTTGCAATGCATACTCCCATGTGCTTGCATGATTTCTGTCTTACAAAGTTGCATTCAAAATAGAAAGGCAAATGTACCTAAATGCCCATTTAAATGGTCAGTTAACTTCTCATGTGTTGCTACATTAAATAAAAATGGCCTGAGTCATCCAGGGAGACTTTATGAAAAAAACAAACAAAAAAGAAAGAAAACTGAAGTTTGCTGATCTAGAAAGGATTATCATTTTGGTTTGGGTTGTGTGTCACATTATGAGGAAACAGACCAGAGTGTTTTGAAGCAAGAACAACTCTGCCACAGGACAGCAACAGATTCCTTGAGGTTACTCTTTATCGTGTTTTTAAATTCAAAAATAGATATGCTGAAATAACTAGAGATAATCACAAATCTCTCTTAGGTTATTTATACTTCCTGCAAAATATGTCCATTAATAAGAAAATGTGTTGCATACTTAGAATAAACATGGAGATTACAAAAATGGGAAAGCAGCAGCCTCTGATCTTGCAGAGATTAGGATTTGTCAGCTTCTATTCCTTTTTCATTCCTGTCCAGCCAAATGCTGCACAGCTCACCCAGCGCTATCCAGACACTCCTGCTCTGTTTACAGCTCAGCAATAGTTACTAGGATTGACAACATGGATACTTGAAATATTTATGTACCGTTTATACAATCACTCTTCGTTGCCCAGTTTAAAAAAAAAAAGTTTGCAGGGTCTGGCTCCTTGCCAAAGTTATCTAGATCTTAATATTATAAGGCAAGAATTTAACCCAGAGTTCAAAAATTGAAAAAGAGGGTGGAGGAGTTGTTGTTGGTAATCATTTGTGGTCAAACAAAGCTGTTTGCTTTTCTGTGGGCAGATATCCAGGGGCAGTTTAAAGAGACTTCCCTCAAGGAAGAAATGACCGAGAAAAACACCTGGAAATCCTGAAGCAAAAGGAAAGAATGAAATTAGTTCCCAGTGGTAATATTTATCATTTCTACACCCCCATCTGTCCATATTTTTGAAGCATTCGTCACCATACCTAAGCAACTTTAATTGATCCTGTTAAGGTTTTATATGGGTCATCTGAGCAGTTACACCTGGAAATTTGCAGGGTGGAAAGGCAGATGCTTGCAATCATGTCAGTGACCGAATCCCTGGGTTGCTGAGGTGACAGATGAGATCACCCTCCTCCAGTGCCTTTCTGCTCCAGTCACTGGATGGTCAGTAATCTCTTCTGTCCACAGTCTTATTGCCAACCATCTCCTAGTCTGCATTTAGGGATAGGGCTGGTGAGAAGGAAGAGGGACAATAGGAGGTAAAATTTTAAAAATGGGAGATGCAGAGCTAGAGGTCTGAGCCTGAGAGCAGAAGGAAAAGAAGAGGAAAGAGTGAGCCACATGTATTTCGGCACTACCTGGGACAATGCTGTGCAAATATGAATGGAAACATTCACTGAATTGTGTATGGTACAAATGTTAGGGTGCAGGATAATTTGTGTTATGCTTTTAGATGCTAAACTCAAGAAACCATAGCCAAGGGGGTGAAGAGGAAAAGAGAGTGAATTCTAAGATGAAAAGATTTTTGAAAGTAACAACTTTTACCAAAAGACAAAAATCAGACTCAATAAACTATTGTGTACAGAAATCGCTATGTCCCAGGGAGAGAAATTTGCTGGTAAAAGGGTTTTAGAAGGTTGTAGAATTGAAACGCAAATTACAGAGGAAGGACAGCACCTGAACTGCCTGCAGGAAGAAACTGATTTGGTTGGTGGGCAGAGTTCTGCTGGCAGATTCCACAGACAGTGAGGGAAAACAATAGAATAGCACCCGAGGAGACTCTCCCAGGATCGAATCACAAGGTGGGCTTGCAAAATATCTCGTGCTGTGATTCAGGCACCACACAAAACATTCTCCCGAGGAGAAAAACATCAGCTGTGTTAAGTAAACTCTCTTTCACTTTGGGGGACGAGGGGAAAGAAAAGGTACAATCCTCACAGCACCATTATCAGTAGAAATTTTCAGTAAAAGTAGAATAATACAAGGGAACATATGACCAGGTATATTAATTAGTTATAAAACATTCACGTGCATGTGGTTCTGATGTGTTAATTATGAAGTATAATATAAAAGAGCATAAAAAGGATCCAGCCCCCTCACAATATTTATTTTTTTAATTAAACAAAAAGTCAAAATACTGTATAATTATAAAGATATAATTAATACAAAAAATTTGCTATGCCCTAGGCATAGAAAAAAAGGAGACTGGGAAGATGTATCCCAAGATGCTAATTTAGGTTTTGTTTGGGTCCTGTGACTATAGGTAATGCAAAAATACATGAAATACAATTTCTGCCCTCAAGGAGCTGACTAGTTCTTATTACTTATTATATTTGTTTAGTCATCTTTAATTTTCATATTATTAACATTTTAAGGAATGTCTTAGTTGAAAGCAGTTGAAATGATTTCAGAAGAAAAGAAGGAACTAAGCAAAGGCTAAAATCAAATTTTTTGTGTTATTCAAAGATAAACACTTTTTGTTCTCTATATTTACACAGGAAAACAAATGTATTTGGGAGGAGATATCCAGTGTAACACCCCTTCAGCTTATCATTATTTGATTGGATTTAGCTTGAAAATATTTGTTGAGCATGTCATAATGTGTAAGGAAATTAAGGGAGCAGTGGGAGTAAAAGATGAATAACTATTTCTGTGTTCTAGGTCTGTACAACCAATAAGCAGTAAGATCAATGTAACATCACTTCCTCCTCTCCCCAACCCCAAACGTATGCCTTGGATCCTTGTCTGACTTTCCTACTTAGGACAAAGAATAGGGCCCAGCCTTTAGATAAAACCCTCTAAGCGACTGATTATTCTCAATGGAGATCATTAAGAGAGTGGGAGATCCTCAGTCACACTGGACAGTGCTCAGCAGGCTCTTCTTTCCATTTTTCCCCTTTTGTCTGGAATATTTTCCTTCCAGACTTTCTCTTGGCTATCTACACCATCATTTGAGCCTCAGTTCAAATGCTGGGCCCTTAGAAAAGCCTCTCTTGACCACATCACCATCCTATGACACTGGCCCCTGTCCCCCTCAAAATCCTTTCTCACACATACACTCTATTCTTGATTTTCTTAGTTTGTTTTATTACCTTCATGCTACTTCTGTGAAATTCTTATATTTTTTATTTTGGTTTATTGTTCATTTCTCTTGGATTATGAACTTCATGAGACTGGGGATTTCTAAGATCTTTTTATGGTGATGTCCCCACCTTCTAGAATAACATATGGCTCATATACTCAATGAATGTTTAAGAACATGAGAGAGGAAACATCTGCTTCTGCCTCTCTGGGTCTAGCTGTCTTGACCCTAGAATTTTTTTAAAAAAAACAAACATTCACTTTGTTCCCAGCTGTATCTCCAGAAGAATCTCTGGTACATAGTGGATGTTCAGTAAAAATAGTTAACAAAAATGATGGAAGGCCCTGACTGGGTGGCTCAGTTATTTGGAGCATCCTTCCCATACACCAAAAGATTTCAGGTTTGGTCCCTGGTCAGTGTGCATGTCTACGTTGCAGTTCCATCCCCTGTCCAAGTGTGTATGGGAGGCAACCAATCGATGTTTCTCTCCCACATCGAGTTCTCTCTCTGTTTCTCTCTCCCTTCCTTTCTCTCTAAAAAAGTCAGTAAGTATATTCTTGGGTGAGGACCTAAAAAAATGATGACAGTACAGGAGTCAGAAGAAAAGGGCCCAAAGGGCAGAAAGTCAAGAGGAAAAATGTTATGTAAGCCAGATTATAGAGTCGTCTGTTGATTTGCATGTTTATTTCCATGAAACTTTAGTCAATTATTGTTTCCAAGTTCCAGGCTTGCCTCAACTCTGTGACAAAAATTAAGGATGAACCGTATGTGTAAGCCTAGCCAGAATGAAAGAGAAAGGGTAGCAATCCCTTACTGCAGTGCAGTAGTAAAAACAGGAATCAGCCAGAGAGGATCAGGCAGGTGGAAAATCTCTGGGGATGAAGAGTCTGACAACAGTCCAGCCCCTTCTTCCCCAGGTGGATGTTTTCCCATTACTGCCAACCCTGAGGAGCTGGGTTTTATTAGTGAGGCAGCCATTTCTTTATAAAAGCAAACAAAAGCAGCATATGACAGAATTTCATAAGTGCTATGAGAGGTACTAAATGCTATGAGGATTTAGAGGATTAAGAGCTCACAAGCTGATTAGGAATCACTTCATGGAAAACATAGAATTTTCAGATGGGTCTTGAGGAGCACAAACCAGGCAAAGGAAAATAACCAGTGAGGAAGGTGGGAAACAACCCTCTACTCTGGCTACAGCATAGGGTAGATGTGGGAAAGAATGGAGAAACAGAAGGAATTAGGTTGAGGACAAATTGTGGAAGGCTATGAATATAAAACTGAGGTTTTGCTATGTTTTGTTAAATTTAGTTGGTGATGAGAAACTACTTACTGGTTTTTGAGAAAGTTTATAATATTACTAAATTAAGTTTTGGGAGGATAAATAAATCTACTGGCAGTATTTAGATGATTACTATGGTAAGCAGGATTCTACAATGATGCTTGGTAATTGGTATAATGCATCTTCAGTGTAAGAGGGAGCTGCAGATAAGATGGGACATCACTTTGGTGATTAGCTTCTGTTTGTTATATAACAAAACTGAGTTTAAGAAAGGGAGGTTATCCTTGGTGAAGGTGATCTTAGTCAAGTCCCTTAAAAGAGTGTGAACCCTTTATGGAGAAAGAGATTAGAAGTATTAAATTCAACTCACAAAAACTCTCCAATGCTAATTTAAAAATGGAGTGGACCATGTGGCAGAAATAGCAGATGGCTTCTGGGAGCTGATAACAAGAACTGAGAGATAATAAATGTGTGCTGTTTTAAGCCTCTAAGTTGGTGGTAATTTTTTATGCAGCAATAGAAATCAAATACAGTTGGAGTGAGAAAGAATTGGAAGCCATTTGGGAGACTATAAAACTAGTCCAGATTAGAATAAATGAGTAACTAAATGGAAGAGACTGCAACAAAAATAAAGATGACAGATGGGGGAGATATCAAAGAGACAGTCTCTACATGGCTTAGCACTGAACTGGACCTGGTGGTAAGAGGGAGGGAGGAGGTGAATGTAAGTCTAAGACTTGGAACCTGGATGGCTGAAAGGATAATGGTGATACGCAGAGAAGAATGAAAACCCAAATAAAATAGGGGAAGATGATCAGTTTTGTTTCACATGCACACAATTTATAACACCAACAAGATATCCACAAGTGTGTTTTTAAAAGTGGGAATGTGAAATTCTGCAGAGAAGCTTAGGATAGAAATGTCATTTTTAGAGTTACTGATAAATAAAGTGAATTACTGAGAAACTAATTGGAAAAAAGATTGGTATGACATTTGAAGAAGATCCCAAAATAAAGGCCTCCCCCACCTCTGTGTTCTTGATACTTACTGTGCCTAGAACTTCCTATCCAAAATCACCCTGGGAAATCACATACTTAACTTTCAAATCTCAGTTTAAGCATTATCGCCTTCATGCATCACTTTCTGCCTTACTTGGCCACTCAAAATTATCTTAAGATTTCTTAAGTGGTAAAATCCCTGGTTCCCCAGTTGACTAAGTTTTCAGAGGACTGGGACCATTTCGTCTTGTATTCTCAACACCAGATTAAGGGTCAAGAACACAACAGACACTAAATACTTGTTGAGTGAATGAAACAAATATAGAAATAATCAAAAAGGAACAAAGGAACAAAAAGAGTGTGATATACATAAGATAAAAAAGGAAGAGAGTTTTCATGAGAGAGTGGTAAATAGTGTCAAACACTTAAAGATAGATAAGGATGAAGACTTGAGGGGGTGAGGAGTTATTGGATTGGCGATTAGAAGTTCAGTGCCTAATACAAGAACAGGTTTGAAAGAGTACAAGGATCATATTATATATATATATATATACACACATATATATATTAATAAGATGAAGTGATAGGATTATAGGAAGTGAAATGTTAGGTGTAGATTACTTTCTAAAGAAGGTCATAGATCAAAGGTAAAGTGATAAGATAATTTGTTAAATAGATAAAGAAAAGAACATTGGCATTTGTTTTTGTTTTTAGAATGGAAGAAAAACTAAATAAGTTTACATCAAAAGTAAGGAATGGATTAAAGACTCATAGACTCTTGTTGGAAGAGCCTACATAGAAGACCCTATTAGCTACTTCACATTTTTTATTCCCTCGTCTTTCTTGACAACTTAACTCAGACTCTGTTTGCAGTGGCGATGTGCCTGGGCCCACACAAGATACTTCATTTCGCAGACCCCCATGCAGGTAGAGGTGACCCTGTAATAAAATTTGACTCTTGAGGTATAAGAGACACTTGCCAGGGCTCTGAGAGAGTTTTTGCTTTTCCTGATGAAAAGAAGATATGGCTGGTGCTTCCCCTTTTCTCCTTCTTTCCACCGTGAGCAAAAGCTTAGTGGCTGGAGTTGCAGGAACCATCTGGTGACTCTGAGGCAGCAAGAAAGAAGAAAATGATGTCAGTCACATAAACACTAGTAATGACATTGCCAAGCCACTGAACAGATAACAACGGCTCCTTAATTGCAGACTTCTTATAACAGGAGGATAAATAAACCCCTATATGTTATATGTTTCAGCTACTACAAATTAGATATATACAGTATATGTACATATTTTTTATTTCCAGCCAAATAAGTTTGCAACTAATAAGGCTTTAAACATCTTCAGTCAACCTTCTGATATTTGAATTAGCTCTAAAATTTCTCCAAGTTCTCATCTACCTTATGTTTATGCACTTCCAGAAACAGGAAATTTATTAGCTATTAAAACTTTCCAGACCATTTTGGAGAGTTCTGACCACAAGAAAGCCTTCTCTTCTCATAAACTTTCTATGATTCCCTACATTCCCCTGATCTAGCATTGAAGGTCTTTTATAAATTCACTCTACCCTATATTCCATCTCTATTTTCCTGTGGTCTCCAGAATACATACTCTATTCCAATCAGTTCAGCATTTTGTCCCAACAGACACTGCCTTATTAATGTGGAAAGCTCATTCTCATTTCTGCAACTTATTGCTTGCTGCTGTTCTTTCCTAACTTATAGTCCTTTATGTTTTACTCTTTAAAATCCTACCCATTTTCAAGGCTACATAAAGCCCCACCTTTTCCAAGAAATTTTCCCTGGCTCCTTCATCTCTCATTGATTGTGGCATAGTCTATAAAACATGGCTGAACACTGTATTAATACTTCTTTCACTATTTGTTAGTTGTTCTGCTTGGGTTTCTTGGGTCACGTATTAGAAGGTAAATTCCTCCAAACCTAAGGCACACTCTCTTTATACATTTTCCCACAGCTACCAATGTATCCTTACATAAGTATTCAATAATAATTATCAAAGAACATGTATGAAGGACACATGGACAAAGAGTGTGTGGATTTGAGGGTGGGAGGCAGGGATGGATGGGGAGGGAGGCCATGGTGGGGTGAAAATGGAGACAAATGTACCAGAAAAACAATAAAAATTAAATTAAATGATCATTATAAAAATAACTTTCAATGGGAGGATTTTAGAATATACATGTGTGTAGTGCTTAAGAGGGCTAATAAAGACATGCATAATGGACACACACACGATTTGGTTGTCAAAAACAGAGCTCAACTCAACAGAATGCACTAAAATCCCAAATGGGTACTTGCTGTAATTTATAATTATAGAAATGCCTTTTTTGAAAGTTGTAAGCATTTATTAACTGGCAGTGACTGATACTGTGTAAATGAATAATGCGGATTTGTGCCACGAAACACCTGCTGAACGTGAGACAGAAGGAAGGGGACGTGACCAGGACACGCTGTTAGTGGAGAAATGCAGGCAGAAGGAGATTCTCTAAGGGGCACTGCATGTATGTGAGTGTGTGTGTGTGTAAATGCAGAAAAAATATATGGAATCAGACCCTCAAGAACTGTTCTCAATAGTCACATATGGAGAGAGGGAGGGGATAAATGTCTTCCTTTAACTCTCCTTGTGTTTAGGAAAAGAGAGATAAATGTCCTCTGATTCAGTGGTTGGCTGTAACCATAACACTCTATAGTATAAAATAAGAAATTGCTATCATTAAAACATAAAACAAATTTTAATTAGCCATACTAATAAGAAACCAGACACAAGACACTTGTAGCAACATCATATTGAATTCTGAAGTTCTTCTTTCTGAATAACTGCAAATCCTCCATACAAGCCAGATGTTTAGCCAAAATTATAAATCCAATAATTTATTCCTTGTGGGGAAGACATCTACAGATGCCAGCATTCTGAGACAATTTAATCCATCCAGGTCTGAGATCCTGTGGCCTTTGATAAAAGAAACACTGTGCTGTAGACTTGAAGTATCCCAAGATGGTATCTCCAGGTGTTCTGATGACAGAACTATTACTTTCAATTCAATTTTCTTTCAATTCAGTTCCCCAGGAGGTCACTCAGAGGGTATGGCATAGGTACCATTTATTTGTCATTGCCAGAAATGATGTTCCTGCCTTCATATGTTTCATCACTTGATCCATCTTCGTGGTACAAGTTAATTGCAAATGAGACCATTTTTTTTTTGTCCAGGATTTGGCTGCTCCAAGTGTTCTTCAATTTGCTGACTTCTATCCACACTTTCTTTTCTAGTCCTGGAATTACACCTGAGAGTCCTGGCTAGGGTTTAGTCTATGTGGTTAACATCTCTTTGCTGTTTTTACTCTGAATGCAACTGCATCTCACTAAAATACAAAGATGGGTATCACTTGACTTCTGCTTCAGATGAAAACATACAAGTGTATCTCTTAGCTTGTAACTGACTCTTCTTTAGCATTCACTCTGTGCTAGGCACTGTACTAGTATCTTGATGTGGACTGTCTAATGATTCTTTACAACAACCCTGTGGGACAGGATCTACTATTTTATATTTAGGGCTCAAATAAGAAAATGGAAGCATGAAAAAAACTAAGGAGACTTCCTGTCAAGATGGTGGCATAGGTAAACATGGCTCACATCCTTGCAAAACCACATCAAAATTACAACTAAATTATAGAATAACCACCACTCAGAGCTGTCAGAAATAGAGTTGAATGGAAGTCTGACAACTACAGAAATAAAGAAGCCACATCCATTCAGATGGGTAGGAGGGGTGGAGTTGCAGGATGGGTTGGTCTCATGTCCATGTGTGGTGAATAAGTGTGGGAGGGATATCTCAGGAGCAAGGAGTCACAGAGCTACACCAAGCCCCCCACCCCATGGTTCCAGTGCCAAGAAGATAAGTCCCCATAACTTCTGGATGCAAAAAACAAGCAGGGATTGAGTCAGTGGAAGAAACTTCTGGAGTTCCATGCAATTCCTCTTAAAGAAACCATACATGGATTTATTCAGACTCACTACCTCTGAGCTCTAGCTCCCTGGTAGCAGCTTAAAGGGACCAACTGCATACAGAGATGAATTGAAATGTCTGGCATCTAGGTGAGAACTGGGGGACAGCTTTCTTCCAGACAGAAAGGCTGGCAGAGGCCATTGTCCCTTTTTTGAACCCTCCACCCACAGAACCACAGAACTGGCAGACGGGTGCATATCTGGCTCCATCAACCTGGCTAACACTGTTTTCCCTGACCTGTAGATCCCTTGAGGTTCTGTTCTACCCAACTTATAGCTGTTAACAGTGGCTTTTCCATATGAATGACTGGTCCTGGTTCATACTTCACAACTTCCTAAATCCTTTCAAACAAGCAACACCAGCCTCAGTGAGCCCTCAGCCTCCCGACTACTTTCTAAGTGGCCCCAGCCACAGCACTAGTAGCACCCAGCCTAGATTCACAGCTTGGCTTCACCTGGGAGTCTCCAAGCCCAACACAAGTAGCAACCATCTCAGATTTCTTTATAGCCCAGACAGGGTGGACTCAGGAAGAACACAAGTGGGAGCTGATCTTGGCCTGCACCACTGAGGAAACTCCAGAGCCTGTGCACCCAGTGAACAGCTACAGACCATGTTAGAGCACCTGAATAGGTGATGCACCTGTCCCTGAACAGATGATGCTCCATGGAGGGCAGAGGTTGGTAGTGAGTAGTCATAAGCAATTCTTGCAACTGACTGGCCTGGGTAAATTCTTCCTGTTGACCTGCCATCAGCAACCAAGGCTCAGCTACAAGAGGAGGGTATACTCAGCCTACCAGAAGGGCACACCTCAAGTATCTAGCTTAGCTGATAGGGGAAGATTTGCCACTGGACCTTATAGGACACCTATTACACTAGGTCATGCTACCGAGACAGGGAGTCATAGCAGCTCTACACAATACATGGAAATAAACACAGGAAGGCTGCCAAAATGAGGAGACAAAGAAACATGGCCCAAATGAAAGAAAAGATCAAAACTTTAGAAAAAGAACTAAACAAAATGGAGATAAGCAAATATCAGATACAGAGTTTAAAACATTGGTTATAAGGATGCTCAAGGAACTTAGTGAGGACCTCAAAAGCATAAAAGAGATCCAGTCAATAAAGAAGGATACACTAATTGAAATAAAGAACAATTTTCAGGGAAACAACAGTTGAGTGGATGAAGCTGAGAATCAAATCAATGATTTGGAATACAAGGAAGCAAAAAACAAATAACTGAAATAACAAGAAGAAAAAAGAATTTAAAAAAATGAGAATGGTGTAAGCAGCCTCTGGGACAACTTGAAGCATTCCAACATTCGCATAATAGTGGTGCCAGAAGGAGAACAGAAAGTGCAAGAAATTGGAAATCTATATGAAAACTAATGAAAAAAAATTCCCTAATTTGATGAAGGAAATATATATGCAAGTCTAGAAAGAACAGAAAGTCCCAAACAAGATGGACACTAAAGGTCCATACCAAGACATGTCATAATTAAAATTCCAACAGTTAAAGATAAAGAGAGAATCTTAAAAGCAGCAAGAGAAAAGCAGAGAGTTACCTACAGAAGAGTTCCCATAAGACTGTCAGCTGATTTATCAAAAGAAACTTTGCAGGCTAAAAGGGCCTGGCAAGAAGTATTCAAAGTGATAAAAAGCAAGAACCTACAACCTGGATAACTCTATGCAGTAAAACTATCAGTTAGAATGGAAGGGCAGAAAAAGTGCTTCCCAGACAAAAAGCTAATGGAGTTCATCATCGCCAAACCATTATTATATGAAATGCTAAAGGCACTTATTTAAGAGAAAGAAGAAGATCAAAACTATGAACAATAAATTGGCAATAAATACATATTTATTATATCAACAACTGAATCTAAAAAATTTACTAAGCAAACAAGAAGAACAGAGACAGATTAATGGATACTAGAGCATTTTGATGGTTGCCAGATGGGAGGGAGGTGTGAGGGAATGGATGAAGAGGTGAGGGGACTGCCCTGGCTGGTGTAGCTTAGTGGATTAAGTGCGGGCCTGTGAACCAAGAGATCACGGTTCGATTCCCAGTCAGGGCACATGCCTGGATTGCAGGCCAGTTCCCAGTAGGGAATGCACAGGAAGCAACCATACATTGATATTTCTCTCCCTCTCTCCTTCCCTTTCCCTCTAAAGATAAATAAATAAAATCTTTAAAAAAAAAGAGGTGAGGGGACTAAGAAGTACAAATATGTAGTTACAGAATGGCCATGGGGATGTATAATACAGTATAGAAAATGGAGTAGCCAAAGAACTTATATGCATGACTCATAGAAATGAACAGAGGTGTGAGGATTGCCTGAGAGAGTGTGGGGGGATGCTGGGTGGAGGGAGGCAAAAGGGAAAAACTTGGTACAACTGTAAATGTAATCAATAAAATATAATTTAAAAAAGAAAATGGAAGCTCAATGTAGGGGAAGTACATATACAGTGGCAAAGTTTGCTATACAGGTTTGCACTAGAGCTAAAGGAAGAGAAGTGTCAAGGATGGTTTCAAAGGGGAGGAAAGATAAAACTTTGGCAATGTAGAATGGGGCTGTGGAAAACTCAGAACTATGTATTTAAAGGTCAGAGGTGATCATCAAAGCAGAAGATTTTTCTTCTCAATTTGGCATCCTCCCAGGGCAGAGTATAAAGATGTGAGTAACATTGGAGACAGGCCTAGAAAGAGGAGGTGGCTGACAGAACTGACAGAGAGTAGGAAGGAACAGGAAAGAACCAAAAATTCACAGGGATGAAACAAAGAGGGAGAGTTTCCAGGGTCTATTGAATTTTGCAATTAGGTCTTTGTTATTAATCACAAAAGCTGTTATGTTATTTATGCCAAGCAAACATCACACACAATCTCATTCAATCCTCACAACCACCCTGGAAGTATGTGTTATTATCTGCAGAACAGTTTTTGTGGGGTGGCGGGGCGTTAAAGGTAAAACCCAAACTGCAGTGGGTTGAGAAATGACTGTGTGCAGAGAATGCAGTCTGCATTTGGGATAAATTTGGGATAATAAGGGACTGAGCCCCAACCGAAAGCTAGTCACTTTAGCACTGTTTTCTAATTTCATCCAAACAAAACTCTAAAAGGGATGTGTTGTTATTCACCTTCAAAAAAGAAACTAAGGTTTGGAAGCTCAGTGTGGTCCTGTGGCCTAACTTCTTTTCAATAAATCCCATTCAGCTCCTAAAGAGGAAACAGATAGCTTCAAAAGACATTTACTGAGAGCCTTAGTGCACCAGGCCAGACACTGTGATAAGAACATTTACATGAATTGTCACATGGAAACTTCAGTTTAAATGCTAGTTTCTAGTTAGTAATAATGTGATGATTAAGGTCCTGAGCCCAGGAGTCAGACTCCCTGGGTTTAGAGGTCAGCTCTGCCATCTATGAGTGTCCTTTTCCCTCAGTTCCCTTATATGTAAAGCGGGCTTCCTCATGAAAATTCTTTAAAGATAATTTACATGAAATATAAAGAACAAGTGCCTAGGTCACAGCAAGTGATGGGTAAAACGTTAGCTAGTAACTTAATGGCCATTTTACAGCCAAGGAAAGAGGGTGAGGAAGGATCTAGAAGTCAGCAGCTCTAAGAGCCTCCTTTGGATTTTGGGGCGAGGGAGGGGGTCTCCCAGAAGCCCTTGTGTTTTGCCACCACACACCATACTGCAGAGAAATCTGGTGAGGAGGAATGAGGGAGTGGGGTGGGTGTTTATGGTTGTGCTTGTCTATTTGTTTCTAAGATGGGATTGACTGGCACATCTTTTCCCTCCTGGGTGTGGGGGGAGGTGCAAGGGGAAAGATGCAGAAGAGAAGGAGATATGATGGGTAACTTCTCAGACAGACAGGAAGGGACTGCCACACTGCACAGGCACAGGTGCAGGGTCCGCGAGCTCGACCCAGTAATGGAAGACAGGATGGTGTTCACGTCTTGATTTCGTTTGGAATCAGGGGAGAAAGAAGCCAGAAAAAAAGTTTACTTTCCTTTGCCCTCTTGCTGGCCAGGTCACAGTCAGTGTTCTTGAAGGGGATTAAAACAACAACAAAAAACACGATCCCTCCTACCCTTTCTTTCTTCCTCGATCTTCTCCTTTCCCCCTCCTCTCCCCAACCACCACCACCCCTACTTCCTTTTCTTTCCCTCCCTCTGCTGGTTTGCCTGTTACTTCCCCGTTCCCTTCTGTCCTCGCTACAGTGGGTCCCAGCAGCCACGGAGGGAGAGGGCAAGACTGGCTGCGGACTGTACAGATCAAGCAGAGAAAGAACTCTCTCTCTCTCTCTCTCTCTCTCTCTCTCTCTCTCTCTCTCTCTCTCTCTCTCTCTCTCTCTCACACACACACACACACACACACACACACACACTCAAAACTCGGCTCGGCCGCACCGCAGCTGCTCCAATCCCAGGAAAAGGCGAGCGAGCGGGCCAGGCGTGCGCACCCCGCTCCGTGCCCCACGCAGCGCTAGTCCGGGTCCCCAGCGCCGCGCTACGGACGGGTGTGCCGGAAAATAAAGCAGAAAGGGTAAAGACAGATCCTGAAAACACCCTGGCCATACACGCCACAACCTGAGCTCTTTCTCAGCACCGGAGTGAAGACGGCGCCTGCAGCGCCCTGAGCCGGTGAAATCCGCGCCACTGTCCGTGAAGAGCCCACCTGCCGTTCCGCGACAGGCCAGAGCAAAAAGTGGAGCTTGTCCCTGTCCTGCTCAGGCAGTTCCCGGGGCTCCGGGCGCTCTCGCCTCAAGTAGTTTGGAGTTCAACCCTCGGCTCAGTCCCCAGCCCCTCGCGCTTCGGAGTGTCCCCCCCTCGACGAATGGAGTGGACGTGCCACCGGGACCTCGCTATGGCAGGGGCGCGTAGGCTGCTCTGTCTGTGGCTGGGCTGCTTCTGCGTTAGCCTGGCGCAGGGAGAGAGACTGAAGCAGCATTTCCCGGAGCTCAGCAAGACTGTGCCAGGTGACCTCTCAGCAGGTGGTGTTCCCGACCCCGTGCTGCGGCCGCACGACAAGGTGTCGGAGCACATGCTGCGGCTCTATGACAGGTACAGCGGCGTCAAGGCCAAGGTGGTGCGGACACCAGGGTCCTCAGAGCCGGGCGCGCAGCCCTTGCGCCCCCAGATCCGCCGCGAAGGCAACACTGTTCGCAGCTTTCGAGCTGGAGCAGCAGGTGAGTGTCCCAGGAGCACCCCTTTCTGCGGTCCCGCCCCAGGTCTTCCCCATCCCCCGTCTTCCATAGCCTCCTCATCTGGTCTAGGCCCTGTAGTGGTACCTGGAGACCTTCCCTCACCCTCTGCAGCTGCCCTCTGAGCCCTTCCTCCTATCACACCCCGCATTTCGCCCGCAAGTAAATCCAGGTTTAGAGACTTAAATGGGAGAAGTGGAGAGAAGAAGGGCTCAGAGCAGTGGAGGGGGTCGGCTGGAGGAACATCGTGGGGACAGAAACGGGCTAAACACGCCCCCCTCTACACACACGTGCCCCGGGGAGCCTCATGTCCTGGGTGGTTGGAGCACCTCTGAGGTGCTTATGTGGATGTTTCTTAAGTCAGTCAGCGGAAATTCCCTTGGACTGGGCTTTAGCCATGTTTACGTGGAGGCAGGTGTCATTTTATGCCAACCGCAGGGCGCTGATAAAAGTCACACTTGAACTACAAACCTTCCTCCCGTCTTTTAGCCGCTTCTCCAGACCTTGCACCCTTCCTAACTCGTCTCCTGTTACTGGAGTTGACACTTCTTAATTGATAGTCCCTTGGTGGCAAACACACACACTAAGCCAGGTGCTCCGGGTGTTTCTATTATTTAAAACCAATCTGGGCATATAGGGCTGTACCATCCACCCTGGGAGGAGCGGGGGTGGGGGGAGGAGCCGTGGATGTAAACACCTCTTGGAATCTGCCGATGAAAATCTGTTCATCCCATTTTTCAGCACACAGATCACTGTGGTCTGAAATTCATGGCTTAACAAGGCTTCTCCTGGCCCCTGTGGTGAAGGGAATAACTTATGCGAACAGCCTGCCTCTCCTCTGCTAACAGCTTGAGGGAAAGTTTCCTGGACATTAACTCGGTTTACATGCTTTGAGGATGCACCAGGCGTTTTTGTTCACGGCATTCACGATAAAGGGAAACATAACTGCAAAGCCTGTCTTCAGCGAAAAGTTGAAAAATAGCCAAGGCTCTTCAAGTAAGGAGGCAATGCCTCATGCTCTATCAAGTCTGTCAGAATCACTAGAAAGAAATCTCCCAAAGCTTTGATATGTAGGACTCCTGGAAAAAAAGGAAAACCAACGCATCCATCAAGGAAAGCCCCAGGTTGACACTGTAAATACACTCTAGAGCTCTTAGGCATGATGACATTTACAATAAATGTGAATTATGCTTTCTAATGCAGAAGTCTTTAGCTAGAGTCTGAGCTGAACCAGATTTCACTTTCTTCTTCAAACCATGACCATAACCTGAAAGGAGCTGGCCTCTGCTAAGGAAACAGAAACCTGCTCTGGGTACTCCATAGTGCACCAGCCACTTGAGGAGTTTGTTCTGACAGCTGACCACACTAGTGAATTCTCTGTTTACTTTAGTGCAGGTCTGAGGGCAGAGCTCAGTGGGGGAGCAGTGTGGGAGCAGCAGGAATTGGAAGGAAGCTGGGTGGGCAAGGCAGGTGGATGCATGGAGATACTCAAATCACTCTTACTTTGACATTTACTTTCTTGGTAATCTTCTTAAGAAGTAGCTGAGGTACCCAAGAGATGAGTAGTATTTTTTGTATCAAGTTTTATTTTTAGTAGGAATCACAAGCTTTGGAAGTGGAATGTGACTTTGTTTCATTCACACATGTTGCATAGTTTTTGTATGTTTGTTTTAGGCTGAGTGAACCCTGAGTGGAAGATGGATAAGGATTTGAATAACTTGGGCTCCATATGCTTTTTGGCTTCAACTCATTTCATGCATTATAATTTCAAAGTCTCCCTTATCAGCCTCACTGTAGTCTTATGCCATCAAATGATAAACTCTGATATGGAGGCCAGGAGTTCCCTTGAAATGATGAATTGCAGCTTGGAGCATGTATACAAGGCTGTGTGCCTTGATAAGAAAAGCAGTCCCTTTAGTATCCTAGAGACTGTCTTACTGACGTATTCATCAAACATGGACACTGTTTTTTGTAGAAGCTTAAGTGTCATGTTACTACATTGGAGACTCCTGGAGAAGTGGTTCATGTCGGATCCCTTCCAAGAGTGTTTAGTTACTAACACACTAAAAGGACCTCGTTATAAGGCAATTCTGGCTCTTAAGGCAGGACTCCAACAAGGTGCTAAGGCTTTCATGTGTGTCTCTCTCCTTTATCAATATCAACATTTCCATAACACCTTTTATCTTGTGACTTATGCTCTGATGTAGGTGAAAAATGCTGTTTGCATTAATAAACTAGATAGGTTTTCTAGTGCATGGTGCTTAGATTCCCCAACATATGGGCTTCTCTGTGCCAACGGTGTTCCAGATTTTAATGGAATGTCAGGTGGTATGCTGTTTATATGGCGTAGCTGCTGATCCAGCAGACTTTCCAAGTGCTTATTCAGGCTGAGTTATAGCCTTAGAGCCCTATTTGCTACTTGGAACATACCTGGTTAAAATTATTTATTGTTCTAAACCTAGGATATCTTTGGTTGAAATTTAGCTGCTGTGGTCTCCCTCTGATTACTTTCTACTTAAACCATTACTTGATGGTGGGTGGCATTCATCCTAAATACACTCCCTGCCAGCCC
This sequence comes from Trachops cirrhosus, assembly GCA_028533065.1. NCBI lineage: Eukaryota > Metazoa > Chordata > Mammalia > Chiroptera > Phyllostomidae > Trachops > Trachops cirrhosus. The sequence goes on from CM052538.1 coordinate 46,043,250, forward strand.
CATTCTCCTCCCTCAGTGTTATGCAGTCGGTGTGCCAAAACCGTTAAGTTTGGAACGCTCATAAGTCTTTTTGTGATGTGTAAGGGTTTACATAAAGACAGGTTTTATCTTTCCTTTGTAAAAGGTAATTTACAAAATTATCGATGACAGAGAAGTTCAGCTTAAAAAAACACTCTATCTTGAAGGAAGACAAGAGGGATATGAAATCAGCTTTTATTTTCATCTTAGTTGAGGTTGTCCTTGGCTAATATATAATAAAAGAAGAATAGTTTACATGAGGTTTGCTCCTGGCTTGATCTTTTAAGATGCATACTTTGTGTTCATTAGTTTCTCATCATTCCTATAGTCACTTAATCTTATTTTTCTTCATCATAAATTTAACCTCTTTAGGAAGAGCAATTAAAGCGTACAGGTTTTTATTAGGAAACTGTCATTATTTTAATTTATGACATATAAGTACAAAGATGCATTTCAGTGGATGTGTGTCACCTGTTTCAAAAATAGTCACACAGGTTTCATAGATAAAAGAAAATAAAATTGATTTATTCCAGACCCCAAAGTGAATGTTTTTTCCTTCAGTGAGAAAGGGGAGAATCTTTCCTACTATGACCAAACGTCTTTAAAAATAGAAAATATCATTTGATGTGTTTCCGAAGTGCTAGGCTAAAATATAAGGCTTTGGGAAAGACACAGTTAAGGAGGCATTCCTATGAATATATGGGCCAGTGGGTCTGATGGCAAGGGGATATAGTAACTGTATTAAAACATAGTTACCTTGAAATTTGTGGCACTTAGAAACTAGGCTTGAAATTAAAGAGTGCTTAGATTATCTGATGTATTTCTTCTAAAGACAATAGTACATCTGGAGAGGGGGAGGTGGCTGTGCAGCTGCTTTGAATTACGCATCACTTGGAATACACGATAGTCCTTAATGAAGTTTTTACTGTAATAGGCAAGACAGCTTTATAATCTCTGACATTTACAAATCCATAATACTATGAATTCTTGATTATCCATGCTAATGGAAAGGAGAAAGAATGGGTTATATATAAAATAATTTAAATTTAGATTTTTCGTATAATTAGACACACTCAAAGAGACCAAGAGACCATGAGGGTCACTGAAAAAGATCTCCTAAGCAGATAATCCACTCAGGGAATATTTGTACATTAAATATATATACTTAATCAAGAATATATTAAAAGGGTTACATACACTTTATCTAAGCAGTGGATGTTGATAAGCACTTGATTGACCCAGTTCAAATTTTTCTAAAAATAAAATAGGGACATGAATGTCAACTGTGCTCAAAAGCACTTTGAAATTACACAATTTTGTATGTGAAAGAGGATTTAAAGAAAGCAAGTCCAACTCCTTCTGATATGAAAAAGAAGTGGGTATCATGACGTATTTACTAGACAATTTTCAAACATAGTTTAGTTTGTCTCAAAACCTATTGTTTCTAATAATCTGATCTAATTTTCTAGGAGAAAATTTTGTAAAAAGGGGGGGTCTTTGGACATTGTTAACAGGTTTTACTTAAAATTGGGTTCCATGGTCAAATAAGTTTGGAAAAAATGATTAGTCTTCTTTTTTTCTGGGACCTTTCAGGGCCTTTAAGTGCTAGTGAGTTTCCTTAAGGCTGGTTCTCTTTCTCTGCAAGAGAGCGTGTTAGAGAGCTGTGGTTCTAAGGTAGCTAGTCAGGGAAACAATGGTTCAGGGCCTTCCTAATTTCTCAAGAAAGAAGATATGCAAAATTCAAGTAAAAACTGTCTCATCTCTCATTTAGTACCTATCTCAGGATGTTTACTTATATTTTTACTTTTGGACTGGGGTCCAATTTGTATTGCATCATCTTTCTGCTCTCATGTTTTAAACTTCTGTGAGTGTAATTTTTAAGAATCTCTCTGTCATTAAATTTAATTTTCCCCATTTCTTTATAAATTCTTCTTCATTATTTTCTATAGGATTGATATTCATTATCTTATAACTCATTCTGTTAAAAGAAAAGCTAGTCATGGAAAAATTCACTAGACATCATATATATCACTTTGTTAATGTTTTATAACCATTAATATCTTGATTAAAGACACATTTACTCAAGAAACTGATCAAATCCCTTATAGAATCCTATTGTTTGTTGTACTTATTAGGTATAATAAAAGCATAGTTATCCAAAAAGCCTAGTAAAAATTATTGAGCAACTTGGTATATACTTTTGATTCACTTTTCAGGGTCTTTGTGCTATAACATCAGAACTTTTCTCCCAAATTTTGATGGTTTCCCCATCTATTCAATTTGTATATCCTAGTAATCAGTATCTCAATAACTTTATATTGGTGTTAGTAGTGGAAAGAAGTTTGGCATTACAAAACTGTCTCAGCCTGAACTTTCCTATGCCAAGTTTCAATTTAGAGTGAATTTTTAAGATTATGTTATGAATCCATGAAAATAGGATTTTGTAATGGAAACATTGACATAATATTAATCTGTGACACAAGTATACCAGGATAATATCCACTTTGGACAGTAGTAAATGATGACAATGTAACTGAAGAGCCCTTATGTGTGGAGTATATTTAGAAATCCATAAAGTTTCTAGTCTATCACATGTTAGTAGTTGTAGTGTCCTAGCATACTGGTACGTAAAGCAGTACTCTTAGTAGCACACATGTTCAGTGGTAATGTTTTTAAAAGTATTGCTGATTCTTTATTTGTCTAAACATCCACACTTGGGTCATGATCATGGTGTGTTTATCGACTCCTTCGATTCACTGTGCCAACAGAACCACAGTAAGCACAATGCCATGATTTTATGTGGGCACCCTCTGAAAAAATTGTGTTTGGACAAACTGATCCTACTGTATTACTAGCTTCAGGAAGTTCTTCTTACCTTACTGAGTTCTGTTAAATACTTCTTTTATAAAATAACTGCACCCAGTAGTTTTAGAAATGCAAAATTCTTTGTCCAGTCCTCGGACTTAACAGTTAAAACAATTGAAGACCAACATGATCTTATTTGGTTTTCCTTCAAAGAATACTTTAATTAATTGCATGGAATTTATCTAAAGACTATTCAAATTGAATGTAGTTGCTGCACTTAGGCATGGGTTAAGAAAAATGGTTTTCAAGTAGAGGAGAGATTTCTAGAGCTTTGATTTTTTCAATTACCTTAGGCTAAGAGTTAACAGATATAAATGTTAATTTTGGCTCAACTGCTAATTAATAAAGTCACCTAATATTGCTAGGCCTAGTTTCTTCAAATGAGTGAAGTCATACCTACTGTGCTACTCAGTTGGGGTGGTGAATCTCAACTGAGAAAATGAGTATGAAAATGCACTACAAGTTTAGAAGCCCTATGTAAATGATATATTCTTAATGTTTTCAGAGGTTATCTCTAGCTTCCCACAAAACCTTAAACATGCCTAAAATGTTGATAATGTGCAACCGTTTGGAGCATTAAGGATATATCCAGGTGGCAATGTAAATAGAAAGAGATGACCTCTTGTAATATAATCTATAACATCCCAAACCTACATTCAGGAAGTTATTATTTTTGTCCTGATCTAGGTGGCTGAATGGAGCAGGACTGTACTTTTTAACAGTGATTTCTTGAAGTTAGTTGGTCTAAAGGCCTGTTCTCTAGATTAACAGCATCAGCAATAATGGGAACTTGGTAGAAGTTCCCTAGCCCACCCAAGACCACCTGATAAAACTTGGAGGAGGGGTGGCCCAGAAGTATCTGTTTTAACAAGCCATCAGTGTGCTTCTGGTGCACGTTTAAGACACACTGCTCCAAGTTCAGGCTCCTAGAGTTTTGAGTATCATATCATTACCAGCATCAGAAATTTAAAACTGCTTAATGTGTGAGTCCTGGTCCTCATGATGGGTCTTCCCATGAACAAATGGTTTATGAATTTATATAAGGGTAATCTTCTTTCACTTTGGAAGGTATATTACTGTCTTATGACAGTTTTGGCCCTGAAGAGGGCTTCACAGTAAGTTGACTTCTTGCCCTTCTTTCGCAGCTGCGGAGAGTTTGGAGCCTAATCAATTTGCAAGCAGGAAAACTATGGGGGCAGAAGCCTACAAAGAAAGTCTCATTCTTGTATTCTGAGGTCTGGCATTGTTTGCCACCCAGCAGGCACCCAGTAAATATTTTAGTTGAGCTGAGTTAGCTGTTGAAGGGACTAGATGAGAAGAGATAGTAGAAAAGCTATTGGCCAGGCAAAGGATCCTTTAAAAATAAATTTACCATGAAAGGATTTCTCATGAAGCATTTTACCATGTATATGTTGAATGGAAATAATATTTGACTCTATATACACTGTTCTAATAATGCTTTCCTGATGGACGGAAAGGAAACTCCACGCTGTACTTATACCCAAGACGGGCTTTTGCTGACTTTAGGAACTTGAAACTACTTGAAAGTTTTTTCACTTTGGTGTTAAGTAGGAAACACTTTTGAATTGGGTAAGTTTACACATTTGTTCATTCAACAAGTTTAACAAATATTTTTCAGGATATAAATGCTCCATTCTGTGCAAAGAATTAGAAGTTCAAAGATTTATAGGACATGAGTCTACCCTCCGAGAGCTCACAGTCTAGGAATGCCCTTGGGTGGAGGCTAAGAGGAGATAAACTGATTAATGAATATTTTGCTGTTCTAGAAAAACATACATTATATCATCTTTGGCCATGTTTTACTTGGGACAGAGAGAATGGTTGTTTTGAGGTCCCATAAAACTCAGTCATTTGACTGGGGCTCTGCAAGAAAAACAAAAATCTGTGACTTGGTGTTCTATTTAGAAACACTCTGTCTTGCTTTGCCCAACAGCTGAGGGAGGCAGAGAGAAACTGCGGTCTTGACTTAGTAATCTGCAGTAAGCATTTCACCAGTGACTATGGGTGAATATGGCCCGGTCCTAGGCACTGCTGGCATTTCTCGCAGCTGTGTGTCATTTAGAAAAAGAAGTGGGAAAAAAGTTGTTGGTAGTTACATATTTTCTGAATGACCAAAATGTTTTTCCTGCTCCCTGGGGATTTAAGTAATCATCAAGATTTCATTTAGTCTATTTGTTTTAAAATCAGACTTTACATAAAAAGCTTTCCATGGTGTGTTCTAACTCCCTTTGAAAACGTTCTGTGGGGGCCAGCATGAAGGTGAACTTCCACCTACCACTCGCTGGGCACCACCAGGTGCCGCTGGAGAACAGCGGAGCTGTTGGCGAGAGTGTAGCTGGTCCTAAAGTCACAGTTTCCTCGCTTCGTCCTTGGTGTCATTCACTGCAGGTGCTTTGTTTTCAGATGAAAATAAATTGATTTCCTGTCTTTATTTAGTAATCAAACTCCAAAAACAAATCCATGTAGATAAAAGAAGACCTGGGTTCCTCTCCAAAATCAATCGCTAGCTAACTTGTCCCTCTCTTTTGCTTTGCTATAATGAACAGCCTGGACTAAATCTGTTTATTCATGAAAGAAGCATTTACTGAGCACAGCTTATAAATTAATCCCTATGCTAGGGGCTCAAGAGTCTGTTGTTAATTACTACAGGGCCTTGTCTTTAGGGAGTTTATGGTTTTCGGACAGAGCAATAGTATGATGCAAATGGTAATAGACACAGGGTCTGAACCAAAGGAGTGGGTTGTCATGACAAGCTTGCTTCAAGAAGTGATGCCCGTGCTTCACCTTACAAGACAAATCTGGAATTCAAGGAGAGCAAGGGTGGATGAAGGCATTTCAGGTGGAAGCAACAGCAGGTGCAAAGTCCTAACAGGTGTGCAAAGGGGAGTTTAGCTTGTTCATAAACTCACCTGACTTCTAAACCCCTTTTCAATTCTCGGATATTATGAATCTGAAAAATTCGAAATAAGATCGTAATGCCAATGGCAAGTCCTAAATAGATTGTGGTAGATGTATCCCCAACAGGGAAAATTCAAGCTTGTGTCAGTGCCAGCAAATAGTGAGAAAACAGCACCACCTATTGGTTGCTATGGTTTGGCATCAAAAATACTTCTTTGGGAAAAGCTGGAAATCAAGCTTGTTGTGTAGTTCTGTGCAAGGGATCTGTGAGGTTATGTACTTCACCTCTCACACCCTCTCTACCATAAAGGGTTCTTCCTGTAATAGTCTTGATTTATGATCATCTATTTCCTGTTTGCTCAGTCCCACAGAAGGGTCGCGATGTCACGCTAGACCCTTAGACCGTTGTGACTTACATTGGCCTGGATTTTTCCACCATTCAACCATCACCTTCACATCTCATTCTCATCTTTGACACTGGAAAGGGAAAACCTGATCTTTCTGCAGCCCCTCAAGTATTTGCAAACAATTCTCATGGCACTGTTGAACCTTTTTTCCTTCTGTCCATGTATTTTCTATTTCTTCCAATCAAACTTGTACAAAAGGAACCAGACTCTTCAACATCTTGGTGACTTTCCTAGTTAGTTGCTATCTTCTATAATAAACTAGTTAAAATGAGAGCACCCAGAATTAAGCATGCAACTCTAGAGACAATTGGATTGATGTGGCATATAGTTAATGTTTCCTAGTACCTAAAGACTGTAAACAGCCTAAAAATGCATAAGCTATTGTTTTGTAACCTGATAAAACCCACCATTTGTTTATATTTTTATGTCACTTTGTTCTTATTAATCAGAAATTACCTTGCATTTCAGATTCAATAATTCCAAATAAATATGTATTGAAGTATTTCAAAAGAATAGAAAAAGTGACATTGGCTGGTATGGCTCAATGGATTGAGTACCCCCTGCTAACCAAAGGGTCGCCAGTTCAATTCCCAGTCAGGGCACATGCCGGGGTTGAGGGGCCAGGTCCCCAGTGGAGGTTGCATGAGAGACAACCACACATTGATGTTTCTCTCTCCCTCTTTCTCCTTCCCTTCCTCTCTCTCTAAAAATAAATAAATAAAATCTTTAAAAATAGAAAAAGTGAACACTAAATCATTTTTAATTCACTCTGAATATAGATATCTATATTCATAGATAAATCTCTGCTACAAGTTGTGGGTAAGAGGGAGAGGAGCCTATTGCAAAACTTCAGTTATTGAATATGGGAAGATACTCATCTGAAAAGTTAAATTAATATGAAATCTAAAAGATAAAAATTAATGAGAATAATTGAATTGATATTATTATCACATAGTTCTACTTGCAGGGAAGTATTATCTCACTCTTATTTATTTCTCCACACTCATTTGCTCAAATCCATGCAACTCTCATATCACTGTTTTTGTCCATTGTAAATACGCACTATTTGTTGGGTTGATTTGAGAGAAAGACCATTGACTTGCACAGAACTTAAATGCTTTAACGTCACAGAAAGCAAAAATGAAGTGTGGGTTAGAAAAATCAAGGAGTGGTTTGTGGAATGGTTGAGATTTCAAGCTTAGTGTTTAAAAGAAGTCACGGGGGGAGGGAATCTAGAACAGGAAGAGATAGTGAGTCGCCTATCTGGGTGGAAATGGAGAATGGAGCAAAGCCATTGAGTGCTGAGCATGCGGCACTTTCTATTAGGAGTTAAATGTGAAATGACCATTCTTTTTCTGAACATAGGCAGCTTAGGTGTATGTTAGGACTTTAAGCAACTAGGTTAATTTGCAATATTTTTATAAGTTTCTATTCAAAACATTGGAAACACTGCTTATGCAAAAGCTCTCAGATATCCAACATTGCATTACTATTCTCCTGCCATTCCCTCCCCAACACCCCCTTTCCCCTTCATTCTTAAAAATTTGGTTTGAAGGTGTCCTACTCCATGGGTGTCCCTCTTCTTCTTGATAGGCAAAGTTAATTGCTCCTTCCTCTGTGCTCCAAGAGCATAGTTAACATCCTCCATAGCAAGTAGCATCATCATGGTGTGGCTACCTGCATATTGCTCATAAATTTCCCCCTACCACAGTGCGGACAGCAGCTGTCGCTTGTACAGCCTGAGACCCCGCCTGGGTTCCAGCACCTAGGAGTAAAAAATTCCTATTTGTTCAGTAAAACATGTGTTTTGCTTCAGTTCCTGCTCTTTGTTGGTTGTAGTGGATGTTTATGTGTAATACCCAGGTTAACACAGAGCTATATATATAATCACTGTGCCATAAAACACTACTGCTAATCTGCCCATTTCACTCCATTCAGAGCAGTTTGTTGGTCTTAAGGCTTGTGATTGCAGATGGAACCAATTAGGTATAACTGGAGGAAAAACTAAAAAGTAATCACCAAAATTATCTTTATCTAATATGTCCTTGATAAGGGAAATATGTTGCATTCCAAGAAGGGAATGTTTGCCCAGTTTACTTTTTGGTTTGCATATTCATGGTTAGCAAAATCGCAATTCTTCATTGCATTTAGAAAAAAAAAGGATACCTTTTTTCTTTCCCTTTGGACTATATGGCTACTAAAACTGGTGGTTATTCTAGACCACCACTGTCCAATGGAAATTTAATTTAAGCCACAAATGTCAACCACATATGTAATTTTCAAAATTTAGTGGCCACATTTAAAAATATGAAAAGCAACATGTCAAATTAAATTTAATAATATATTTGAAATATTCTGCACCCACTTCTGAAGGGGGAAGTGTTCCCCACACAGAAAAGCAGGGTGTCAGAGAATTCAACTCAATTCTGATGCTATATGCAGGAGATAGCATCAGATTCCACAGGAAAAGGGCTCTGTCCCACCAGACCAACCTCCACTTCAGATGCTAATAGCCAGCCCAGGTTGTTACCTATTCTTCTGACTGGCTGGCTACATGCTGGAGACTCCTAGGACCCCTTCTCCCCAAATATTTATGTGTTCACCAATATGGACCCTCTCCAAACCCCATTTCTCGGGGAGGCGGGGTGAGTATGGAGACTTCATTCATGGGAATGACTGATGAAATAATCAACCATTGGTGCTAACTTCAAGCTCCAGGCCCCTTCCCCTCCCAACAGAGGTGAGGAGTGTGGGGGTGGAACTGAAAGTTCAACCCTCTAACCGCTGTATTGAGTCACTGGGCAACCAGCCTCCACCCTTACCTGACCTCCTAATGTCACCTCATTATCATAACAAAAGACACCTATACAGCTCTCAACACTTAGGAAATTCCAAGGGCTTTAGGAGTTTTGTGCCAGAGAAAGGAGGAAGACCGGTCAGTGTCCGGCACAAATAACGCCCCCTGTTTTTATTACAAAATCATAAGCATCTAATTCTGTAACACAACAATGTCACATGCAAGCACACCATATGACATTTTAGATGAAATGTCCAAAATAAAACTATAAATTATTACACCCATATTATTACCCTACCAACCACACTCAAGCAAACCTTACTTGTGCCGGACCCTATATGTTGGGTTGGCCAAAATGCCTACATTTTTTTTTCTGTTAAAAAAAGACACATTTTTTATTTTCACCAATAACTTTATTGATTTGGATATTTTGAGTATGTGGGCTATCTCTTGAGTGGTATAACATTGATTAATGTCTCTGTTTGATTGCTATCAACTTCAGTTGGTCTACCAAACCATGGAGCATCATTCAACAAGAAACCTCCAGCAGGAAACTTCACGAACCACATTTGACACATTTGATCAGTCACAGCACCTTCTCCATATACTGCACAAATCTTTTTTTGTGTTTCAGTTGTATTTTTACCTTTCTTAAAATAATAAAGCATAATATGCCAAAAACGTTAAGTATTTTATTCCATCTTCGATATGAAAACAGCTAAACAAAAATTCACCAATTTTGATTTTTTTTAAATGCACGCTGATATGACAGCTGTGCCAATACTAACAAAATTGTTTCTAACGAACTTAAAGGCCATTAAATGTACTGGAGCCATCTTGCAGAAAAAAACCAAACCAACTCTTTGTCCAACACAATATTTCTTACTATAAATTATATAATCACAACATTTAACTTACTAAATACAAATATTATCATTTCAACATGTAATCAACATAAAATAGATTAATGTGATATTTTACTTTCAGTTTTGTACTGTCTTTGGAATCCAGTGTGTATTTTACAATTATAGAATATCTCAATTCGAACTTGAGTGGCTAATCACTGTGCCTCTGGACAGTGCGGTTCCGGTTAGCTGACACTCACTGAATTTTTTCTATGTGCTATGTGGTTTACCTGCATCCTTGCAATTATGTTTTTTTTAAAGTATCTTTCAATTACTTCCTACAACTCTGTAGCTGATACTACTGTGCTCATTTTACAGGTGAGCAAACAGAGATTTCATGAGCTTAGGTTATTTGCCTGAGGACAACTATTGGGCATGGTGGAGCTGGAAGAAGACTTTAACTTCAAAATAATGCTTTGCATTAGAATGAAAGCCATCAGAAGAGGCCATGTGGCAGATTTCTGAGACATTTATGGGAAGATACTGAAAATTAGACACAGGTGTGGAAGCTGTTTAACAGCAAGTCATAGGTGTCTAGAAACATGTTTGAAAGAAGGAAACAGTTTGAAGCAAAATGTGTGGGAAAGGATCACAATTAATTTACTCATTAAGACTCGACCACTGATGTCCCTCATAGTTCACTTCTTCCCTGCCCAGATGCTCACTTGTTAACCATTTGATTGGCACGTTCTTAGACTGAGTTCTCTTCCTTCCACATTTAACATCCGTCTGCTACATGAAGTTTGGATAAAACTGTATTCTATGGTGACTGGTCTGAATTAAGACTCGAGTCTCTGAAGAACCCTGATGGCACAGAGGCCTGTGAAATATCCTCCTGGTGTCATGCAGTGTACAAATGTGCACAAGTGGCAGTTTCCTCCTTTTTCCTTCACACAATGTTAAAAATGAGTAAAATATATTTCACACTGCACTTTTCTTGTGCTGGGGAACTCAATAAGCTCATTTTAAATTTCCACATCTTTATAAAAATATTTTGTTTTGACTGAAGCATGTGTTGGATTAAGAACATAGTTTCGCGGTTGTGTGTATGTTTCTGAAACAAATATGTATATGAAACAAGTGCACGGAGGAGGGACTCTGGTGGCCCATCCCCGGACTGGGTTCTTGAGTCTAACCTTAGCCTTACCTCTTGATGATCTTAAGAGAAGGAACCAATCTTCCACCCTCTGGCAAACACCAATCTGCATTTTGTCTCTATGGACTTACCCACTCTTCATATTTCGTATAGATAGAATCATACAGCACCTTTTATTTCTGGCTTTTTTCATTTAGCATAATGTTTTCCAGGTTTACCCACACTGTAGCATGCATCAGCACTTCATTCCTTGTTATAGCTCAATAATATTCCATTGTATGGATATATTCATCATCCCTGACTGTTGTCCTATTTTAAACATGCTTGTACGTGTATTTGTTTGAGTACCTATTTTCAATTCTTTTGGCTGTATACCTAGGAGTAGAATTGTGGGGTCCCATGATATTTCTATGTTAAACTTTTTGAAGGGCTTCCAAACTATTTTTCACAGCAGGTGAAGCATCTTACATTCCAACCAGTAATGTAAACAGGTTCTACTTTCTCCACATCCTTGCTAACATTTGTTACTCTGTTTTTTTTTTATTATTGTAGCCAGCCTAGTGTATGTCAAATGGTACCACATTGCTGTTTGATTTACATTTTCCTAATGACTACTACTGATGTTGAGCATCTTTTCATGTGCCTGTTGGCCCTCTGTAGATCTTCTTTGGAGAAACATCTATTCAATTCATTGCCCATTTTTAATAGGTTCATTTGACTTTTTGTTGCTGAGTTGTAATCTGTGTACTCTGGATCCTAGATTTTATCAATTCCATGATTCAAAAATACTTTCTCTATTCTATAGGTTGTACAGGCTTTCTTGATAATGTCCTCGGATGCACAAAAGTTTTACTTTTGATGAAGTCTAGGTTGTCTTATTTTATCAATTTATCAATTTTTTTCTTTTTGTGTGTGCACATTAGATGTCATTTCTAAGAATCCATCACCAAATCCAAAGCCATGAAGTTTTACCCCTGTGTATTCTCAGAATTTTATGATTTTAGCTCCTATATTTAGGTCATTAATTCATTTTGAATGAATTTTTAAATATGGTATGAGGTAGGGGTCCTGTTTACTCCTGTTTACTCTCTTTTTTTTTCCTTCCTAGGAACCCTTGAAGGCAAGGGTCTGCATATTTTTAACATGACTTCTCTAACCAAGTCTGAAAACATTTTATCTGCCACACTGCATTTCTATATCGGAGAGCTGATGAACAGCAGCCTGAGTTGCCCAGTGTCGAGAAGATGCTCTCATCATGCCCAGCGGAAACATGTTCAGATCGATCTCTCTGTATGGATCCTCAAACCGAACAGAAACCAAAGTCAACTCCTGGGTCATCTTTCAGCAGATGTGGCCAAGCCTCATCGAGATGGTGCATCTTGGCTGTCTAAAGATATCACTCAACTCTTGAGAAAGGCCAAGGAAAGTGAGGAATTCCTCATAGGATTTAACATAACTCCCAAAGGACACCAGCTGCCGAAGAAGATGTTATCCTTTCCTGAACCATATATCTTGGTATATGCCAATGATGCTGCCATTTCTGAACCAGAGAGTGTGGTATCAAGCTTCCAAGGTCACCAGAATTTTCCCACAGGATCTGTGCCCAAATTGGATAGCCATATCAGGGCTGCCCTTTCAACTGAACGGAGGAAGAAGCGTTCCACTGGGGTCCTGCTGCCTCTGCAGAACAATGAACTCCCTGGTGCAGAATATCAGTATAAGGAGGATGGGGTATGGGAGGAAAGAAAGCCGTACAAGACCCTTCAGACTCAGCCCCCTGAGAAGAGTAAGAACAAGAAGAAACAGAGAAAGGGACCTCATCAGAAGAGCCAGACACTCCAGTTTGATGAACAGACGCTGAAGAAGGCAAGAAGAAAGCAATGGATTGAACCTCGGAATTGTGCCAGGCGATACCTTAAGGTGGACTTTGCAGATATTGGCTGGAGTGAATGGATTATCTCCCCCAAGTCCTTTGATGCTTATTATTGCTCTGGAGCATGCCAGTTCCCCATGCCAAAGGTAGTCATTATTGTTTGCCCTGTACTTCCTATTTCCATAGAGTAGCAAGTTGAGTGTGTATGTTTTTATTTACAAATCCATGGGGATGCTTATTTATTGCATTCTAAATTAGAGTAGGTAATATGGTTATGCTTGGTTTTTCTTTAATAGTTTTTAAAGTTATATGAAGTCAGTATTGGTACAAAGAAGGACATGAGAAAAAAATCTATGTGTAAATTATGTGGGGGTTTTTTGTGTGCTGCTTCCAAATATTCAGCTACAGGGCCTATTCAACTATGTGAATCTATTCCTGTCTACAATAAGCAAGTCCTAAATGGTGAAAGGCTGACTTGGAGGGTGTGTTTAGAGAATGACTGGATGTTGTGGGAGCACAGGGAAGGACTGATGTCCTGATGCAGAATGTTTTTTAATAGTCTCTTCTGAGATGAATTGTCCCCATGGGGTCAAGATTAGCATTGGGCCAGGTAAACTCACCTTATGAAATCCACCAGATGTTTATTCATTTGCTTCCCTGATAAACATCAGAATAGGATACTCTGGAAAGTTCTTCCAAGACTCATCTCCACCAATCAGAGTTTACCTGTGTCTCTTTCAAAATCATCAAGGACTATACTTTATAATATCGGTACTCAGTATTCTGACAAAGATATTTTCAGAAACCTCCCTAACCCCATCTTGCACACAAGTCCAAGTGACTGTTCTCTTCGCATTTGCAGGCAATAAAATGTAGTAGTGCCCTCTGGCCTTCATTTAAGCTTATTCCTACACTTTCATTCTTAGCTTATATAGTTTGAATTTCTGTTATACAATAAAAAGTGGTCCCAGGCATAGAATTCAGAGGAAGAATAGAGGATTCGTTTTTGTTTTGCAAAGCTTGAAGGGAATCAACTTTTGTTGTCATGTAATAATGGAGAAAAAATCCTTTGCCTCAAAGAGGAACCAGCTTCTGCTCATAGATCTTTACAGCAGCACGCTCACGTTCCAGGCCCATGATCACCAGGGTGCTACCACACACATGCGTGAAGCAAAGGGCTGACAGCCTGCACAAAGCCGTGTCAGCCCCAGGGCCAGGCACTTGACTGAAATTCCACTTTCTTGTTAGAATGTCTCGGAAGAACAAGCTTTCTACATTTTCTGAGACTTTCCCCAATTTTTTTTCAGATTCCATGTTTTGTAAACCCAAACACAAAGTAAAGATTATATACATTTACAATTATACAAAAGTTTTATCTTTCCTAATATTCACTTCACTGATCAAACAAACATCATTCAAACTAGTACAGCATATAAAAACGCACAACAAAAATGCTGAGCATAACAGATAGTGCTGAATATTTTACAGGGTGGCTTGCTTTGTGGTGTTGAACGGCAGAAATAGATTCGAAATCTGTCTCTAAACTTAGGATGACTGATGTTAAGTGGGCCTCTGAGTCTTCCAAATAACCATTCTCATGCTCATAAACTGTGATTTCTCTGGGTAGCCTGCAGAAAGCTTTTCTCTCCCCTCCTGACTCTGGATTTGAGGACCTAAGGGAGCCACAATCATGTGGAGATAGTCAGTCGGTTAGCTTTTCAACCCCTAACTCTAGAGACCTGGCCTGGTCCCCACCCCCCAAAATTGCCCCATCTCTTGTTGGCGTTGCCTGTTTAGATTGTTCAAAAACCTTGCTATTGCTTCAGCAGAAGTTTTCCCTGGTTCTCAATGACTTAAGAATAATAATAATTGAAAAACTTACGAGGGGTAAGTGAAGAATGGCAGGAACAAGTTGAAGGAGAGAAGTATGTTAGTGTAGCAGGATGATTAAGTATACATGCTTGGTCATAGGTGGGTCTCTTAACCTTAATGAGCCTGCAGATCGCCTGGGGATCATGTTAACATTCGGGATCTGTTCCAGTGCTCCGGGGCAGAGCCTATGACTCTGCACATCTAACAAGCTCATAGATGTTGCTGCTGCTGATGGTCCAAAAATTACACTTTGAGTAGTAAATTTGAGACTCAAATCCTTTTGGCTTAAATCTTGGTTTGCCCTCTTAGTAAATATGTTTTTAGGGGGAGGTTACTCAAACTCTCTGTGTGTTAGTGTTCTCATTTGTGAAATAGATACAATAATCAGTAATAAAAATAACAGTATCTACATAATAAACACAGTGGGAAAATGAGCTACTAGAGCACCTTGCACATAGTAGGCACTGTATGAATATTTGCCACTGACATTATTAATGGCCACTGTTGAGACTGTGGAGAACAAAAAGTTACATGTAGGGGCTGAAGGAAGACCCCATAGGGAAAGGGATCAAGAGAACGAAAGATGTAAGACAAGAGAAGGTTTTGTAAATGTTTCTAGTCCCTTTTTAAACATCACAAAGCCTAAAATAGGATTCTCTCTGTGGGTTCAACAGCCTGTAAGCTCTTCCAGCACCATTTCTTTGGAGAATAATAGAATCAGGAGAGCATCGGGTGCAGCAACTGAACTCATCATAATATTTGTCAAAACTTGGAATGGCATCAGAACTCCAGGGAGACATAACAGGGATAAGTGTGGAGTTTTCTCTCTGAGCTTGAGATTTCCCTTTGCCAAGTTGAGAGTGGAAGTTTGGCTGTTACATGGAGTTCTCAGTCTCTCATCACCTAGTGTGGATCTGCTTAACTTTTAAAGCATTCTGGTGGTTCCCTTTAAGCCTTCCAGGCTTTGTGGCTTTCAAGTGGTAAAGTCACCAAAAGGAAGGGAAACATAAAGCAATGTGAAGCTGCTACATTAGGGGTAATTAATCAGCATTGCTGTTATCAGCACAGTGTCCAACATAGTAACCAGAGTGAACTGCTTAAATAGAAATATCGTCCAAGCAACAGAAGAAAACAAGGTCTCCGACCAGATCAGTACAAACACATGTGGAATAACTGAGGCGCCAAAGAACCTTCAGACTTCAGATATACATTTTGCCCCAGAGAGAAGTTCTTCCAGGCCAGACTCCTCTGCCGGCCCTCCTTCTTTTTGGCTTCCTGTGCAAAAGCCTGCTCTATACGGCGGTGCTCTGCATCTGCAAAACTCGGCAACCTGTTCTGTAATTCAGAACAGCTGTGTTCTGCCTTTCCCAAATTCCAGGCTTTGCCCTTTCTCTGATTCCAATTAGATAGTTTCTGGGCTATCACACCCATGTGGGCTGGACTGGAAGAGTGTGGAGCAAAAGCCCATGGCCCAGGTCAGGAATGAAGGCTCTTAGCTGATGACATACTCTCCCCTGCTAATGCATTTGTAATCAAATTCAACTCGAGGACATCATACGCAGCTTGGCAGGTGCAGGCCTGACCAGTGCAGATTTCATTCACAGGCACAGCAGTTGGGATTTTTCTGATTTCTAGCCCCGACAGCCAATCTGTTCTCCCAGGGAGAGACCCCTGGAATTCTGCCATCAGATGAAAAATACCCATGTAGCTAAAGCCAACTCGTATGCCTTTGCCTCTCTTCTCACCACCTTCACAAACAGATGGAAAACAGAGATTTCAAATGAAAATGATTGAACCATTGTTGCTGACAGAGGCCCCAGAGAACCAACAAGGATTAGAGGAATGAAGTTATGTTTGCATGGAATGGTGCAAAAGCTAGGAATAGCAAAGACACAGAACTAGGCAGCAAAGAATCTAAACACTTTGAACAGGCATCCTATATAAAGAAATTAAATTGTACATTTAATGAGTTCAAATGACACAGCCTCAATTAATTCCCTGAGTTTTTCAGTTCCAATCTCTGCTCGTAATTATGAACTCTAAAAATCCTAACTCTTGATGTACTGAGTTACCTAAGCAAAAAATCACCTAAACTGATGAAGTCCTGTTTCGCTTTCATTAAAAAGGGATCCTGGGGAGGGGAATAACACAGATTTACATTTGTGATTGATAGATTTCCTAAGTTATGTATAAAGAGAGTCATGAGAAATATGATCAGAACTCAAAAATGAACAAAAATTATAGACTGGGTGATATGCTTCAAATAAGCAAATTACTGCCTGGATCTTTTGTGCATGACATAATTATTCCTGGTAGTGGCAGCTTGATCAGAGGATTCCATAGTGAAAAAAAAGGAGGACACTCCCTGGAAAACTGACAGGTTCGTGATAAGACACACCAACCAAGAATCATAGGCTTGTACTGTATTTCATGAGCCCACCAGAGACTTCTCATAGTTTCTGAATCTATCATTTGTAAGTTAGAGCATTGAAAAAAAAGGACAGGAATTTTCCTAGGGAACACCCATGAATGTTTTCCATATCTACTCTGGGTCATTTGCACAGAACCTTTTATTTTTGTTGTTCGGAATTATTTCCATAGAAATAGGTAAAGTGGAGTGTATGTTATTTTTTATACGTATTTCATCCACTTAGTATTTATTCAGTCTAAAGTATACCCTATTCTAGGCTTGAAGAGCAGTGTTTATTGACTGAGACCTCATCTACTTAAGTAGACTCACTTTTTAGGAAATTTAAATAGTATAGAGCTCATTAAAATATTAACAATAACAGAGTAATGTCAGAAAACCTGATTTAAAAACTCTTTTGGGACATTGTCATAAGCTGTTTGGATGATTGAATCTTAAGAACAGGTCAATAGCCCTGGCTGATGTAGCTCAGTGGATTGAGCATGGGCTGGGAGCCAAAGGGTTGCCATTTCAATTCCCAGTCAGTGCACATGCCTGGGTTGTAGGCCAGGTCCCCAGTAGGGGGGGCACATGAGAGGCAACTACACATTGATGTTTCTTTCCCTCTCTTTCTCCCTCTCTCTAAAAATAAATAAATAAAATCTTTAAAAAAAATAAAGAATAGATCAATAGTGAAGAGTAGATGGCGGCAAAAATTTTCTTTGGAAATCACCAATAATGATGAAATAAACAGTGGCTATTGACCTCTATTGTACAATATCATTGCAGTTTGTGCCAGTTACACAGGTGTTATTGATGGTGGACAGCACATAATAGGCCAAACAGAGCAACAGAAACTTCCTTTCTTTAAAGGGGAAATACCTTTCTCTGCAAAGCTAATTAATTAAAAGTTAGCATTTTATAAATACATATTTAAAATATCTAGGAAGAGCAAGTAAAAACCAGTTGCCCATCAAGAATAATTTTTAAATAATTTATGCATATGCATAATAAAGCTGAAGTCTAATTTATGGGTAATTGTTTTCATTAAAATTGAAAGATGGAATGAGATAAATCAGACTTGTTTTTTTCTCTGCCAGAAAGAATCATTAAAAAAATAGCATGCCATCATTCTATATTATTTGCTTCTCCCTTAACTTGTATGTACCCTTAACCTTTTAGCTTTCTCCAGTTTCCCACACTGGAACTTTCAGAGGCATGAACTTAAAATGCCAGTTTGTTGCAGCACAGGTGCCTCTGAGCCGTGAGAATCATGGCTTGAAACCCTGAAGTCAAAAAGCCAGCGTTTTGACCTAAATCCTACTCCTGAATTCACATGTGATCTGTGGCAAGTTACCAAATTTCTGTTCAAAATAGGCTTAAACAATACTGGATTCACCTGTATAAAAACGACATTGGGGAGAAGTAGCGTTGGAAAGTATGGCATTTCTCGTGAAGTTCCTACCACTCTGGCAATGTCTAAACACCCCAGGCTTGGAAAAGTGACTCCCCTTCAATGCTGTGCAGAGCTGTCTGGCACGCTCTAAATCAAACCACATGTTTCACGTGGGTGTTAATGGTCTCGTTTGGCATTTTCTCAGGGATAGATTTTACCCAGGCTTCTTTGGTCCAACTTCTGACATCCAAGCGATAACCTTAGGTTCCCTACATCCTTCCCAGAGGTTATGGCCCACTCTTAGAACACTATTAACGTTACCACAGTAAAGTTCCACCGTGGAGCAATAGTGACCCCCAGTGGCCAATGGTGTGGTCTTCTCAAGCCCAATTCGTGCTTCTAAGGAGAGGTGAATAATTACTTAGTGGAATAATCACCATCCAGTTCATCCTGGTAGCAAGTGTTAAATAAATCAGTGTCCCTTGATATGGCTGTTTTAGTTCTAACAAAAAGGTATAAATATACTATAGCCGTGGCAATAAGTATTAATCTTGTGTAAGGAGCTTGTTAGGGTTCGTTATGATTAGCATAGGATTTAAAACAAGTATTTTTTGTTGCAATCCTATGATTGAAAACATCCTAGGATATATTAATCCCATTTGGGAACTAAATCACTCAAATCCTCACTCTACCACTTAGTAGCTAGTTGACTTTAGATGTGTTACTTAAGCTTTTTGAGTCTATTTCTTTTCCTGTAAAATGTAAGAAATCGTAGTTTTGTTGTAGGAATAGAGATACTGAGTATAACATGCCTGACACATAGCAGGCACTTAATAAATTATAACCATTTTAGTGATGGTGGTGTAGGAGATTGGCTGAATGTGTCGGGATGCCAGGGCATTATGAAATTGTTGAAAGGAGTTCATTATGTATGCATTGTAGTGATGCAGGGTGAAGGGTGGAAAAGCAGTTTCATTTAACTTGTGTGTTCTCCCATTTCTTTTCTAGTCTTTGAAGCCATCAAACCATGCTACCATCCAGAGTATAGTGAGAGCTGTGGGGGTCGTTCCGGGAATTCCTGAGCCTTGCTGTGTGCCAGAAAAGATGTCCTCGCTCAGTATCTTATTCTTTGATGAAAATAAGAATGTGGTACTTAAAGTATATCCTAACATGACAGTAGAGTCTTGTGCTTGCAGATAACCTGGCAAAGAACTCATTTGAATGCTTAATTGAATCAGTTTATTTTTATGGACTTTTTTTTTGCACTGTCAATGTGTTTCATTCCAAAAGATTTTTTAATACTCAAAAAAAAGGAGCGAATAGACTGACAATTTCCACCATGGAGAACTGGACTGTATTTGTTTCTGAATGTAACTCAATGCAAGGATTTAATAAATATAAACATCTATTTCTGTTTTAAAAATCACACAAGGAAATGATAACTCAAACTGTTTTTAGGACTGTTAGACAACACAGTGATTTATTTTTGTAATGGGCTTTGAAAATAGATTGGAAAAACAATGATAGCTTATCCTTCATCTCCACATACAGAATCGAATACTTTCCTATTTTGAAGTAGGCTTATTGCCTGAGATTCCTGAGCAACTCAGTAAGTGCTAAATAACCCAATCAACTTTGATGCTTATCTTAAAAATACTGGAGACTCCTGTTTACCTGTGTTTTTCTGCACACGGCAGAGTGTGAACAGTTGAGTGGAGAGTGTGTGCCTAGTGTCACCTCGAATGTGCGTGTGCACTGCCAGGTGCCTGTGCCCTCTGTAGGAAGGTTTGCTTAACATGGTTTTATAATTCGGCCTACACAGGATTCCTTGTTTTTTTAATTTCATGTTCTGGCAAGCACCATTCAATTATGAGAACTTTACCAAAAAAGGATCGAGTGATCCAAGAGCATATGTAGAGAGTTACCGCTTGGCCCAGCCATTTAATTGGAAATACAGTTGTTTTCATTTCATTGCCTCCCAGAAAAGGAAACCAGCAACCCCATTTTCCAAAATCCAGATGCAATTCCTCTCCTATGCCTCTCTTTGTATGTGCTTTCCTTTGTTCTTCTAAGTTGAATTCAATAATCCTTCCTGAAACCATTAAATTCTTAGTTCTCTCGCTATACATTTACTTCCTGTGAAGTAGTCAATCGATGCCAAGGTTCAAAAACTGATGGGATATTAGAGATTTCTTTAAATGACCAATTTAATTACAATCACAGATTCATTATCATTCTTTGGCCACATTCAGGTCCAGGCACTTTTTCACATGGATGGAGACTTTTGACTCAGTCATGAAAGGTATTCTTTAACAAAATTCACTAAAAATTATCCACCAAGAAAAGGAGTCAAATACAGATACTTTGTTTTCTCTCATTTCCATTTGTCATAAATATCTCCTCTTACAATTTTGTCCTTGAATATTGTCCCGAAATTTTTTCATTTGCTGTGAAAACATTCAGAAATGTTTTCAGACCATGGATTGTCATTGATGTTATATCTGTGGTTAAATTAATCCTCATCTTACTTCAGTCTCGTCTGGTTATTACAGAGGTTGTGAAGTATCAAAGGACATAGGGCTTGCTCTGTCTCTGCCTATAGTCCTCTATTGTGGCTCATCATTTAATAAATATTTATTGAGCATCTATTTTGTAAAAGACACTATATTAACCATGTGTCTTTAGTGTCCTGAAATGAAGAGTCTGTCCAACTAAACTGGAAAGCCCTTCTGGCACTGAAAATTGGGATGTATAATATTGGCTATGTCATACGCAGCTTTCTTGAAGGGAAGATAGTGAGACCTTGAAACACTGCAAGATTCCCTGTTCATAAACCCAATGCACAAACATTCTACTCTTCAGTGCTTGTAAGTGTGGAAGTCTCCGTTTAAGTAGTACTTCTGTCTTACTGGAACCCCATTTACAGAAGACTATCATGAAAAGCAGCTCTTTGAAACTTTTGGAGTACACAAAGGTCGGTGTTCATGTGCATTAAGTTCCTGAACGAGACACACCAGTTCTAAATAATAAATTAAGTTCTGGTGCTTGAGTTACTGTGTTTCTTATAGTTCATTCTTTTGTTGTTGTTGTTCTGGTAGAATAAAGTTAAAGATTCGAAATGAGATAGGTGATAAAATTACTTTTAAAAACTTTTAATCAGAAATTTGAAAGGAAAATTATATAATAGAAGCAAACCACCTTGTGGTCACCATATATATTCCAGTCCCACTGTTTTTCAATAAAGAAAACTTCTTTTTCGTTGGTAGATTTGATGAAGCTTTTAACTAGTTTTTTTCTAGAGGTATTTCAATCAAACCTCTAGCAATTCCCAGTATTACACTTCGGTCTTTTTCTATCCAGATGTCTCTTGCTACCTTTCTTAATGGAATTGATGCTTATGTGTTACAAATTAAAATCTAAAATGGCCCAAAGTCCTCTAAATAATAAAAATGTGCAAGTACAAACTAATTAAGATTTTATTGTAAGTGGCAATTTATATGACAAAATTGCAGCACAAGGAAAGAGCTTGGATGGTCTCTGGGCAGTCACAGTCGTCCTCAGCCAGCAGTTCGGTTGAGGGGGCGGCGCGCCCCTCAATTCACCGCTGCAGCGAGGACGTGTTCCGGTATGAACAGGAAAAGATTCCCACAGAATAAAGGAAGGTTACTTTTCACTAGTGGCAGTTCCAGTAAATAAGTTAATATTTTAATTAATAAAAATTTACTTGAAATAGTTGGAAAATGAATTAACTATTTCACAATTTGTTAGGTGCTAGTGTCAGTGTAAGTGCTACCTAGATTTTTTTATAAGTCTTCTGATATAAAAGTGGCAGTGGTGAGAAGTCTCATTTCTAACACCATTCCGAAGTCACGCGACTCCACCTGTCTCTCCGTCTCTCCCCTTCCCCCCACCTGTCTGTTTCTGTCAGGTCTCCCTCTCTCTTTCTCTCAACCCCCACCCTGACCCCACTCCTGAATGTGAGACACAGAGGCACAAACACAGTCACTCAAAAAATGAATTTTTTCAATAACTATTCTCTTGAATTCAAATTCAGGGGCTGCCGATGTCAATATAGTATTTTCAAAGTATTTTATTGTAACCTGTGTAAATAACATACAGTTTATAGGATTCGGGGCTGTGGAATTGCAACTGGAAGACTGGACTCCTCAGATGGCAGGACTATTCCAGACACATTTTTACATTCGCCTAGCTATGTAGTCACTGATGATCATTCATTCATTGATTTTACCTTAATATTTCTGAAAAAAAACCCTCTTGTTGCCCATTTAAATATTTTCGTAGGTAATCATATGTGTATAATACTATTATCAGTGTGACATAAAAATTTTATATAATAATATTACTCAGTTTAGTCTTTCTGCTACCGCTTTTCTCTGTGCTAACAAGTAACTAAGGTCTGGACGTTGACTTCATATTGAATCAGAGTCGGGTTAAAGAACAGCTATGCACACCTGCTGCATAAGATTAAATATGAGATTAAATAAGAAACCTTGGGTAAGTCCAACTTCTCTGTATAACTTTTCCCCCCTAAGAATCATATTTTAATGTAGTTTATAGGTGATTAAATGATGCACCTTTTCGAAGAGCCAAGCTTTCCTCTCAGTTTTCTGCCTAGTTTCTGTAAATGTTTTCGTAGAGAATTTAATGCTTGTACAGTCAATGGCAATTTAAAAAATATATATTATATATGTATATGGAAAAACTTTAAAGATGCTTTTAATTTATTTAATGATTGTTGCCTTCTTATAATAGTAATAATTTTCATCCTTTGATGGTGAGGAAAAAACTCTTTTACGACAGTTATTACATGAAAAGTGAAATTCGGGTCATTGGTCAAGTCCGCTCGTGGGGTGTGCTGCAGTGGGTCTGGGAAGGACACTTCACTACTGATGCAGAAGCTTTGCTGACCTTGTACTCTTTCCTCCAGTGATGGAGAGCTTTCCATGACATAGTATGGAAATAAAAAACTGCTTAATTGAACATTCCCTCAGAGTTGAACATTTTTAAACTCAAATGGTATCGTGAATGTAGCATCATAATCTGCTATCAACATAATATGATTAATACTGTAAAAAATATTGAAGTACACACATAAGAGGAAAATTCTTGTGTCTTCTAAACTTGAGAAACCCAACTTGAATTATTTCATATTCCTTTTTTATTTCTTTTTTTTGGTATTTTTTGTTTAACCACAATTCCACATTTTCTACTTGGAGAATGTTTTTTCTGGATGACTGACTCACTGTTTAAGATATAATTTTATGTCATCAGTCATTGTTTCCATTTTAGAATAATAAGCATCTAAATTTAATTAATCTGATCATTGAGATGTATTTGACCTTTTTTTTTAAAGCCTATGGTTTTCACTTTTAAAATATGACCTGAGGTTACAAAATAAAATATGCTTTCATAGTATTTTCACTTATTTAATCTATTTCTGTTAGATTTTTCATACCATGATATTTAAATAAAAACCATAGCATTTTGAAACCACAGGGCCCTTCAGAGATCATTTTGAGCATGTTACTTAGCCCCTCCATGCCCCATTTATCTCCCCGGTAAAATGAGACAACTTCCTGCCTCACAGATTTGTTACAAGGTTTAATGAAATAATACATGTGAATTACTTCACCAAGTTCCTGAAACAGAGTAACGACTTCATTGCCATCAATTATTATTATTGTGTAATCTAGTTTTCTTATTTGCCAAATGAGGAAACGTAGACATGCTGTGATTTGTTCCTGTTTAGATGTCTATCCATCGTGTCCTCCCCTAAAAACTGGCTCTAACAGGGTCCGGTTCCTTCTTATATAACAAGGATGAGCATGGGATGGAAGCTGGACAATGTTGGTAAAGCTGAGCGGTTGTTCAGCAGCAAAGCTGTGGAAGAGAGCTGTATGTAACTATCTTCTACAAGGAATGTGAAAAAGTTTTAAAACCCAGTGTTCAGAGAGAGAGAGAAGAATGAATCGGACACCAATAGAGCATTGAGCCTTGGAGAGTAAGGAGAGCTGCCTTGGTTCCTGATGGCATTGCAACTTCTGTGTCTTATAAGAGAATGAAGAGCAGTGAGCAGAGGAAGAAACAGAATGTGGCCCTCTCAGAAAGCTGGGTAGAAGTTGAGCCCATTTATGGAAAGGTAAGGAATGGGGTAAAATGACTCCCCTAACATAACTTGTGATATGAACTGTCTCCTATCACTTCTTAAATTCTAATGAGCATTTACCATGAATCTAAAAGAAGCAACCACAATATACAGCAATCATTTCAGGTAACTGTTGGAATTTATTTTTATTTTATTATACACACACACATCTCTCTCTCTCTCTCTCTCATTTCACACACATACACGCAGATGTTGGCTCCGCTGCCATGTCCCTAGAGCAGGGAGAGAGGTATAGTTATATCCAACAACTTGACTCAAAATATTAGCCAACTGCATTTTCAGACTCAAAACACAGGCAAATTGCCATGGGGTTACAGTCAAAACCAGCCCCTACCTCATGGGGCTCAGGCCAGATGTGAATGCAGCAGTCCAGAGGTGAGGCAATTATGTGTAAGAGCCATGTGACAGAGCTTTTCCCAAAGTGGACTTATTTAAGAGAAACATTTTGGTGTTTATAGGACTTCAGCCCTGCTTTCTGGAGATTTTCCATAACTATAAACGCTGATATACATACACATGGACATACATGGACTTTTAAAATTGGTCCAGCATATGTAATTTCATTAAGTCATCTTATTTGTTAGAAATGGGAGAAATTAATGACTCAATCTCAAAATTTTGGCAGTTGAAACCATCACATAGACAAATGCTGTGTAGAAGCTGGAGTCCACACTCTGGCGTCAATAACACAGATTGGGAAAGTCAGAGCTGTTAGTAACATTTGTGCGATTTTATGATGCAGAGGTAGATGGCCGGCCTGGCTAGGGGGTGTGCATCCACAAATAACGAGCAGTTTGGAGCTGTGCTTTCTACTTCCTTTGATGTGAAGCTCACTTTGTAACACTTCCAAGGGCTCACAACATATTACCGAGAGAAGTCTCAGGTTTGATGGGCTGGGCTGGGAGCATTTTGAAGTTGCAGTTAGTTACCTCTTAGGTCGTCAGCATTCTCATTCCCGGGAGCAGAGTGTTACCGGAGTGGTTTTAAAATCCTGTCCCCCACCTGCTAATTACAGAACTGAGATTTCGAATTCACTGTAAAGATAAGATATGGCCGTGGTACTGCGGGCAGCCTCCGTAACTGCACTCCACTTTGAACTACCTATTAGACGCAAGAAAATGACCTCCTGCTTTGAGAACAAGGGAGAATTCACGTAGACATGAGTATATTGATTTGAATTAAAATGTTATATTTTATTTATGTTAAAAATCTTAAATAACCTTGGACTTTGTTACTATTTTTTCTCAGGTCTTTTGCCGCTTTCTGGAAGAAAATATGAATTTGTGGAAAGGTTCAGTAGCCACAAAAGTGGCCTGTCAGGCACAGAGATGATGGTCTACAAACCCGAGTTAGGATACAGAGAAAAAATAAAATAAGTGGGAAATGGAACAATCTAATCTACACATTAAACACTTATTTATTAAAAGGATTTTTAATTGGATTTATGGGAAAAAATAACAAAGCCAAGTCTTAGACACTTATGACTGATGAAAAACAATTAGCTCGATTATAAAGACTCTTACTCAAAAAAAAAAGAAAAGAGAAAATGTCTGTTTTGAACACTGAGAATTTGAAGAGTGCTCTTATGACCACCACTAAGGACAAGAGATCCTGAATATTAATTTATTCATTAATTGACAGAAACTGCATTGGATAAAAGAGAGAAACCCAAAATAAGAGTTTCTTCAGTAGTTTCAATGACAGGCAGCTTGAGTTGTAGTGTTGGCTTAGGTTTTAAAGGTCTAGCATCTGATAACTAAAAATATAGTTAATTTTAGTTAAGAAATAACTAAAAATTCAGAAAAATGCCCTCAGTGGAGTAAAGAGGTAAGAGCTTGAATCTAAGACTGCACGGGTACCATCGACACTACCACGTGTGGCTATTTAACTTGAATTAAAATGGAATAGAATGAAAGGCTCCATTCCTCAGTCCATGACACTGTATTTCAAGTGCTCAATAGCCACACGCGGCCAGCGGCTACCTAGTTGAACAACACAGATACAGAACATTTCCATCCTCACAGAAAGGTCCCTTGGAGAAAGCTGACATTCGTGATAAACAGGAAGTGCAACACTTTCACTTGGACTCTGCAGGAGAAGGTTGTCTGTTTTATATTCCTCGTCTGAACAAGGTGCACTAGCAATGGAGAGATCTTTGGCCAATATGCAGGCTCTGGAAAGTGATAAAAGATGCAACACCCTTGTGGTTGACTGAAATTGAAAAACTATTACATGTGAAATTTATAACCCATACTTATTTCAGATTATATGTTAATCACTCTCTAACCTAAAAGCTGCCTCAGGTCATTTCTCTTGGCACCGGGTCCAGTTTTTACTCACCTGCTATTTATAATACAGATGTTAATTACCAAGCCCAGCTGTGTTACTCTTTCCAGCATTATATTATATGTTGCAGAGAGCTCCCCATGCCTTTCTTTCGACTCCAAAAAACTTTATGTTATAACATTAAATTGTCCACAGTTATTCCTAATTCATTCAGTCCACTTTTGTAAGAAGCTGATTTTTTGCTCTTTCAGAATATTTAAAATATGTGTAGATGACAGATAGGCAGGCAGGCAGGTCGGTAGGTAGATAGGTTGGTAGACAGATGGACTGATAGATAAAGGTAAATACTGATAAACCATTTTACCCTGTTTTTCATCAGCAGTTATTTCAATTCCTGTATAACTGTTCATTAATTTTTCTACAAGTGAATACTTTGACAAATACATTAGTTACAATTCATGTAAAATTTACATAAATTTCATAATATTAAAATTATATATTTATATCTTATAAAAGATAAAATGTTTCTCCAAACTTCTCAGTCCTTCTTTTGAGATACAGTGCTACCAAAATAAGTAATAAACACTTAAAAGATAATTATATCAGAAAGCTGTTTTCAAGGCTAAAGTAGAAAGTTGCGGGTATAAGCTAGACCAAAGCAGTTAAATTTCCAAAGTTCACATTCCTTTGCTGTGTGATGTTGGGTGTGTTTGCTCAGAGAAGCTGCAGTTTCAGAGAGAAATCTTCAGTCTCTATAACCCACAGAATGCACTTGGTTTCTGTTTTCTGAAGGACATATGATCCTCTAAAACCCTTAAATTTTTTTTTAACTTTCTAGGGTACAAAAGTCTGTGTCAACTGACTGGAAGTGTTGGTGTTTTTAGACTAAGAATGAAATTACATGTATAAAACATAGCTTACTTGTGTTTTCCAAGTGTGTACGTAGCTCTAGGATTTTTTTTCTTCTAACAGGCATGTCCAGCTGCCTGTCCTCTAGGAAAGTCAATAGTTGCGAGGCAGGTGCTGGCCACCTGGAAGATTCAGGACTCATGTCCCAAAGCCCATCTCCATTCTCAGTAGAGACAGGTTTTTATATGGAGGGAGAGGGAAACAGAACAAAGAGATCAAGGAAGGGCATTGAAAAGTGTTCTCTTATGCTAAGCGAAATAAGCCAGGCATTGAAAGACAAATACCATATGATCTCGCCTTTAACAGGAACCTAAACAACAAAACAAAGAAACAAGTAAAATATAACAAAAGACACTGAAATAGAGGACAGGTAGTCAGTGACCAGAGGGGAGAGGGGAGGGAATTTCAGGGGAATTTCAGGGGAGAAGGGAAGGGTTTACAGGAACAAATATAGAGGACACATGTACAAAACTAGCGGGGGTTGGAAATGGGAGGGAGGAGGGGAGGTATGGGTGGGTGGGCTGGAATGGGAATAAAGGACAGAAACTGTACTGAATAAACTAAAATTAAAAAAAAAGAAGCAAAAGAAAAAAGAAAAAAGCAAATTGCTCTACAGAGAGAGGAGCACAGTCCATTCTGATAAGGCAAGCGCTGGTCTGGTGCGAGTCATCCTGGTTCAGTCATCCTGGCTTCACATCTTCCCAGCTCCATGGTTGAAGGTCAGCAAATCTCCCAGAGCTGAGATGCATGAAGGTCAGAG
The DNA here is from genome assembly GCA_028533065.1 of Trachops cirrhosus. NCBI lineage: Eukaryota > Metazoa > Chordata > Mammalia > Chiroptera > Phyllostomidae > Trachops > Trachops cirrhosus. The sequence continues at coordinate 46,071,947 of CM052538.1, forward strand.
TCTGTATCTTTTGAAGCTAGTTCCTTGGATTCTTATACAAACATGCTCTTCATCTACAACATACATATTAGTGAGAGTCAGCACTTACAGGAAGTGTCAAAAGAATGCTGGAGTGGGTTACAATTGCCCACTGTTTCAATTTTCCACCATTACATTCTCAGTATGTCATCAGCAGAGATGAGTGGATAAATTGAATGAGTACTGAATTATTTCGTTGTGCTCAAAAACCAGTTTTGAGTTAAATATTCAATAACTGAAGCAAGATTTTTTAAGTAGAAACTGTGAGAAATGGTAAGTAATCAAGGTGATAATATAGCCACATGTAGACATATAAAGTGTTATGGTTGAGAAATATTCATAAATTCTGATTGAGAATAAGTGGCAGGCTTTGCAAATAAGAGACTTCTAAAGACTGGAGAGTAACCAGTTCTAAGCACTTGCTTTGAAATTCTTCCCTGGCTCAGAATAAATGGTCCTGATTCTCCTTGTCACAGTTTCTGTCTCACTGCATTCAGGAAAAGTTTTCCTCCTTCCATGTCCTCCCTTATGTGTGTTATGCAGACAGAGATTCCTGTGTGTGTACACACACAGAGTTACAGAAAGTGTTTCTCCAAATATTGTCCCCCACCCAACAAATCTACATTAAACTCCCTCCAGTCTCTCTGATGCACCTGCATTCTGATTTTCTGGCTAGGAAAGAGAGAGTGGAAACTTTTGGAAGCTATCAAACTCCTCTTAAATCAGCCAGGTAAATGAGTTACACATGGCTTTTAGTGTTCATGGGAACTCCCAAATAATACAGTGAGAAATAAATGCAACCCACAGTAATGCATGGAAATCTACCAACAGCCCATAGTGTATTGTAGTGTTGTGAGTCTTGTGGTTGTGGAAATACTTTGTGCACCATAAAGTATTATACAACTTTTAGTTATTATTGCTTTCTATGCTTTGTGTCTATCAATTTGTTTTCAATTCCCAACAATAAAACCTAATAAATTTTCCTAGTTTTCCAATTGTGAATAAGAATGTTAATAGTACTGTAAGTTTACAGGTGATATATAGATAATAGAAACAAATATCATAAAATTCTAAGACCTCAAAGTAACTACAAGTGAATAATAATATTGATAATAACATTTCATTAAACAATAGACAATATGAATTTATTTTCACAACATCTAGCTTAATTTTCATAGCAGCAGAATTGGAGACTTACAGAAGCTAAGTAGATGTTCAAGCTCTAGCAGTTAATAGAAGGAAGATAGACTGCTTTTGAATTCTGATTCATCTGAATCCAAAGCCAGTGGCTACAATGACTGACAAACTTATTCTAAGTGCTCCCAACTTATTATGATGACTGTCATATGTGATGCTGCACTGTGAGATGTTATTATTCCTATTCTATGGAGAGTGAAAAAGGCCCAAAGACGATAAGTGAATTTTCTAAATTGATATGGCACATTACAATACTCTTCCCATTTTTTATTCTTTTAAAATAATTTTTCATTATTACCATTTTTATTTTCTCATTCACAAATATTTAATGAGCTCTGTGCTGGGCACAATTCTGTAAAAGCTGGGAATACAAGCAAAAATAAGACAATGTTGATGCTTGCTCTCAAAGAGCTCAGAGTCTGGTGGACAACACATGTTTGGCAACCAAGCAGAGTGACACCACAGCATTCCAAGAAGGCCAGGTAGTGTCCTTCCCACCTCAGGAATCCCTACTACATTGTATGGGGAACAGCAGTCAGCAACCTCTATGCTTGACCCACAAGGCAGCAGAGATGATTGTTGCTGCCTTGAGCTGACCGTCAGAGTGCAATTACCTAGCTACTAGAAAGCTGGGCTTACTGCCAGCAACCACCCGGAAAGTGCAGGAGGCTTTTCCTGGCATCTGAGACTAATAGCTCCAGGGCATCTGGTCGTAAATTCAATAAATATTTATTGAGCATGTACAATATGCTAGGCACTGGGGATGTAAAGTCACATTACACACCATGGGGACACTGCTGTACAAGCAAATAATAGTAATGCAACATCCCTACACCATAGATATGTACTCAGGGCATCATCAGATTCAGCCAACCCACGTTCCATTAGGAAGTCATCCAGATTCAGTGCCAATAGTAAAGCACCAACCGTTGTGAACCACATGCAGTTTAAGAGAATCAAATTAAGAACCTGAAAACCAGAATGGTCACCCATCTCAATTTGCCCAGGTCTTAAAATTTTGAGTGGTTTGAGATGTTCCCAGATTGCATCTTGCATCTGCATAATTAAAGGATCACCCACCCACCACCCACCCCTGCCTCCAGTCTCAAAAGCAATCTCATTTGTTTGGTGAGTATGTGGTCACCCAAATTACGTTCAATGGAGGTGTATACCTGCTTTCCTTTAATATACAGGGGATGACTTAATTTTCATTTCTGGAATGCTATGTGCCAAGCATTGTGCTAGATGCTCTGCTTAGGCCACCTCACCCATCACACTAGTGTGATCCCTGCTCCACAGATGAGGAATTAGAAATTTTAGAGAATTCATTTACTTGCCCAACAATCACAAAGATATTAAATGGTAATGCTAGGATTTGAACACATGTGTTTTGGCTCCTTGCAGCAGTAGATGGAGTAAGTTTGATAACAATATTCTGGACTAGAGTAGACTATTCTCAGAGAAAGCTGCAGACAACATACTAAATGCTTGATGGGAGACAATCAGCACCTGGACCATAAGTACAGAGACAGGAGGCCTGTGTCTTCTCAGCCCCGCTCACCTTCTCCTCGTCCAGGCTTAGCTCTCATCGACCATTTCTTCAGCTCTGACCCCTTGATTCCTCTGACCACAGCAAATGCACCAGCATGTGGGGGGAGGGAATTGCAAGCAAAGGAGGATCTATCAGCCTACCTCCTTCAGAGACTTTGCCTCTCTGCTAGGTTCCTTTTTACCTGCTTCATATGGAGTCTTAATATAGTGCCTGAGAGATCTGAGGAGAGAGAATTTCCCCCCAGTGAAATGGAACTTTTATGGTTTGTGAAAAGACACATCTCTCTTGTTAGTCCCTTTATTTACCTCTGCAGCACTATAAACCAAATCAGGAAGTTATGCTTTCAGATTAGGAACACTGTGGAAGGAGTGGTTTGAGATTTTCACGGAAATCTACCCCAGTTGCCCAGGTGTTATTTCTGTCTTCAAAAAAAACTGATTAATTGATATATTGAAAAATACAGGCAATAAAGTATAGAAAGAAAGTGAAAATTGTATCTGCGCCACTGAGAGACATTAGTAATGTCTTGATTTATATCTTTCTAGATGTTTTTCCACAGTAAATCATGTACACAATTTACTATTTTAATAAAATTGTGGCATATTTTATATATTCTTTTGTAAGCTATTTTCACCTTAACATAAATATTTTTAAGGTATAAATATGGATCTATACAATTTTTACTAGAGTATAGTAATCTATTATGTGGCTATACTCTATTATTTTATCACTCACAAATAAAATAATATTCAGACTTGGTAGTTTGTTATCTTTTGCTGTTTCTTTTGCTGTTATATAAAATACTACAATGAAGATAATTCCAAGTAAATTGTTGTGTAGTTGTCCATCTAGTTGTTTCTTTTAGTTAAATTCCTAAAAATGGAATCTTTTCCATTTTAGTTCACATCACCAAGCTTTTTTCAGGTAGATTAGCAACATACACTCTGATCATCTGGGTATAAAAGCCCATTTCATCCATGACCCACACACACCAGCGATTATCAATCTTTCTATTTGTTTATTTTTTACACTGCAAATAAGCCTTCTTATTTTGTTTCTGGGGTATATTCTACACCTCATTTTAATTTTTTAATTTCATTTTTATCATATTTTTTCCAATACTGGTTAGTCCCCTTAAGCCCTTTTTCTCCTCTAAAAAGAATATTTTAATTTATTGTTCTTAACAATTCCTTTTAGTTAACTGAATAATAATGAAATAGTAACTAGAACTAATTACTGAGCCCAAGGGCCTAGGGGCTCTGTATTTTGTTACTGTTGTCATTTTGTTCAATCACCTGCAGACTTTCTAACAGCAGCAGTCAAATCTCAAGAGGACCAGCCTGTGCTGAGTTAAAGTCTTTTTATGTAAGAGGCTAGATCCCAGTTTGTTATTCCGACCACTAGAGGGAGTCCAGTTATTAGCCTGAGGAGACAAGACTGCACACTTTAAGTGCATCCTAGCTTCCTTGTGTACCCGATGACCTCGGGTTAACCCGAGTATGACCCGCCACTCACAGCTCTTGGGTGGCCCTTGCTTCTCGTGGAGACAATTCTAGATAAGGTCGGAGATCCAAGGGTTCTCTCTTCTTTCTCTCTTTTGTGAACTAATTATCTATTGTGAGGCTTCTCAGTGGAATTTTAAAGTTGCATCTAGATGTTCATTGGCTCCCCCTCCCTCATCCACTTCTCTTCTCTCTCTCTTGTATCATTATCCTGTTTAAAGACAAATAGTATTCTGTG
>CM052538.1:46076953-46118270 GCA_028533065.1 Trachops cirrhosus
TGGAGACAATTCTAGATAAGGTCGGAGATCCAAGGGTTCTCTCTTCTTTCTCTCTTTTGTGAACTAATTATCTATTGTGAGGCTTCTCAGTGGAATTTTAAAGTTGCATCTAGATGTTCATTGGCTCCCCCTCCCTCATCCACTTCTCTTCTCTCTCTCTTGTATCATTATCCTGTTTAAAGACAAATAGTATTCTGTGCATCCCTGTCCTCGGCCTGATATTTCTGCCCCCAAAGCATTCTGAGCTGTTAGATTCTGGGGAGGGAATGTTGCTACATTAAAAAGCGGGGTGGGGGGAATCAAGAAATAGTTTCACCTGAATTTAATTGAAAGGGTATAATGCCAAATGGCTCTAGAATGAAATTCTTCTTGATCTCATGTTCAATTACAATGTTTTCATTACAATATTTGGCAGTGTCTTTTGTGGCATTATTTATGATTTAGTTTCAAAGAGGACATGGCAAACTTTGTAATTGCCATCCTTTTCTATGCTATGAATATTTCTTAAATTTGCAGTTTTTAGTAGTCACCTGCTAACATAAACACAAATGGGGAAGCATAATGGTAAAATAATATACTGGAGAAATATATGAATTAGGGAGTCTGAAAACTTGATTAGGTTTAATGAAGTTTTGCTAAGACGGTTGAAGTTACTTAATTCCTCTGAGTTCAGTTACCTCATCTGTGACTCATCCATTCATCCATTCATGAACTCATCTTAGAAATTTTGGTTGAGTATTTACCTATACAGGCACTGTTCTAGACAATGGGAATAGAGTACCTGTCTTCATCAAGGTTACGTTCTACTGCAGGGAGACAGAAAGTAAAAAAAAATATGTAGATAATATATGTATGAAATATATATTATCTTAGAGAGCGGCAGATGCTATGGAATAAAGTAGTGAGCAGAGGAGTATGAAGAGTACCAAGCACTAGCAACGTCAAGTAGCATCATCAAGAAAAATGACACTGAGAAGATGAGATTTGAGGCAAAATCTAAAGAACATAAATTTGTGGGGGCAAGGCGTTCCTGCAAAGACCTGTGCAAAAGGGAGAGTATAACTGCCATGTTTGAGGAAGAGCAGGAGGCTACTGTGGTTGTAGTGGGGCGAGTGAGAGAAGTGGAACAGGGCCAGGAGGTGACAGGTTAGGCTGCAGGGAATGAATGGTCTCGACTTTTCCTCTGAGTGAAATGGGAAGTCATCGTAGGGTTTTGTAGAGAGAACTGATACTGTCCGGTTTACAGTTAACCAGAACCCTTGAGCTGCTGCTTTGAGAATAGATGAGGTGGGGGAGAAGGAGAAGCTGGGAGACCAGCAAGGTGGCTGTTTCAATAATCTAGATAAATGATAATAGTGGCTTGAACTAGGTGGATAGCATTTCAGGTGCTATCTACATCTTAAATCAAATTTAATAACTCAGATGAGAATGGTTGGGAAATTGTAAATATCTTCACAAATGTAAGATAGTAATAACATCCTTATTTTTTAAGTTTTTGACTATTCTTTTGTATGTACTATTCCAGATCAACTTCAGAAGCAATTTTCTCAGGGTCATTTGAAAAATACCTAGTCCTTTGGCAAAGATATTTTTCCAAATTGAATATTAATCTTTTTAAATGATCTATCAATATGATCTATATTTTCCATTAATTCATTAATCTTGTATTTTACATTAAAACATATCCAAATAGTTGAGTCAGACTCTATCTGGTTACAATGAATTAATCTTGAAATATACCAGTAGTTTGGATTTGATTTTACTGATATCTTATTTAAGGTTTTGCCTTTATTTTTATAAATAAGACTCATGTACATTTTTTATTACACACTATAGTTCAATATCACAGTTATACTTGCTAAGAGAAAAAAGTGGGAAGTACTTTTCTTTGTATAGAAGGAGTTTAAATGTTCTAGGAATTGTCTGATTCCTCTTAACTTAGCTGGGTCGACCGACCAGTTACTACTTCTTTCTGGTCAATTCAGATACCTCATCATGAGATGGCTTTTAGTGATGTACATGCTCTTAGATATTATTGTTATCTACATTTGTTTTTTGTTTTCTCATTTAAATTAATCCAAGTCTGTAGTTATTCCTGTTGTTAGTACTACCATCTTTTACGTTTTCTCTTTCCACCTGGGTTGACCTTCCATATTTTTTTTGTGGTGATGATCTTTTCAAAAAATCAACTTTTATTTGTAGTAAGGATCTAAGATTATTTTTCATTAAGTAATGCTTTAATCTAATTCCTTTATATTTATTTTTTCTTTTTCTAGTCTCGAGGTGAATGTGTATTTTATTTATTTTCAATTCTTATACTCTTTTAATAAGTTCATGTAAGAATAATGTTTTCCTCTGAGTACCATTTTACTATGTTCCACAGGTCTTTTAATGTATTGCTGATTTCTTACTGATCTCTGCAATGACTTTTATTTTAAAGTCATCTTTAAAACTCAGAACCATTTTGAAAAAAAATAACTAATTTTCTACTCAATAGTTGCTATTATTGGTTCTGGTTTTATTGCATTGTGTGCTTGGTAGTTTTTTCCAAGCTACTTTTGAATATGATAAGTATGTCTTTGATGAATTTAAAAACCCCTTATCCAAAATTTAATTTAACATAAAACTTAACTGTAATTTGGGTGAGGTGCTTTTAAGCACAATGAGTTTAGACAAACTGCTTTTCTGTCATTAAATGTGTTTTGGAAAAAACAATCCAACAGAAATCCAAATGGTAACAGACAGAAATCTAGGCTAGAGGCAAAGAGAACAATTCTAAAGAGTTCAAATAATCCAAGCAGAAGATGGTGTTAGCCAGAAGAGAGATGAGATAAGCAGAAGGGACAGTTAGGTTTTGCACTGAGCTTGTGGTGACTCGAAAATTTAGGAGGATACTTTCAGAGGTAATTGGCCTGGAGTCTAGCAGTGAAGTCCGGTCTGAAGGAGGGGTTTGGAGTTACAGTTAGTTACAGGGGTGATATTAAAATAAAGTAAGCGGTGGAGTCATTTGTAAGGAGGAATTGAGGAGAGGGGTGAAGGTTTGTTTTAAAAGAAAGGTGTTGTTAAAGAATGAAGAGAGAGATAATACCAGAGTCCTATATAGAGTATTACATTGAAAGTGTTGAATTTACAATTGTATCTTTTTAAAAAAATATTTATTTACCTATTTATTTATTTTTAGAGAGAGGGGAAAGGAAGGAGAAAGAGAGGGAGAGAAACATCTATGTGAGAGAGAAACATTGATCAATTGCCTCCTGCACACACCCTGACCAGGGACGGAACCGCAACCAGGGCACGTGCTGGGATCGGGAATCAACCAGCGACCTTTTCCTTGGTGGGAGGACGCCCAACCACCTGAGCCACACCAGTCAGGACTATAGTTGTATCTTTATACAGCGAGTTGGCCATAGAGGCCCAGTTTGGCAGCTCTTTGGCCTTCTCCGTAGATAAGTGAGAAGAAGAGCAGAATTTGAGGGATGAAAGATGAGGAATTATGTTTTAGACATGTTTAACAACAAGTACCAAAGCTTCTAATACAGTAGAAGTAGAAAATGTGAATGCCTAGAGTTTGATTAAAGATTAGTAGTAGCAGTGAGCTTTAACTCAGGTAGTAAAAAAAGAAAGATGAATAAAATCTGGTACCTGGAAGAAGAAGAAGGTGTGAGTAGGGTTACGTGACCCCATACTTCACCAGCATGTTAGGACTTACTCTTCTCATTACCTCTGGTCGCTGGTGGAGATGGAGGTCACACCCAGGCCGTCTGGACCCACAGACCTCATTCTTAGCTTTTTCTCAGGGGCACGTCACAGAACGCAGGGTTTGGGCTTCCAGGAAACAGTGGCATTTTGCCCATCAGCCTCTCTTCTGTATAGAACTTTACTTGGACCCAGCTTTCCTGTTCTGTCTCTGTTCTCTCAGGGCTGTGAGAGTCCACCTTTGTTCCCCAAACCTCTTTCTCTTCCCCTTAGCCTTGCTGATTAAAATCGCCTGAGGAAGAGAGATTAAAGCCTGTTTACACACACACACACACACACACACACACACACACACACACAAGAACTTACTCTTCTAAAGAAGGGCTGCCCTCATGCCTACAGTAATCTCCTTGGGAGGCTATATGCTTACTCCAAAAATTTCGACATCCCCTCAGTTTATAAGAAAGTGTATTTTTTTCTCTTGATAGCAGAACATTATTTTGAACCAAAATGGTATTGCTTGTTATTCAGACTAGTCTATATTTTCTGACTTGGCTTGTACGAATTTCTGATGTTTTCATAAAACATTAGGTTGCCCTTTCCTTCTGAAGAGAAGTTGGATTAAAGGAGAAATTGTTTCATTACATAATTCTGCAGGTGACTTCCTTGAGTAGCCAGCAATCTTTTGAATATAAACTTATCACCCTTATTACCACTAAAAATTATCTTATTCATATATTTTCATTCTTGCATACCACAAATGCAAAACATAGATACAAAAAGTCACTAAATCCTATATGAAAAAAATAGAAGATTTAATGTGATGGCCCAAACCTGCTGGCACTAACAAGGATTGGGGCTGAGACATGACTGGTGCAGCTCACTTGGTTGGGCGTCGTCTAGCAAAGTGAAAGGTTGCTGGTTCGATTTCCCAATTCCCCGAATGGGCACATGCCTAGGTTGCAGGTTTGGACCCCTCATGCAACCGATTGATGTTTCTCCCTCACACTGAGGTTTCTCTCCCTCTCCTTCTCCCTCTTTTCCCCTCTCTCTAAAATAAATAAGGCCTATCAATTAAGGCTAAACTCTTTAACACCTGAGTTCTCCTATCATTTCTCCTGTTCGTGTTTAATTATCTTTTTTCTATAGGATTAGCTTACAAACTAAAATAACATAGTATACAAAAGCTACACAATTTTAGAAGAACGGCAGGCTTCTGCCTCAGAGCTCATCCCCTCTAGAACACCCAAAGGAGAATAACCCTGCCACCCTCTCTGCCAGGCCAGCCCAATCCTAGGCTGCACCCAGAGTTTCTTCGTCCAAAATACCATCCTTTGGGAAACACAGGCAGCTGCGGCATGATCACCCAGGCAGGCTCGAGGAAGAGAACCTGAGAGCCAGTCTCCGCCCTTCTTTTATTTTAAATCTTCTGGCCCATAATTCCACGTACTCCAGAGGTATTCAGCTTCTTAGCCAATGTCTTCCTAGACTGTTTACCATTGCCTCGGGCAACCTACTCCTACAGTCCCTCCCTACTCTTCCCCAGGCAACTGATCAGATCTCTCTGTATCATTAGTATTGGTAATAATGTTACCCATTTGGACCATCAACTATGATTGCAATGCACTCAGTAGATCCTTTAAAAATGTTGGTTGAATAAATTTTTGAAGAGTATTAGTTTCTTTTCCTTCCACAGTCAAGTTTTCTCATCTGTTAAATAGTAAATATGAGAACTTCATAAATCTGAGGCATAAATTTCAAGTGAGATAACATTTAAAAAGTACTTAGCATGCTGCCTGTCACTTAGCAAGTAAGTACTTAAAATGTTGATCCTTTCCCTATTTTTATTTCACCTTGTGAAGTTGTAATCAACAACATCTGGCAATGCACCCTGAAAAATAACTCAGATCACAGTCTTCAAACTGTTCTTAGAAGAAGGGTAGCCCTGGCCAGGTTGCTCAGTTGGTTAGACTGTCGTCCCAAAATGCCAAGGTTGTAGGTTTGATCCTCGGTCAGGGCACATAAAAAAGCAATCAAAGAATGTATAAATAAATGGAACAACAAATAGATGTTCCTCTCTTTCTCTCTTTCCCCTACCCTCTGCTCTCTAAAATCAATAATTTTTTAAAAATAAAAAGGGTACTTTTAAATTAAATATGTATCTACATACATATACATACATATGCATACATACCCATACATATACCTGTATACATATTATTTGCTTACCTGGAAGGTTGAAAACCCCAAGAACCATCCTTACTTTGCTTCCTGTCTTTGTCTCCTGTCGCCTCTTCAAAACACAGCCCCAACTTACCTCTCTCTCTTGACCCACTTGACATTCTAGTCTGAGTCAGCTCTCATTATTTTCCCCTGGCTTAAATAATGCAGCTGCCTACCAAATGCTCTACCTGCTTTCTCTATTCCCGGATCTATGCTCTATCACAGAGAGCACAGCAACCAGAGTGAGCTTTTGAAAACATAAATCAGATCAAGTTCCTCCCTGGCTTCAAAAAGAAAAAAAAAATCAAATGGCCTCACATTTCATTTGGGATAAAAACCAAACTCTTTACTGTGGCTTATGAGGTTCTTCTCATCATCTGGCCCTGCTACCTCTCTGAGCTCTCATTTTTTTTTGGACATTTACAAGACTTCTTTCTGTTTCCCAAACATACCAAATTCATTAATACCCCACAGCTTTTGCATTTGATTTCTCTGCCTGGAACACTTTTTAATAGATTGTCTCAAGGCTGTTTCCTTTCGTTATTCAGGTCTCAGCTCAAATGTCACCGAGGCAGAAAAGCATTTCCTTGCCACTTATTCAAAGTCAGTATCACTTCTCAGCCCTGCTCTATCACATTATCCTGTTTAGCTGAATGATTAGAGTTTATCACTGTGTGTATTTATTTTTGCAAATGGAAATAATCCTGTTTTACATCATTAACATTATCTGATTTTTGCCTCCCTGAGAAAAAATCATGGTTCTTTTCTAGAATCACGCGCTGGCAAATTAGGATTAGTTCCAATAGGGACTTACTGAGAAAGTCTTAGGTTCCATTAAGCTTTTGAAATTCAAAAGCCAAGCTTTGGTTTTGAGAAAAAATTATCTAAATTCCTCTATCTCCTTTAGCTTATAAAGGATGCAGCTTCATGGAAGAGACCAGAGAATTTTATGTGTTTAAGGGGAATCGAGCAGAAGAGAAAGAGGAGAAAGCCAGATATTTTCTACCTTCAGGAAACTATGGGAGGAGAGGAGGGTGATAAAGCCCTTTCTTTCTGTTTGAGGTTCATCACAGGCTGCCCTAGAGCAGAGGCAGCATAGTAACCTTGGGGGCATGGTATAGCCTCCAGTTCAAGGCCCTGAACTACAGTTATCCTGAGTTCCCTAGCTTCTTCCTTGTAAAAATAAGACCTGTAATTCTCTAAAGGCCTGGCTTATCAGAGGGGACTCCCATAATAGGGAACAGGTGATTTTGTAAGTTCTGGAAAGCAGGTCTCAGAGCTAGAAGAGACCACAGTCAAACTGTTAAGTCCTTAGTGCCAGCAGTAACAAAGGAGAAACTGAGTCATTGAGGGTGGCCTTGTACCCCGTCTCTGCCCAGAGAGGACAGATGATGAGCTTCTCCAGCCCTAAACATTTGCCATGAACATCAAACAAACAGCAACTAAGGAGATACCTGGCTTTGGAGACATGACTCATCCTCCATCTTGGTCAGTGATAAAATGGGAAGAGAAGCTAAATGAAAATCAGAGTAGGTTTGTCTAAGAACAGGTTTGTCTAAGGGAAACAGAACGTTTTTTACAGCAATGGTTCTCACACTCATAGTTTATCAGAACCAACATGGATATTTAAAGCCCAGAGGCCCAAGCTCCTCAGAATGGAATGGGGGGATGGGCACCTAAATTTGATACCCACCAACATTTGAGAACCACTGCTTTGGAGGGGCTGTTTAAATTATTTGATTGGAATAACTTTAAACTGGATGAGACTTCTAATTCTCTGCCTACACTATCTAGTAAATAAAGGCTCAAAGGAAATGAGATAAGCTACAGATACTTCTTTCTTAATTTATATTTTTTGTATGCATATCCCAATTTTATGTTGGGTTAAGTTTTATAATGCTCTCCATTTGTTTAACTACTGTAGTCATTGTCTTGCAATTATAGTTGACTTTTGAACAATGCCAGGATTAGGGGCACCGACTCCAATGCCGTTGAAAAGGCCCAACTTTTGACTCCATTAAAACTTAACTACCTTTGCTATTGGTGGGGACTTGTTTCCAGGACCCCTATGGATACCAAAATTTGAGGATATTCAAGTCCCCTATATAAAATGGCATAGATCGATGAATACAGTACGCTCACTACATCCTTGGACTCTCAACCACAAATCAAAAATAGTACCAGTATTTATTGAAAGACATTTGAGAATAAGTGGACTTGCAAACCCATGATGTTCAAGGGTCAACTGTATACTATACACTTCATGGTTGGGATCTTGTCTATGTTGTTCATTGCTGAACACCAGTGCCTGGCACAAGGACTTGCTCAGATATTTATTGAGAGAATCAGTCAAACAGTTAATTAATTATGCATATACATTTAGCAGAGAGAATTTGGTGTCAGGAGGTACTCTCCCTGGAGTAAGGGAGAAATCGGGGAAACAAGAGGTGTCAAGGAACAAAGAGTCTCTAAAAGTTTGACTCAAGAATTTCAGCACATTGGCTTCGTGTGGGAGACCTGAGAGCCACGCCAGTCTGCTGTCTGTGTACCGATTTGACAGAGTGAAATTTGTAGTCGATGTTCAACAGTCCTTTTTCTAATGATCTTTCTGGCATCTTGCTTTTCTCTCTGATTCAGATTTACTTCTTAAAGTCAGTTTTGTTTGTTATTACAAAATATAAATTCAATGCATAAACCTTAGAAAAAAAAGATACACAAAAAGTATTCATGATCATACCACCTGGAGATCATCACTGTTAACCTAATTGTCTGGTAAATATGGGCATGTTTAGGATGTGATCTCTGTCCCTTTGCTGGATCCTCAGGACCTAGAATAGTGCTAGGAACAGTGCCCAATAAATAATTGTTGAATCAATGAAGACATATATTAAATATTTTTAAAGATTTTATTTATTTATTTTCAGGCAGAGGGGAAAGGAGGGAGAAAAACATCAGTGTGTGGTTGCCTCTTGTATGCTCCCTACTGGGGACCTAACCTACAGCCCAGGCCTGTGCCCTGACTGGGAATCGAACTGGTGACCCTTTGGTTTGCAGGCCAGCACTCAATCCACTGATCCACACCGGCCAGGGCAAAATATTTTTCTTTATATTCACTATCCTTTAGAATAAGAGGATTCTCCTCCTTTTGATCTTTATGGGTCCTCAAAAAGAAAAAAAATGTATTTTTAAATTTTTATTAGATTTTACTTTCTTTAGCCTTGACTGATGTTTTGAATTGGTAAGTACTTCTCATAATATTTTATTTTTTTTACTATCCTTCCTAAATGCAAAACTGAGCACAGATTTTAAAAGGGGCTGACCAAGCAGAATGTAGAAAATGGCAGCTTTCCAGGCTTACATCTTATATCCATTTAGCAATCTGAGCATCTCCCTGAATTTTAAATTAGCGGGACTGGGTAGTTGACTCATAGTCAGTGTGTGTTCTAGTGTGACACCTGGCTCTCTGCCATCTCCCTCAAAAGGGAGCCCCATTTTCTCTTCTCGGTTTCAGGACCAATGTGTTGCTGGCATTCTTCTTTTATCACCTCATATTTTCTTCTGCCTGTTTTTTGTTCTCAGTGCATGTCTATTTGTTTTTCCCTCACTGAGGAAGTTTATACATATCAAAACAAATCTCATGTTATGTTTCATTATCATTTCTAATTTAGTAACTAATAATTAAAGAGAAATACCTTGGTTTTATATCTTCCAAAATTAAAAATGCTTCAGCTCTTCTCTGGTTGGTGTGGCTCAGTGGACTGAGTTCCGCCCTGTGAACCAAAGGATCACGGGTTCAATTCCCAGTCAGAGCACATGCCAGGGTTGTGGGCCAGGTCCCCAGTAGGGAGCGTGCAAGAGGCAACCACACATTGATATTACTCTCCCTCTCTTTCTCTCTCCTCTCCCCTCTCTAAAAATATATAAATAAAATCTTTAAAAAAATGAAGAAAATGCTTCAGCTCTAATGCAATTTATAGCTTGCCTCTAAATTACCTGAGACAGATTGTTATGCTGCCTTCACCTGAGTCATATGGCCTGTGCTCCATGTACACTTTGATGAAGTGTAGAAAGAGAAGGAAACCTCATTACTTAAAAATTAAGCCTAAATAAATTATATAAAGATGATTATCTATTATTTATTTGACTAGTTTTGAACTTGAATGATGTTGTCCTGTGTCGGTTTAGCTAAGCCATAAATAAGTCTTCCAGAATTCCCTTCTCTATATGGTTCTGAGTTAGACTTTGCCACAAGAGAAATTTGCATAAGACCTAAATGCAGAAGTGAGTAGCAGCCATAATTATACTCTGGAGGCCAAGGGAAAGACCAAGTGCCATTACAGTCCATGCACATTGCTGCTGGTCTGCTGGCTCATCTGTTGGTGAGGGGCAGCAGCCAGGTCTGTGGTGCCTCCATCTCCAGCCATGTTGCTCCTTCTGCATCTGTAAAATCCCAAGCTAGGGATATGTGAAAGGTGCCAACTTATTCTGCAGGCCACCCATCTGATCTAGTGCTGGAAACCAAGAAAGACAAACTCAAGTTCTAGTTGGTCCTCATGGGTTCTGATTTGCCATCACACATTAAGATTTTCCTCAAAATTCCAGTTTGTCCTCTTATGTCCACTTTTTTTTGCTTCCCCCACTTCATATCTGTCTTTCCTTCCCAAATAGGTAATTTTAAACAACATCTTATCTCACAGTTTCTATGAGTTGGGAACTTGGGAGTTGTTATTCTGGCTTCTGTGGCTCATTGCCTCTCACTCCAGGTGTTGGCCAGGGCTCTAGTCTCACCTGCAGGCCTGACTGGAGGAGGATCCACTTCCAAGTTCCCTCCTGTGGTCGTTGGCAGGATTCAGCACATCCCATGTTGTGGGACTGTGGGCCTCATTTCCTCATTGGCTGTTGGCCAGAGGCTCCCTCATATATTTGCCACATGGGCCTGTCCACAGAGAAGTCACATCATGGCAAGCTGGCTACCATCACAGCAAGCAAGTGAGAGAGCAAGAAGGGTAAGTAGTACCAAAACAGATCACTTTGTAACCGAGCTTCAGAAGGGATATCCTATCAATTGTATTATATTCTGTTTCTTAGAAGGAAGTCATTAGTTCCAGTCAACACTCCAGGAGACGAGATTATAAAATGACATGAATACCATAAGCAGGAATTGTGGGAGCCTGCCACACCCTTCCTAACAGACCAAAGGCCTTCTGAGCATCTTAAGAGGTTTTCCCACAACATCATCAGAGAAAAGATTTTTGAGTGTAGCTTTTGTCTAATGAAGTGAATCATGAATTCATACACAGGAAACTCACAAAGTTTTTAACGGAAATGTATCAGCTTGGAATAAAGGGACGGAGATAAAAAAGAGGCATCTCTACTATCAAACATTCACAAGCAGAAAACAGGCTAAGAAGTCTGTTCAGCTGTAAATACCAGCAACATCTTCGAAAAAAAGTAACAATGGTTCAGAGGGCAGAACCCAGATTCTACAAGGTGGAGGTAAGAGCTACGGAGCATAACTCACAGGGAGTAGATAGAAATGGTAACATGCATCACACTCATTTTAGAATTCTATGGACCAGTGACCACTTTGTGCATCCCATCTCCCCGTCACTGAATGCAGCGATCTGTTGTGGTTCTCCTGGGGTTGCCTCCCCATTCTACGTTGTGAGTGTGAGGGTAGATGACTTAATTCTACTTCATTCCTGGGCTTTCAGACCTAAAGGAATCTATCCAGGGAATTATACCCGAGAAGCCTCTTCCACACCTGAATGGATTTATATGGTGAGTTCCTGGACCCTGATGCTATAATGAGATGACATTTTTAGGGAGGTTCTATGAAGGGAATGAATTTATTTTGCATATGGCAGTAAGATAAGTAATTGATGGCCAGAAAGTGGGCCATGACAGTTTTAAGACTTGCTTGCTAATTCTTTGAAACCCCCTTCATTAGCAAATGGAGCTTATATTCCCTTTTCTCAAATTTGGGTGGACTTAGGTTTCCACCAACAGCGTATGATGGAAGTGATGTTGGATGACTCCAAGGCTGGATCATAAAGGGTAGCACTGACTGGATTAAGGACACCATGGTGGGAGGAATCTTAGCCAAGGAAAGGACATGTATAGGCACCCTGTTCCAGCTGCTTCAGTCTCTGAATAGTCCCAGCCTGGGCTCCAGATACATGGGTAAACAAGCCTTCAGGTGATTCTAGCTCCCAGCCATTGAGTAACCCAGTCTTTGAGTGTCTCCACCTGATGCCCCAGATACTCTGGCAGAGAGAATAGTCATCCTTGCCATGTGCTGTTCAAGTTCCTGACCCAGAGAATCTAGAGGAGTAATAAAATGATTGTTCCAAGTGACTAAGCTGTCGGGCAATTTGTTACATAGTCATAGTAAGTGGGACTGAGCCATGTAAAAACATCACAGCTAAATTGTGAGTGAAATGCGTATTTGAGGTCTATATTTAGCTTTAAGAGCAGTCAATAGTCAGTGTGTTTATAATTATTTTAGAATCTTATGCAAACAAGATAACAGATGTAAATATTTCTAGTACAATGCCTGGCAATAAAGATCATGGATTTATTATTATGCTATAAGAAATAAATGCATGTATCCATTTCCAAAGGGTTATTTTCAGTGACCTAGAAGTAATTAGATGCTGGCCAACGTTTAAAAGCTTTCCTTGTGCATCTCCAAGTGATAGACGAATAAGGATGTGGTTTGTTTTTCAAAGTCACGCAAATCTGAACAAAGCTAGAATTCAACCCAGATCTTTCTGATACCAGATCTCTCTCTCCACTACATCCTCTTCCCTCCAGACATTTTAAATTTGGAGAAAAGGTTAAGCAACTACAATTACGAAAAGCTGGCCCCACAGGGGAGATACTCAAGAATGAAAAATTAACTTTGCACCTAGAAAAGCAAGAGTAAGAGAGATTTAACAATTAGGAATATAATAAGTTTGTATATATAGGATAATTTTCTATATGTCCTAAGAAAGAAATGAAATATATATCCTTAATTCATAAAAAAATAAATTTATATATTTAGTGAGCTCTTAAAGCACTTCACTTTGGTAAAGGTTAACTCTTCAACTTATACATCAGCTCTTGATCAACCATTTTTATGTCATGATTTTGTAAGAGAGAGAAAAGGTAGATAATGGATTTAATTGATACAATTGTGCATACAGATACAAATGATACATCAGGTTCTGCACTAAAAGGTTATTAAGGCCCTTTGATTCTAACAGAGATGGTGGCAGTAGCTCCCATCTATGTAGCACTGATTACTTCACAGGCATCAACAAAGAGCGTTCTAGATAGCTTCTTTAATCCCCACATGGGCCTCCAAAGTAGACATTACTTTACTGCACCTTTTTCTATAGGTGAGGAAACTAGTACTGAAAGAAATGAAGTCATTTTGCCAAGGTCACTCAGCTAGGAAATAGTGAAATGGGGATTATACGGTAGTTCAAGCTCTCATCTCTTCATTTTTCTAAAACACTCTAAAGAAACACAATAAAATCACATGTGAATAATACATACTGGTATGGCCAGTCACAGGCAAAATACCTATAGTAAACTAAATTGGTTTTTATTGGTATATATGCAAGTCTTTCTTGAATTACAACTCTTGATCTCTTTTAAGAATATCATTGCTATTATAACTGTACAATTTTAATATTGACCCAATACATAAATTACCTACATTTTGGTGAGTAATTTAAAAATATATACATGGAAAAACATACAGTGCTTACAAATCAAATGCAAATAAAATCTTTTTAAAAATCTTAGAAATTCATTAAGCAGGTTATGTTTATCCTATTAAAAATGTTTTGTCTATATACAATACATAATCTTTAAAAATACTACTCCAGGAAACAAAATTTCTTTGGTTCAGCAAAAGGATTCTAAATGTGGAAATTCAATTTGTTAAGGATGCACCTTCTTGTGTTGGGCTTCTCTCATCTGGTTTAACTCTTTAGGAAGCGTGTAGCTGACTCTCTTTGAATGGAGAAAATATGGGTGGGGGGGTGGGTAGAGGATGCTAGTCCCATAGGAAATTTGGATATGAAAATATAGCCAGAAGTTTGAATAGGGCACTAACTTAATGGTATTTTTACTCTCCCAGGTCAAAAAGATACAGAGAAAGTCTGCTTCCTATCTGTTTTGGAAGGAGGGTGAGGAAGTGATCCTGGCTGATACACAGAAACATTTCCCAGTACAATTCTTAGGTACTGCCAGCCAAAGCTATTAAACTACTCTCTTGGTTATTTGGAAGACTGGGTGGAGGAGAAAGGAGGAGGGCTGATGCTAAATGACCCTTTCACTTCTAAAGTCCCAACATTCTCCAGCACCTTGCCTGCCGTAACAGTCTAATGTCAACAGTGATTACAGTGCATCAACATTTACCAATGGGATCTTCATTAAATATTAACTGTGCTTAGCCTTTACTCTTGGTTTATTAATAGCAACAATTACAGAAGTGGACAAAATATCTCAGAGTTTCCAAGTCAGCAACCTTACATATCAGACTTACTCTCCTCCACATTTAATGGGAAGGAAAAGCCTTCATAAATTTCTTCCTGCATGATTTCTACTTTGATTATAAAAATACTTAATCTATAAGATAAAACCTTTTCAAAAGCCCATTACACAATTGCACATTAAAACCACCTTTAACAAAGCTTTGAAAAGTCTCCAAGTTATCACAGCTGGTCACAGGAAAACAAAAAGTACTTTTTGCTTTGTTTATTTTTTTAAGTTCCCCAATAGAATATATTTACCTTGTTGGATTAATGAACTCATTTACTTTATGGAGTAGTGCCACTGACTAAATATTCAAACTTGTCTTTCCCCAGACTAATATCAGAAGCACATTAACCCATTTCTAGGTTGAATGCAAGTAGAAGTCAAGAGCCTCCTTTGACTCCCAAGATTTCTGCAAACTGCTAATTTTAGATGTCATAATGCTTACATGGAGTTGTTGAGAGCAGGTGAAATCTTCCAAAATTCACTCTTCTTCTTGACACCATTTGAATGACTTAGTTGTTCAAGGGCAAGACACTATGAAACATTAGTACGCAAAGGAGAGGGATATGATGGGGGCAGGGCAATAGATTGCAGAGAACACTGTGCCCCTTCTACAAAAATGGCTCTGACTGTGAAGAGAATAGAATAACCTTCAACACTTGAGAAAAACAAAAAACAGAATACATGAATAATTCATAGCATCTAAATAAGACATTATAATTCAGAACCACCTCTGTACCTACTATCATCCACCCCAGCTCATGGGCAGGGATTTCTTTTCCCAATGGTCTTCCAAAAGATATCCTAACACTCCAAAGAGAGAAATAATCAGTACTGGATTATTGGTGCTCCCAGTCCTCTTTTGTAGTAGATGGCAGTATTCATCTTTTTTTTCTTCTGTCAGAAGTCTTTATCCCAGCCTGACAGCTCATCTGGAGGCACTCCCTTTTCAGGAGGATACTTGTCAAAGTAGCTGTGATCTGTGGGTCCGCTGAGCTAATGGGGAAAGGATTAAAGCAAAGGTGAGCATGATGTTGACTGAGCATGCTATTCCATTTGGGTGATGCTTTCCATGTCTGACCACAGATGTTAAACTGCAACTACTGGTAAGTCACATATAAGGAAAAGGTGACCAATTGTCATTTCTGAATCATGTTCTCAGTCTCATGAGATCTCCCCTTTGGACCAAAATGGGTCAGGTCACTGGATTACATGCAGTAGAAGCTACCTGGCCTTTTCCTTCTAAAAAAAAACCCCAACAGCAGATACTTTAAAAAATCAAAATTTTCCAGAATCTTCCTTCTACTTGATAAAAGTTTCTTACCAACCTTGAATTTTTATATGGTTAATTGACCATATAAAATTTCCAGAATGCCAAACAAAGGAACAATTCAAAATATTAATGACTCTTGAAAGAGTGAAATGATTCTTTTGCAAATTATGCGGTTTCCAAGTTTTTACTTTCCAACAAATTTAAGTAGTTCATTGAATTATCAGCTGGCAGATCATTAAAAATACTATTTATGATAGATCATAATGTGTTTTGGGGAGGGTGGGGAGATCACTCAGAGGCGTTCAAAGAGCCATTGCTATTATAAAACCCTCCACTCTCATGTAGTTATGTATTTGGACAAAACTCTTACCACTTGCATCTACATAATTTTTAAAATGAATAAAATTGATGTGAACTCTGAGTCCATTTTTAAATAAATAAAATTTATTCATAGGCACACTAAATATTATCTTTACAAAAACTGTTTAATAACAACTTCAAAATTTTATAATATATTTATGTTGTTTGATACTGAATACTATAAAAGTATAATTATAGCGGAATCCAGAAGAAATATTTGTGTTACCAAAGAAATTCTGTTGTCACAGGAATTTTAAAATTTATAAAATTATAATTGAAAGGCATTTAAAGAATGATTGACTAAAGATTGCCAAGCATAAAAATATTTTATATTAGAATGACATTTTGAAGGAAAATGGAATGGTGCTATGGAAATATAAATTCAGAGAGAAAAAGGTATGATGTAACTTTCTATCTGTGTTGTTTAATGTCTGATTGGTATCTAATCTCAGTGATACTTACGTTACACTGGATATATTCAAAGGGGTAAAGTAATAGTAGCGTATTACTTTAAAATTTCAATGTTTCCAGCATTCTAGAAATTATATTCTCTTCAACAACTTAAATGTATGAAAAAATTCATAGGTCAATCTAAAAATACACAAGGGGAGACACAGACCTCCGAAATCCTCTAGCAAGAGCACAGCATGACATTTGCAGGGTGTTGACCCAGGTCATTCTTGGGTCATCCTTCCCCCTAAGTTTGCAAATGCTCTGCTTTCTCTAGAGCTGTCTGTCCAACCAGCCCTATGGGGTGACTGAGAACTTGAAATGCAGCTAGTCCAAACTGATGTGCTGAGTGTAACCACTTGGGGCTGTGAAAACTTAGTATGAAAAATAACAATGATACCTCATTAATATTTTATGTTATCTATTGAAATGATAACATTTTTGATATTAATTAAAATTAATTTTCACCTATTTCTTTTTACCTTGTTTAACATGACTACTAGGCAATCTCAAATAACCTCTATGATTCATACTAACTGTATTTCTAGGGTCATCTGTCAGCCTAACACACTGACAACTTTAGGTCTTAGATTTATATGTAAATGATTCCTAAGAGCTCTGCTAATGCCCACTAAAAAGGTAATACCATTTAGTCCCTGTAATCACAACTTTATTTTTAAACACTATTTTAAAAATCTAAAACCTGTTACACAAACACACATATCCTTAAAATCTGTTTACAAAAAATTATGAGAGTAATACAGTAGATACCATACCTCTCTTCGTAAAGGTGATGGAAGGTTCCGAGCTTTCAGTCCTTCCCAATTAAAACCATTTAACCACCTGAGAAATGAGGAAAGTACAGAGAAATATTACTTGCCTGAGAATTATTAGCATGTCAGTTATCTGTCAATCCATTTTGTTGTCGGCTCCCTGACAGCAGTGTGGTCAGTGTGCTAGCTGTCTGGTCTCACACTAAGCCCATGCCCACTAACCTCCCAGAGCACTTACCACTGCCCAGTAGTCAGCCTAGATTTCCCTGTTGTTCCACTGCTTGTTACACTCCAAGGCTGACATCTGAAGAATGGCAATGGGGGACAGCATAGGACAGAGGGTGGTGAGGTGTGAGACTGAAGGCAAGGGAGACTTTAGGAGGCTGTCGCAGCCCCCTGTCTGTTGGCCACACCAGAAACTAGGCCCTTTCTACCCTTCTCAATCTCATTCCCCCCTGCTGTTGGTGTTGCTTCAGTCCTTGACTGGATTTCCCATTCCAAGTCTAAGCTTAGCAAGAGAAAAAGTACAAAAACCAGAAAGGGCTGGTTCTAGTACATTCCATTTCAGGTTTCATTCTTAACCCAAAATGCCATTTTGGTATAAGCTGCTGAGACACTAGACAAAGAGTGAAAGTCAGACAGCAACCCAGCTGTGCAGCTTCCCCCGTCCTCACTAAGAAACCACAGGCGTCTCCTTGATCCACCCATCAGCTTCTTTGCACAGACTGTCGCTCCACTTTTAGGGATTCCTAGGCTCACAGTTCTGTGGATTCTTTTCCTTTGCCACCAAACACTGCCACAATTCCTTTTAACATATTTTACAATGCTCTCTTCCCAGAAGTGACTTCATAAATATTAATAAAAATCATTACTGTGACTGTACTGAATCAAAGAGCCTATGCATTTCTTGCTGAGTACTTGTTACAACTTGACTTGGCGGCAATATTTACTTAACACGAGTGGCCATTCACTTAGCACTTGGCCTTTTGACACTAACCGCATTTTAAGTGATGCTAGTGCCAGCATGCACTCATGTGCAAAAAATATTCACCAAAGAAATATTAGCAGCAACAGCACATAAATTGCTTCTTCATTTTTGGAAGCCTTGTAGAAGCTAGTCTTGAAAGTAATTTTAGAGACTAGAAATATTAAAGGTAATGTGAAGGCACTCGAAACAAATTATCCCTCTACCTAGCAGGAAAGATTTGATTGTACCCTACAAGTATATTATCTCTTTTTTTCAGACAGGTGTTGGGAGACACAATCGGTGCCTAGTTTGTAAGTTAGCTCACAAATAGGGAAGGGAGGAATTCTATTTTTAGGGAAGATGATTTAAGACAGAATGGGCAAACATATAACAATGTGCCATGTTTTACTGTATTGTTTTAAATACAAAGTTAAAGGGAATAGTTCTCTAAGAAAAAAATAAAAGTTTTTTAGAGAATAAGGAAATCTGACGGCAAATTTTTAAGTTTTTTTTTTTTAATTCCAAGAGCATCCTGGGTAGATAGCTATAAACTTTGGGGACTTGCAGAAGGTTTTAGAATGCTCCTATTTGAAGGCAGAGAGAGATCTATGGCCTCTGAGGCCTCCCTGTGCCAACTTTTTATCTTAAAAACACTACAAAAATAGCATAAAATAATGTGTTTGATGCCTCTGAGGTTACCATAAGTAACTGTGTAAATCTGAGACTTCTTAGTAGTGAACTCTACCCTACACATTGTAGTCTGACTATCCAAACATATCGCAAAAAACACCCTGCTTGTTCAAAAGCATGGGAAAATTAACTCCTACAGGGAAGAAAATTCAAAATTCTTCATTATCCTGCTGAGGTGAGAAAATTCTCTGGCATCAGTTTGCATGCACACCCAATCACAATTTGACAGCTATATTTAAATGAGCCTCAGGTAAATAAGAAGTACAAAATAAAACTGGAGCCAATTAACAATGATATCACTCTATTTCCCAAAGAATAACACGAAGATGCTTCTATAATGAAATGAATGAGGAAAATACACTAAAAGGATAACTTTAATTGATGGGACACTTGTTTGTTCCATATGAATGGTGTGTTTACGTGCCCTGTTATAATGAGGTAAGACAATGTGAAAACAGCTTGTAGGAAGAAAGAGAAACTGGAACCTAAGACAAGTAATAAACTTTACACTGAAGGCAATCCTAAAGATGACAAAAAACAATAAAATACTCTAAACATTTTCATGTTCATAAAACCCACAGATGTGCATATCTCTCTCTCCCTCTCTCCTTCCCTAATACACCCTTAAGGCAGAGCCCTCTCTGAATTGACAATGTTGAATACATGGCTTTATTTCAAGAAGGTTCATGAATAGATAGAGCAGGGCTGGCAGCTGCACTGCCAATGTTTGGAAAATGAGCAGTGCTTTTACCCAGCAGCATCTCTCCCTTTATTCTCACCCTGTACTGATGCACCCCTAATTCTTCAGTAAAAATAATCCAGAGAGGAATGCAATACTGAGAGGTGTTTTCATTTCTGAAAGTGAACACGTCAATGTGCTCAAAGGTTTTCAATAATGAAATTCTCACATTTGTTTTTTGTACTAGCAATAGGTGGTATATTATATGTGCAAATCATAGGCAAAATTAAAACATCTTGGGGATTGCAGGATTTAACTAGCCATTGATTTGAAAAAACAATCCTGAAGGCTTCAACTTCCATATACGTAACAAATTAAGAAAGGACATCTTACAGAAGTTATCTATGGTTCTAAATGACAAATTTAGAAATTCACAGAACTGAAAAGGTTCATGTTAGATTACTGCATAAAGACACAAGATTGAAGTTTTGTGGAAATCAGTTTACTTCAACCAAAAACATAAAATACAACATGAGGCTTCAGATTTTGAAATGCTGGTTGAAGAAAAATTATATTTAATATTAACATATAATATTAATACAAAACCAAAATGCAATACTATTTAGTGGCTAACTTAGCTCAGCCATTCTCCTGAATATTGATAACAATAACTATATTCTACTTTAATCACAAATCAAATGTGAAAATTAGAACAATTCATTTTTAGACTCCAAGTTGATATTTTAAATAATAATGAAGATAGCAGTGGATAAAAATTAAGTTGTTATAACTTGAAGATGTGATTTTATAACTTGTTTTAAACTTCATCCATTCTTGATATAAATTTCCAGATCTAGAGAAGTCATTTTGAGATTGATTATTGTGACTGAGTCTAGTAAAATAGAAATTAAATATAAAGCACCAAAAAGGTAAAAACTGAGAGTCCGTAAAGAAATCCTATGGCTTACTGAGAGAAGCTTCAAGATCACCACCATTTTCTATAAATTTCTATATATTTCTGGGCAAAGAAGTAACTATGTACCTGTGTTTCTTAATGTCATTGATTCCATTCTTCAGATTTCCCAGCCTTTCTGTTGGATTTTGCCTAAAATGATAATATTTTTAAAAGATAATTTATAATAACTATGCTTGAGTAAATTTTAAATTAAAATTTAACATTTCTTTATTCATTCATTCATTTACTCAATAATATTCACAGACTAGGCATTGAAGTAGAAGGAGATAAAAAACACATGCCCCTCTTTAGGTAAGCCACAGTCAAATTAGAGTTAGCAATATATCTACATATATATCTATAATTATATCTGTAACTATTTACATCTATATTTCTCTCTATACCTGTATACCTCTAGTGCTTTAAATGCACTAGAAATAAATACATAAAAGAACAAGACGGGGCTATCTTATAAACTCTGCTGAGAAAATCCGGGAAAGCTGTAGGTAATCATTTATATCTCACCTATAAGCACTCACAAATTTCTGTTGGCAACCCACAGTTAGGTTTCATGTTCTATATTACAAAGTTTTAATGCTTTAAAAAATGTTGAAATGTGTGAACAACGTTCAAACAAAATTATATAACTCTTCTGTTCTCCAATAAACTATTTTTAATAGTAAATAGAAATTTGGAGTGATTTAAAATAAGGCCAGGGCATGCTCTCAGATGGCAGTGTAGGAAGAACCTGAACTCATTTCTTCCCATGAACACATCAAATTTACAACTACATACGGAACAATTCGCTCTGAAAAAGACCTGAAAAGTAGCTGAACAGCTCTCTCACAACATATGGTAAAAGGGCCACATCAAGGCGGGTAGGAGACACAGAGACAGTCTCACCCAAAACTCTACTCCTAGTATGGCAACTGACAATCAAGAGGGATCTCACAAATCCAAATCTTTTTCCTGAGGAGCAAGGGGTTTATACCCATCAGTCAGCCCAACCCTTGGGAGCCTCAATGGAGAGATGAACCCCCAAAATGTCTAGCTCTGAAAATAAACAAGGCTCACATTGAGGAGGCTTAAAGGGCTATAGGGAACTGAGATATTTCTGATAAGGGCTGGCACACAGACTCATTTACTCCAGGGACCAGTAGAAAAGTAGCAGTTTGAAAAAGTGCGTAGGCTATATATATAAAGGAAATGCATTTGCTAATCTTAAAGTGTCTGCTGGAGAGGCAGGGGCCTGTTGAGACTCTCTCCTGGATGGAGGTGCTGGCAGGTGCCATTTTTGCACTCTCCCTTTACCTTGACAGTGCCAGAGAGCACACCCCACCCCAGAGCTCTCCTGAAGCCAGACAGAAGCCAGCAGGTGAGCTCTTGCCCCACACTCTCCCACTGCTTGCTAAAAACAGCAGGCATGTATGATCCACACAGGGGACACATTAGACCAGATAGGCTTAATAGATATTTACAGAAAACCCCATCCACAAGCAGCAGAATACACATTCTTCCCAAATGCACATGGAACATTCTACAGGATGGATCATATGTTAGGGCACAAAACAAGTCTCAATAAATTTAGAGAAGACTGAAATCAAATCAAGCATCTTTTCTGACCACACTGGTATGAAACTAGAAATCGAGTACAAGAAGAAAACTGGAAAAATCATAAATACGTGGAGACGAAACAACATACTACTGAACAACCAATGGGTCAATGAGGAAATTCAAATAAAAATCAAAAAAATATCTCGAGACAAATGAAAATAGAAATACAATTTACCAAAATCTAGAGGATGCAGGAAAATCAGTTCTAAGAGAGAAAATCATAGTGATACAGGCCTGCCTCAAGAAACAAAAAACCCCAAATAAATAATCTAACTTTACACCCAAAGGAACTATCAAAAGAAGAATAAAGCCAAAAGTTAGTAGGAAGAAGGAAACAATAAAGATCAGAGCAAAAAAAAAATGATGACACAGACTAAAAAGACAATAGAAAAGATCAACAAAACTAAGCTCTGGTTCTATGAAAAGATGAAGTTGAAAAATCTTTAGCTAGGTTCAACAAGATAAAAAGAGAAAAAGCTCAAATAATTAAAATCAGAAATGGAAAGAGAAGCTATAATTGATACCACAGAAATGAAAAGGATCTTAAGAGACTGCTATGAACAATTATACAATAACAAATTACATTAGTAGAAGAAACAAATTCCTAGAAACATATAATATTCCAAGACTGAATCACAAAATAAAAATAGAAAATCTTAATAAACTGATCATTAGTAAGAGGATCAAATCAGTAATCAAAACCTCTCAACAAACAAAAGCACAGAGCCAGATGGCTTCAAAGGTTAATTCTACCAATTGTTTCAAAAGATGATGTAATACCTGTACTTCTCAAACTCTTTCAATAAATTAAAGAGAAGAGAATACTTCCAAACTCATTTCATGAATCCAGAATTACCCTGATACCAGAACCAGACAAGGACATACATACATACATACAAATTATAGGTCAATATCCCTAGTAAACATAGATGTAAAAATCCTCAACAAAGTATTAGCAAACAAAACATGCACCATGATCAGGTAGTATTTATTCCAGTGCTGCAAATATGGTTTAACATCTGCAAGTCAATCAGTGTGAAATACCACATCAACAGAATGAAGGATAAAAATCATATGATCATCTCAAGAGATGCAGAAAAAGCACTGGACAGAATTCAATATCCATTTATGATAAAAACGCTAAAAAGAATTAAGTATAGAGAGAATGTACCTCAACATAATAAAGACCATATGTGACAAGCCTACAGCGACATCATACTCAATGGTGAAAAGTTTTTCCTTTAAGATCAGGAACAAGACAAGGATGTCTACCCTTGCCACTTTTATTCAACATAGTACTAGAAGTCCTAGCCAGAGTAATTAAGCAAGGAAAAAAAATACCTTCACAATGGAACAGGAGAAGGAAAACTGTCATTATTCATGGATGATGTAATTTTATATACAGAAAACCCTAATGAGTCCACCAAAAAAACTGTTAGAACTAATAAACGAATTCAGTAAAGTTGAAGGGTACAAAATCAATATAATAAAGATCAGAATGGAATAAATAAAATAGGCTCAGTTTTTTTATGTTTCTATATACTAATAACAAACTATTAGAAAGAGAAATTAAGAAAATCCCATTTACAATTTCATGTAAAAGAATAAAATATCTTAGGAATAAGTTTAATCAAGAAGATGAAAGACCTGTACACTGAAAACTATAAGACATTGATAACATAAATTAAAGAAGACACAAATGAAAAGATATTCTGTGCTCATGAATTAGAAAAATTAATATTGTTAAAATGTCTACATTACACATAGCCATCTATAGACTAAATGCAATCCCTGTTGAAATCCTAAAGGCATTTTTACAGAAATAGAACAAACAAGCCTAAAATTTGTATGGAACCACAAAAGACCCCAAATAACTAAAGCAATCTTGAGAAAGAACAAAACTAGAGGCATCATGCTCCCTAATTTCAGGCTATATTACAAAGCTATTGTTAGCAAAACAGCATGATATTGGCATAAAAACAGACATATAGAGCAATGGAACAGAACAGAAAGCTCAGAAATAGGCCCATGTATATATATGGACAATTTAAAACAAAGGAGGCAAGAGGAAAGGACAGTCTCCTTAATAAATGATGTTGGGAAAATTGGATAGCCACATGCAAAAGAATGAAACTAGACCACTATCTTTCATCATACATACACACACAGAATAACTCAAAATGTATTAAAGACTTGAATCTAAGACCTGAAATCCTAAAACTCCTAAAAAAAAAAACATAGGAAATATGCTCCTTGACATTCCTCTTGGTGATGACTTTTTAGATATGACTTCAAAAATTAAAACAATACAAGCAACAGTAAGTGGAACTACATCAAACTAAAAAGCTTTTGCACAGAAAACAATACCATCAGCAAAATGAAAAGGCATCTTAACAAATGGGAGAAAATATTTGCAAATCATATATCTGACAAGGAATTAATATCCAAAATATATAAAGAATTCATACAACTCAATAACAAAAGGGAACAAATAAAAATCCAATTAAAATGGGCAGAAGATCTAAATAGACACTTTTTTCCAAAGAAGATATGCAGATGGCCTACAGGTACATGAAAAAAGTGTTCAACATAATTAATCATCAGGGAAATGCAAATCAAAATCACAATGTAATTTCATCTCATACCTGTTAGAATGGCTATCATCGAAAAGTCAACAAATAAGTGTTGGCAAGGATGTAGAAAAAAGGGAACCCTTGTACATTGTTTTTAGAGATGTAAATTGGTGTGATCACTATGAAAAATGACATGGAGGTTCCTCAAAAATTTAAAAATATAATTATAATATGATCCAGAAATTCCATTTCTGGGTATTTATCTGAAGAAGGTAAAAACACTAATTCAAAAAGACATGTGTACCTTTATGTTCATTGCAATATTATTTACAATAAACAAACTATGAAAACCATCTAAGTGTCCATCAATGGATGAGTGGATAGAGAAGATGTGAGATAGATAGACAGATAGACAGGCACACATACACACTACTTAGCCATAAAAACGAAATATTTGAAACGTTGCCATTTATAACAACATGGATGGACCCTGAAGGTATTAGGCCAAGTGAATTAAGTCTGACAGAGAAAGACAAATACTGTAGGATGTTACTTATATATGGAATCTAAAAGAAAACAAATAAACAAACAAAACAGAACTCATAGCTTCAGAGAACACAACAGCGGTTGCCAGTGGGGAGGTGGAGTGGAGATGGACAAAATGGGTGAAGGGGGTCAGGAGGTCCAAACTTCCCATTATATAATAAATAAGTCATTGTGATGTAATTTACAGCATGGTGACTATAGTCAATAATACTGTAGTGTATATTTAAAAGCTGCCAAGAGAGTAAATCGTAAAAGTTCTTATCACAAAAAATAATTTTTTTGTAATTTTGTATGGTGATGGATAGTAACTAAACTTAGTGTGGTGAACATCTGCAGAGTATACAAATATCAAATCATTACATTATACATGTGAAACTCATATAATATTATATGTCAATTATACCTCAATAAAAATAATAATAAAATAAGCCCTGGCTGGTGTGGCTCAGTGGATTGAGCACTAGACTGTGAAGCAAAGGGTTGTCTGTTCGATTCCCAGTCAGGGCACATGCCTGAGTTGCAGGCCAGGTCCCCACCAGGGGGCACATGAAGGGCAACCACACATTGATGTTTCTCTCCCTCTCCTTCTCTCTCCCTTCCCCTCTCTCTAGAAATAAATAAATAAAATATTTTAAAATAATAATAATAATAATAAAATAAATCCAGAGGAGTATTTTTTAAAAAATGAAGGTTGAAAGAAGGCATATAGTAACACTTTATCCTCACCACTGATTTTCTCTTAAAGTACTAAGATCATAAATTAATTATCCCTTTATGAAGCCGAGGTTTGTGGTTCCATTTTGCTTTATAACAGATAAAGATGATTCCTGAAGTAAACTGAAAATTTTAAATCTCTTTTATATTATAAGTAGGTACTGTGATTCTAAAACAAGGTAAACTCAAACTTCCAGCATAGACTGCAAAACGGAAAATGATTTTACTTTAAATAAATTTAGCTACAAATAAAAGTAAAAAGAAAAAAAGTAAACATACAACTAATTTATAATGTGTGAAAACAAACCAAAAACCTTCCCACTTTCCCCAGAAACAAGAGGTTTCTGTGATTCTCACCTGCAAAGTCTCCTAATCAAATCCTCTGGTCGTCTTGTTATTTTTCTGGGAAAATCCATTTTTTCAATTCCTTTGAGAATCAAATTGTAAGTCATCATTTGGTCAATCCCAGAAAAGGGTGGGCTAGAGAAAAAACCAAACAGAACACTGGAACCACGGTCTGAGACACATTTATAACTAAGTTTGTGCTTTCCTTCCTTCCTCCCTCCCTTCCTCCCTCCCTCCCTCCCTTCCTTCCTTCCTTCTTTCTTCTTTCCCTCCCTCCCTCCCTAACTCTCCCCCCTCTCTCATTAGTTGTTTTATGACAAATCTGGAGACATGGCAGAAAAATCATTTCATTAACTTCACATCACTTAACAAATTACACACATATACATTTACACATATAAGTAATTTGTCAGATGGTGATAATTACTAAAAAGAAAAGTAAAGGGAGGGACAGAAAATGACAGAGAGAGGTGTAAATTTTTTAGACAGAATAGAAACAAGAAGCCTCTCTCAAGTTGACAGTGGAGCAGAAGTAAGAATGAAGACAAGGAGTGAATGACCCTCTGTGGTCAGAGGATTCTAAGACAGTAAGTATAAAGGCCATGAGTCAGGAAAACCTGGAGCAATGAGGATGACATTGTTGCTAGTGGAGTGAGCAAGCAGGAGAAAGGGATGTGAGAGATGGTCACAATATTTTACAGATCTAGTGGGCTATGGTAAGGACCTGGGAATATGCTTTGAGTCAAATGATCTGATTTCCAGCAGCCAGAGTAAGCAGAAACTCTGATGGTGACAGCTGTGGATGAGGAAAGGCCTGGTAGCCCAGATTAGGACAGTAGTGGTGAAGATGGTGAAATGTGGCTGGATTCTGGATTTATTTAGACAGTTAAACCAACAGTATTCACTGATGAGGTGAATATGGTGTATGGTAGATAGAAAGAATTTAAGAATGATGATCAAGTGTTTTGACCTACAGAATGGAGCTAACATTGACTAAGAGAAGACTGGGTAGGGAGGGGGTTTAGGGGTACAGAGCAGGTTATGAGGAATCCAGAGTTATGTTTAGAACATGAAATAGAGATGCTAAGCAGGCAGTTGAATTTATGAGTCTCACATTTGTGGAAGAGGTTAGGGCTGGAGGTATGACTCTGAGGAGTCATCAGACAGGATTTATGACCATGGAACTTGATGATATCACCCAGAGAGTGAGTAGATGGAACAGAGATCAGGAACTGAAGTGGGCCAATAATGAGAGGTCAGGATGATGAGAAGGACTTAGCAATTGAGACTGAGATGGAGCCAGCACTGTGGGAATATGAATGGGGAAAGAGAAGTCCTGTGAAGAGGGTATTTCAAGAAAAGTATTGCTAAGATGAGTAAGTAAGCACTGGGAGTTGAATTTAAATAATATTTGAATGAATGTACTTTGCTTTTAAAAACACTTTAATATCTAGTTTCTTATATCCTTTAACACTTGAAAAATAAAGATGATTTTCATTAACTGTTCTCTGTTCCTTGTCATGCTTGAGACCTTTTTGATATTGAGAATCCTATCCTTGGTAATAAACTTGTGATAAGGTCAGTGCACTAACTTTTAAATAACCTATGTTTTGTTTGTGAAGAAAAAGAGGTAGAAAACAAAAATATTGCTATAATATTTTCACCTCTTTTATATATTTACAAATATGTTTTGGTTTGGTTTTATTTTTTAATTATTTTCTCATTTTCATTTACTTCCTGACTCTAGAATTCAGGGCATTTAAAAAAGGCGAATGAAATAGACATACAAGTCCAGGAAGTACAGAGAGTCCCAAATAAGAGAAACCAAAAGAAGACCACACCAAGACACGTTATAATTAAAACACCAAAAGTTAAAGACAAAGAGAGAATCTTAAAAGCAGCAAGAGAAAAGTAGGTATTTACCTACAAAGGAGTTTCCATAGGACTGTCAGCTGACTTCTCCAAAGAAATTTTGTAGGCTAGAAGTGACTGGTAAGAAGTATTCCAAGTGATGAAAAGCAAGGACCTACAACCCAGATCACTCTATCTAGCAAAGCTGTCATTTAGAATGGAAGGGCAGATAAAGTGCTTCCCAGATAAGGAAAAGCTAAAGGAGTTCATCATGACCAAGCCCTTATTATATAAAATGTTAATGAGACTTATTTAAGAAAAAGAGTATCAAAACTATGAACATTAAAATGGCAATAAATTCACAACTATAAACAATTAAATCTAAAAACCCAAATAAGCCAATAAGCACACAGAAACAGAATCATAGATATAGAGATCATTTTAAGGGTTATCAGTTAGAAGGGGGAGGGGGAGAATGAGGAAAAACGTGCAGGAATTAAGAAGTACAAAATGATAGGTACAGAATAGACAGGGGGATGTTAAGAACAGTACAGGAAATGGAGAAGCCAAAGAACTTAGAGGTATGATCCATGGACCTGAACAATGGTGGGGGGACTGCTTGAGGGAGTGAGGGGTGGAGGGGGGCAAAGGGGAAAAAACTGGGAAAACTGTAACAGCATAATCAATAAAATATATTTAAAAAATAAAAGTAACTTTTCTTATGCCCTACCCTGAAACCCTTTACAAAAACAATTTTTCAATTTTTTTCATGACACTTCAAGCCACCTTAGTAACTCCAAGATATTGTTTTTTAAAATTTTTTTGCCTTTCCTTATTTCCTCATTTTATTTCCCTACACCTTTAACAATTTATCCCAGCTAGTGAAAACGGAAATGTTTATTCTCCAGTTACCTACAGGAACCATCATGTATCTCTTAGAAACAGAGCGAACAAATTTTTCAAGGATGAGAAAACAAATTCATGAAGTAGAATCCCTTGTGTCACAAGATCTTAAGCAACTTTCTCTCTGAATGACAATCTGGATGTTTTTCTCTTCTTTCCTTCAAAATCTTAAGCAATGAATATTTGAGATTGATTACAGATAATATAAAATAATGCTTCACATCTGTTTGCATGTTGACAAGGATGTAGAATGTAGTCACAGGTAACCTAACACTGAAATTTGTAGTGTAAAAAGTTCGAGAAGATTCTGTTTATAAAGTATGGGTTGAGACTTGAATTCCCATCAATGGGCTCATTCCAGTGTTTTCTTATGCCATTCCATTATGGAAATCCTCCCTGAAATTAAGACTGAGAACACTTGGTTATAAAGATTTATGAGGATGATCAAATCAGTTAATGAAAAGTGGAGGCACAAAACTGGGAGGAGAACTGATCAGAATCCAGTGGCCATGTCCATGCGTGGTACTGCCTGACAAGTATGCAGGGAAAATGCAGCATATTCAGAGCTAGCAGATCTGGGATCAAATCCCCAATCTTAGGCAGGTAGCTCACTGCCCTGGTACTCTAATCTCTGAAATATAAATCACAGAATAATAATAAATATTTAAATTATGAAAATAATAAAAATTCCTGTTTTAATTTCCACACAAGTTTGTGCAAACTAACCCAGATAATACACCTGAAAGTGCTCTGTAAACTGTAAGATGTTTACAAATATGAGTTAATACTACATATAGCCTACATCTGTATGTGGGTGCATGTGCATGCACATAAATGTGTATGTGCATGCATGTTGAATATTTGGAATCTTGGAGTCATTAATGTAGCCCTTTAATTTCTTTAGGAATGACAATTCAATTCTGACTGCTAAAACCCCTGCTGTGTCAGCTCTTTGTTAATTAGCACCTCCAGAAAGCAGTTGACAAGGGGAATAGAGTTTAATTCCAGCAATGTTGCTTTCTCTTGGCATTTCTGATTAATGATTTCTAGGGAAGATAAAAGAACATAGCTAAATTTAGTTTAATTGATCAGTGAATTTAACTGAAACATGATTTTCTCAATTACTATATATATATATATATATGAGGAAATAATAACATAGCCTATAATTTCAATTCCTTCTCTTATTATGCTGGATTCTCAAAACCTGCACATTCTTAATATGGTATCTATAATAATAGACCCTGCCATTTTAGGTAAACCATAGCATTATTTACTCCTTTGTTTTACCCTCCTGAGTCTTTTCTCTACATTATAAAGTAGCAAGAATACCATATGTGAAATAATGTAAAGAGGAAAAGGCATCACATTTCCAAAACATTAAACTTTAAATTATATACATATATATTTCTATCATTAGTTACTTATTTTTGCACTTCTCTGAAGAAGAGGCTGAACACAACTTGAAGGACTTACTTGCCCGTTAGGAGCTCATAAACTAGGATTCCCAGGGACCAAAAATCCACACTGAAGTCATGGCCTTTGTTGAGAATGACTTCTGGAGCTACGTACTCTGGGGTCCCACAGAATGTCCACGTTTTCTGTCCAGATCCTATTTTCTTGGCAAATCCAAAGTCAACCTGGAAAACAATATCAAAGAAATTTTCAGACACAGTAAAACTCATGTTCCTGTTTAAGAGTCCCTCCAACTTCTTTAGTCCTCTTTCTACACTCTCACCCTTCCTTCACACCACACACACACACACACAGACCCTCTTGTTTATTCTTTTATAGGGCCCGGTGTAAATCTAATTACACTGGAGAAAGTTCTGTCAACAAACCTCTATACCCACAGCCCCTAGAGGAATGCTTTGGCAAGGAAAGACCAGAAAAACACACGTGAAGCACCTCAGGGCCAGCGGGATGAACATAATTTTCAAATCAATGGTGTTGCTCATTGGGAAGAAAACAGAAGGGTGAAATAATGGACTTAAAAGCTCCATCACAGAAGAAAAAATAATAACATAATTGAGAGTTTGGGGAAGGGACTGCTGTTGATAAGAAGAGGCATTTATAATTCTTGACAGTCTCTCTCTTTTTAAGATTTTATTTACTTATTTTTAAAGAAAGGAAGGGAGGAAGAAAGAGGGAGAGAAACATCAATGTGTGGCTGCCTCTCAAGTGCCCCCTACTGGAGACCTGGCCCACAATCCAGGCATGTGCCCTGACTAGGAATCAAACTGGTGACCCTTTGGTTCCCAAACCAGCACTCAATCCACTAAGCCTCACCAGCCAAGGCTCGACAGTCTTTGCTACCCTTCTCTGTCCTTTCAGAATAGGACACTCCACTTTTCTGAGACACCATTCAATGAATTCTGTGTACAGAATAGACAGAAAAGAAGGCTGGAGCAACAGAAGACCTGCACACTGAATTGAGGCAGTGTATATGACTGACTGACACCCCACCCTGCAAAACAAACAGTTTATTTCCTTCCATGGGGGTTATTTAGCACATACTTTTTATCTCCAATACATACTGATATTATTAATAAAATGCCCTCCACCTCTCTGAAGTAAACAGACACACAAATT
Source organism: Trachops cirrhosus (assembly GCA_028533065.1). Classification (NCBI taxonomy): domain Eukaryota; kingdom Metazoa; phylum Chordata; class Mammalia; order Chiroptera; family Phyllostomidae; genus Trachops; species Trachops cirrhosus. The sequence goes on from CM052538.1 coordinate 46,108,693, forward strand.
ATACCTGGGTTTCAACATGCACATTTTAATAGCTTCATTACCCACACTATCTCAATAGTATGGCAATGATCTTGGCTAAACCCCTGAATAAGTAAGATTAGCATATCAAAATAGGACCTTACCTAGGAAAGTATGTGTTAGTGAACTATAAAATTCAACACTCATTTATTTATTCAAATGCTAAAAATATTCAATTTTACCTTAAGTAAACCTTTCAGACATTTAAGTTTTTACTAATGCTTTTTCCGCATTTATCACACAATAGCAAAGATTTCCTTCTTAGAAAAAGGGAATTGAAACAACCTAATTTGAAATGGGATTTTATTGCTTTCTTTTGCCTAAATAGAATGATTCACAAGGATTATAATAGATGGCTGGGGATATTATGAAACTAAAATCTATAACCAGTTGAGATTGGCATATCTACTTACTCCTCAGAGAAAGAACCATTATGAAAATCCTAGCTAATTTTACAAAGACTAAAATTTAAGAGACAAGAAAGCAATGCTTATAATTGCATTTTAAATGCATGTGTATGTGGAAATATATTTTGTTGTCTTATAACCGCTTTTCGCTCATTTTTTCCTTTTAAGAATGATTGTAAATTTATTAGATGTTTAGGAGAGTTCTTCTAGTTCCAAAGGTTGTAAATTTTAATTTGAACAGCTGGTTTTCTTTTTGTAATATTTGCATGTACAAGAGACAACCAATCGATGTTTCTTTCTTTCTCTCTATTCCTTCCCCGTCTCTAAAAAATCAATAGGCATGTCCTCGGGTGAGGATTAAGGGGAAAAAAGAAGTGCTGGCCCAAAGAGGTGGCAATAATTATAGGAAGATTTCAAGATTCATGAAAAGTTACCACTTCTTTATCACCTTTGATCTTATCAACCTTGGTCTAATCTATTTGTTCAGAGGAGACTGATGCTCAGACCTACCCAGTCATGACTTAATATGCTCAGATCTTCTGATGGCAAATTCTATATGTTTTCTATAAAAATTCACACTGCCTCTGTGTTGTACCACCATGGCTAGCACTACACAGCCTCTCTTTTTGTAACCCTATCCCTTCTAGGCAACAGAAATATAAGCTCTTTCCTTTATTCATTCAGCAAACATTTATTGAACACTACTAGGTACCAAGCACCAGGATAGAGACCAAACCCCAGTTCTCTTTGAGCTTATATTTAAGAGAAAGACAACAAGCATAAAAAATCTACCATACATACTAATGTCAGATGGTGACATATAGTATGAAAAAACATATAGCAGAATTAGCTACAGAAAGCAATCTGAACTGCACTTTAAATAGGGTGATCAGGAAAAACTTCTCTGAGGAGGTAGCATTTGAGGAGATTTGAGCAGAAGTCTGAATGAGCTAAGAGAGCTCAGTAAAAATCTGAGCAAGAGTGATTCTGTCAGAGGAAGAGCTACCACATAGCCCATAGCCTTTGAGAAAATGCATGCTAAGTTCAACACAGACAAGAAGGCCAGTGTGGCTGAGCCATAGGTAGTGATCTGGTAAACCACAGAAAGAATTTTAGATTTTTTTTTCTAAGAGGCCATTAGAGGATTAAGCAAAGGGTTATGCAAGACCTGACTAATGTTTTTTAAAGGGATATTCTAGAAGACAAGAAAATACGCATCCCTTTTAAAAGTTCTACTAGTAAACTGAGCTTTCAAGAATCTCTGGAGATGCTGCACACAGGTTTTTTTTTCTCCATTAAATCCCCATTAAGTATCCAAAGATTTGAATAAACTAGAAGGTTTTAAGATGTTTCTAAATCTGCAGTAGTGAGGGCATCATTCCATAATAGAAAAATTAGCACTGTGGCTTACTGGAACTGGGGTCCAGTAAGTATTAGCTTTTTCCGAGAAGTTTATCTTTGGGTCAGTAAATTTGTCAGATATTGGTTTTCTTGGTCACATAAAAAATGGAATCAAAATGACCAGTCTAATTAAGCCAGATGATTCAGAAGGACATACCATTCCAAAAAAATATTTACATGGCATTTTTAGGACACTGACTTTGCCCAAGTCTAGACAAGGCTAAAAGGGAATCTGTTTATCCTGTCTGCCAACAGGCAACAGTGGATGGCTTCCCCTGGATGGAAGTGAGAGCGAGGGCGGCTAAGGTATGGGGTGGGTGAATCTCTTATGATTCTTCATGGGGGCATGGTGACTCACCTGAAATACTTGCGAGTGTTTAGTAGAAAGTGGGAAAGATGAAGAGGAACTTTGCATACACATGAACAAACTGAAAAAAATCATTAGAGGCTCATCATTATGAAAAAATCATTAGAGGTGTATATATACTACCCCCTCTTTTTTTCCTTAATCCTCACTTGATGACATGCTTACTGATTTTTTATAGAGAGGGGAAGGAAGGGAAAGAAACAGAGAGGGAAATAACAATGTGAGAGAGAAACATCGATTGGTTGCCTCTTGCTCAGGTCTTGCCCGGGGATCAAACCCACAACCTAGGTATGTGCCCTGACCAGGGATCAAAACTGCAACCTTTTGGTGTAGGGGATGATGCTCAAACAACTGAGCCGCCTGGCAAGGGCTATACCACTACTTCCTTGAGTAGGGTTTACAGAACTATTTCCTTTCTCCTATAAGGTTCTTTAGCATTGTTTATATTCCACAATTCCATCCCTTACGGCAGTATGGTCTAGTTGTATGATCAGCTCCTTCCTTGAGAAGAGGCATTATATCTTACTCACTTTGTACCCCCTACAGCATTTGTAACACAGCAGATGTTCAACACATGTTTGGTGAAAAAAATCTGAGTAGATTACTATTAATATCAGTTTCAATAAGATATCTGTAATCTTTAAAACAACTTTACAATTTTGTGACCTAGGAACTATTATCCTAATGTTAAAAATGAGAACATTAAAATTTAAGAAGGTCATGGATGTTTGAGGTGACATTTGAACCAGGTTCCAAAAGGAACATTCCCATAATAAGTAAACTGATGAGGAAGTAAAGGGTATCTAAGAGAAAAGAAGCAGCATATGTTAAGTACATTGGTGGGAAATGCTTAATTTAATAAGCTTTTATCATTTAATAAGAACAGCTAATAGTTGTCTGGCAAAAGAATATAGAGGGAGCCAATGACTACTTTCATTTTTAAGTCAGGGAATCTACTTGTTACAGATAAAATTCTGGGATACATACGCAAGTTATAAAGCACAAGAATAAAAACTCCCCTGCACTGCCTGCCAGTTAAAAAATTAGAACAGAACCGACGTGCAAGCCCTGTGTGCTTCCCCCGTAGTGTCCTCCTGCCGGATGCCACAGGGTCCTACCCTGAGTTTGGGGTTCATAATTGCTTCTATTCATTTCCAATTTTACCACAGATCTGATACCCTTAAATAAAACATAGTTCTCATTTTTAAAATGTTTAGATAAATCTTTTATCTATTCTTGATCAAATTGCTTATTTTCACTTAAAATCGTATCTGTGAATTTAATCCATATTGCAGTACATGTATTTTCACTCTGCATCAGATACCATTGAATTGACACATTATGATTATTTTGTCCACTTCACTATTGTCAGACATTCATATTATATCTAATGGTGTGCACTATTACAAAAATGCTTCTATTAACCTCATTTTGCATGTTATCTAGTGACATGTGTAACATAGTAAAATTGCTGGGTTAAAGATGTGGTATCTTCAACTTCACTAGATATTGTCAAATGCATGGGGTGGGCAAAAGTAGGTTTACAGTTGTGAATATGTGAGATATAGAGTTTATTCTTGTATTATTTATTAATTATTATATTATTTTCCATACAAACAACTGTAAAGCAACTTTTGTCCCACCCAGCTGTTTCCATTGCTCTAAATCCTATCATTTAGTGGTATCAACTTCTATTTTTTACCTTCTGTAAGTATTAAATCACTGTGGTTTTAATTACATTCCCTCCCTCATTAGTAATTAGTTTTAGCTATGGCATTATAATTACTTCTGACATTGCAGGTCCTCCTATCCTGTTCTTCATGCCTTTGGAACTGTCTTGGCAATTCTTTGCTCTTGGTCATTCCACATAAACTTTAGAATCAGCTTGCCAAGCTTCATGAACTCCTCTGCTGGAAATCTACTGGAAATGCATCAAGCCTGTAGATTAACTTGAAAACTACTGATATGTCTGGGATGTTGAATCTTCCTATTTTTAAACCCAGTACATCTTTCTCAGTTAGTTAGGGTAACACTAGCTACTACAACACACACATCCAAGTATAAAAGCTTAAGCTCTACTTTAACTTTCTTCTTCCTCACAGAATGGGTTTTCCTGAGCAGCAGGGAGCTCTCCTGCAAACAGTGGGTCAGGGAATGCAGGCTCCTTCCATCTCATGGCTCTGTCAACTTCAAATCTGCTCTTTTTTGGCCACAAGCCAGAAATACTGTGTAGAGATCAGCTGCACAGATCACTATCAGCCCGGGCCTGAGCGTGGTGCACAAAAGTCAGCTCCCCTTTCACTAGCTAGAACCGAGCCACATGCCACCACCAGCACAGAGAAGGCTGGGGTGTGCTGTCTAACACTGTGTCCAGGAGAAAAGAGAATGGCCCTATTAATTCACACCTTTTTAATATCTTTCTATAAATGTATATAAGTTTCTCAAAGCTGTTTAGATTTTTGTTAGATTTATTTCTAGATCTCTTTTATATTTACTTATATATTATATTCTTCTGCTTTTTATAAATGGTGTATGTATAACTGTTTATGAATTACATTCCCAGTATTTAAAAATACTACACTGAGGTCTTGTGTTATTAATCTTACATCCAGCAACCACACTAAACTCTCTACTTAATTTTAGTAATTTGCTGTTAGATTCTGGATTTCTATAGAGTTAATCATATCACATGGGGAAATACATTTTGTTATTTACTTTCTTATCTTTCTTTTAATTTTTTTCATATCTTACTGCGCTGGGTAGGATCTCTGGTAAAATATTGAATAGAAGTGCTTATCCCACTGACTTTTAAGAGCATACTTCTAGTGTTTTGTTATGTAAAGTGTTTGCTCTAAATTTTTTGTCAGGCATCTCTCATTAGGTGAATAAAATTTATTTATATTTCTAGTTTGCTAAGAGATTTTTATCCTAACTAAATGAAAAAGTGTATGAAAAATTCCCCTGTATCTATTGAAGTGATTAAATAATCACATTTATTTTTTAATCTATTAAGGCAGTGACTTATTTTATTGGAATTTTTTCCAATTTCAAGGATTTTGTTTTATTTTTTTTTATTGTTGTTCAAGTACAGGGGTCTCCATTTCCCCCCCACCATTCTCCCCTGGCCCACTGACCCCCACCTTCCACCCTCAATCCTACTCCCCTTTGGTTTGTCCATGGGTCCTTTTTTAATATTAAATCATTACATTCCTGAGGTATATCCAACCTTATTATGATGTATTATCCTAATTTGTATTCATTGTAGTGTTCAGTTTGCTAATATTTGGCTTATGAATCTTGGATTAAATTCGTGAGTGATATTGGACATTAATTTGCCTTTCTTAGGCATTTCCTTTGGAGAACCAAGTATATACTAGCTTCATAGAATAAGATAATGTAGAGTTGCCCAAATACTTTCTACTCCACATAAAACTCTGCTTTAACTGTTGTGTTCACTTGTGATAGTATATATCTGTATCTCCCCTTCTCTTTTACTTTTAATCAGTATTTCCACAGATTTGTTAATTTTATTAATCTTTTGAAAACATCAACCCTTTCCTTTAATTTCCATATCCTTTAATTTCATATTTTACTAGTAACTTTATTTTTTTCTCTTTTCTTTGGTTTTCCCCTTTTCTACCTTCTTAAATTGGATACTTAGCTTATTAATTTTTAGTCTTTCTTCCTAAGTTACCATAGACAGTAAGTCAAAGGGGTGAGCCACAAGGGGGCTGCACAGAGGATGGGGCGCACCAGATCCAGGTGTGCCCTGGGGACTCCAACCGGTTCCCCCACATGTGCAGCCACCATGTCCAGCATCTGGAGGTGGGCTGAGGGTTGCTGTATTCCCTGGTTCCCTGATGGTGGATCCTGCATCCTCCTACTGCCCTCTGACCCTGATATTGTAGACAGGGAGCCCTGGAGGGTCTCCCCCATTGGCCAAGATGGAGTATGGGGAGATTTGTAAACTGAGCACACCAAAAGCTAGCAGCACGATTGGATAGAGAAAAAAAGCCACCCCCAGCCCCAGTAACAACCACACAACAGCTTGCACAGGAAGGTAAGAAGGTCTTTGGGACAGGAGTTCACCATTCTTCCAGATCCAACACCTAAATACAAGTCTCTTTCCTTTTGGACCAACACCTGTCTCATGAGTTTGGCTTTTGCTGCCTGGGGCAGCTGTACCCACTTGTTCTGTTTCACCTAGTTGAAACTTTTAAGGCTATGCACATTACTCTAGCTATCACTTTATCTGCAACCCACTTGTGGTGATATGTATATAGTATATTCTGTTTTTTAATTAAACTTATTGGGTGACATGGTTAACAAAACCATACAGGTTTCAAGAGTACAACTCAGCAACACATCACTGCAGACTGCATTGTGTGCTCACTACCCCAACAGTTCCAATGTCCCCTTTCACCTCTGCTCCCTCCAGCCCCTTTCCCTTTGGGTCTGCTTTTCCTTGCTTAATCCCTTCACATTTTTACCTGTTTATTAATATTCATTAAAGTTTCTTCTCCATGGATCCTTCAGTTATTTTGAAATATTCTTAAAATTTCAGTGAAATGAGTTATGATTTTTTAAGTGGGTGCTTCCTACTTTTAAAATTTTGTTAATTGATTTCTATCTTAAATACATTGATATCATCATCTAAAAACTTAATGTTCCTATTTTGGTAGGTATATTATTTTTATCTTGGACTTCAACAAAACATTTTAGGAACTTTTGACTCTATTCTTCAAGTCACCTCATTTCTCTTATTTTCGATCTTTCTGTGTCTCTAGGCTACTGTTTGTGTCAATTACTTAGATTTATCTTTCAGTTTACGGATTTTTCTATTTATGTGTGAATCATCTGCTGTTTAACCTATTACATTTTTTTCAGATTGATGTATAATATATAAGCAATAAAATGTCCATATTATTGGTGTACAATTCACTGAATTTGAATAGAGGTCATACTCATGTAAGTGCAATCACCATACAGTCAAAATATAGATGCTCTCATTATCTCAGAAAGGTTCCTCATAACCTCTTTTCAGTCAAATGCCCCTCCCAGAGCAACAATTATATTTATTTCTACCATCTATGCTAGAAAGTCAATAGGTGTAATCACAGAGAAGATATCCTTTTGTGTCTGGCTTCTTTTGTTCAATATGGTTTTTAAAATTCATGTTGTTGCTTGCTGTGTAATGCATTCCTTGATAGTGCTAAGCAGCATTCCATTGCTGAGTGACCTACAACAGGATTATGCTGTCAATGGGTGAAGGGTATTCAGGCTATTTCTGATTTGAGGGCTTTTTATGAATAAAGCTGTTATAAACATTCTTGCCCAAGATTTCTGAAGATGTAATTTCAATTTTCCTGGATAAATATCATGCAAGGAGTGGAATTTCCACCAGGAAGAGAAATTTCTTGTCACAGAGCAGGTGTAGGTTTGCCTCTATGAGAAACTGACAAAACTATTCTTCAAATGGCTTATAGTTTTCTTTTCCCACTAGAAATTTAGAAGAATGTCTCACCAACACTTGGTACTGTCAATCTTGTAAATTACAGTCATTGTAGTGGGTATAAAATGATTCCTCTTTGTGGTTTTAATTTGCATTTCCTTGATGACTACTGATACGGTTTATTGATAATTCTTGTCTTCTTTTGCGAAATGATTTTTCAAGATCTTTGAACATTTAAAAAATTGGGTTGTCCTTTAACTATTGAGTTCTTAATATGTTCTTTATATGTTTCTGGATACAATCAAGCATTTATCATAAACATATATTGCAAATATTTTCTACCAATCTATGGTATGACTATTCATTTTAATAACAATGTACTTTGACAATCAGAAGTTTTTAATTTTGATGAAGTCCAATTATTATGGACTGCATGTTTATGCCCCCCTGCCAAATTCGCATGCTGAAACCGTAACTTCCAGTGTGATGTTATTTGTAGGCAGAGTCTTTGGGAGGTAATTAGGTCATGAGGATAAGGCACTTATGATGGAATTAGTACCTATATAAGAGGCAAGAGAAAGCTTATCTCTATCTCTGTTTCTGTCTTCATCTTCTTCCCTCCCTCTCTCTCCCCTTCCCAGAGTGTGAAGAAGTGAGAAGGCAGCTGTCTATAGGCTGTCTAACCAGACACCAGACCTACTACAGCCTTCAAAACTGTGAGAAATAAATGTTTGTTTTTTAAGGCACCTACTCTATAGTATTTTTGTTATAGCAGCCTGAATGTTTAAGGTTACTAAGACATCTCTGTTTACACCGTGTTATAAAGATATTACCCTATGTTTACTTCTGGATGCTCCATAGGTTTATGACCCACCTTGAACTAACTTTTGTAGACAGGGTGAGGAGGGAGTCACACTCATCCCCCCACATATGCGTATCCAGTCGTTTCAGCAGCACCTGTTGAGAAGACTAGCCTTTCCCCTTCTGCTCTAAATCAGTAGACTATATATGTTTCTGTTTCTGGATTTTATTCCTTTATATTGATCTATTTGTCTATCCTTAGACCTTTAACACACCCCCTGATTACTGCATGTATATCTGATATCCTATATAATAACTTTCTCAAATTTGTTATTTTTTCAGAGAGGTTATTAACTTTTCTAAACACTGAATTCCTGTGTAAATTTTAGAATAAACATCTCAATTTCCAAAAATGGTTGCTCCAAATTCTATGGCAATGGCCTTGAATGTGTAGATACTTTGGATAGGATGAACATCTTATCAAATATTGAGTTATCCAATTTATGAACATAGTATATTTTATTATGTAGCTATTTTTTCTTAGCAATATTTTGCTCTTTTCAATGTAGAGCCCTTACACATTTTTACATATTAAATTTATTCAGTTATTTTATAACTTTTGATATTATTATAAATAGTATTTTATTAAATTTATTAAATATTTCCTGCTAGTATATAAAAATAGAATATTTATTTGTATATTGACTTTGTAGCTGTAATCATGTTTAATTTCCTTATTCTTTTTAGTACTTTTTGGTAAATTCTTTAGGTTTTTCTATATCAATAGTCATGTTGTGCACAAATCAAAACAGGTTTTTCCTGTTTTTAATTTCTTCCTTTCTAATCTTTGGCCTTTCATTTCTTTCTCTTGGTTTATTTCATTTGCTAAGACCTCTGTTACAATGTTAAAAAAACTGTTGAAAGAAAATATTCTTGTCTTGTTCACAATCTAATTGAAAAATGTTGGATATTTCACTGTTAGATATAATGTCAGCTAAAGGTTTATCCCCCTGCAGTTCACAATAAAAGTGTCCTGAAATGAAGAGCTGTAAGCAGCTGCATCAATGTTGATCTGACCTAGTGTGGTTTCCTTCTTCAGGGTTTGAAAGGCTACTTTTTGTTGCTCTCCAAG